>JAYKAV010003454.1:2035858-2148748 GCA_035582835.1 Phoebastria nigripes
GTAGCCTACTAGTCAAGGACTTTTCAGCTTCCCATGCTCTGCCAGGTGCACAAGAAGCTGGGAGGGAGCATAGCCAGGACAGCTAGCCCAACTGGCCAATGGGGTATTCCATACCATGTGGTGTCATGCTCAGTATATAAAGCTGGGGGAAGAAGAAGGAAGGGGGGAACATTTGGAGTGATCGCGTTTGTCTTCCCAAGTAACCATTACGCGTGATGGAGCCCTGCTTTCCTAGCGATGGCTGAACACCTGCCTGCCGATGGGAAGTAGTGAAGGAATTCCTTGTTTTGCTTTGCTTACATGCGCGGCTTTTGCTTTCCCTATTAAACTGTCTTTMTCTCAACCCATGAGTTTTGTCACTTTCACCCTTCCGATTCTCTCCCCCATCCCACCGTGGGGGGAGTGAGCGAGCGRCTGTGTGGTGCTTAGTTGCTGGCTGGGGTTAAACCACGACATCCCTGAAAAAAAAAAAATTAAGATCCATATATTAATTTCTTATTCAGTATAATTTGGCAGCTCTTTTGGATGGTCATTTTTCAGTCCATAACTCATGAAGTACATTAGCTGTTAGAAGTGGTAGTTGGTTAGACTGGAGCATTACAACTTCATGAACAGACACTTAAATGACAGGGTTTTGTTTTGTTCAGTGACTGTATGATCGAATTTTTATGATCAGGAGGAGAACTCCATTAAATTGATAGAGAATTTGACTCTTTCACAGGGAGGATGAGTGTAGCTTGCAAAGAAGAAAAAAGACAAAGGCAGGCAACAGGATGATAAACTTTTGAAGTACTTCCAACTTTCTCATTTCTGTTTCATACATGTTATGATTACTAGGAAAATTGTATTATTTTAATATTGCTGGGTAAGGTCAGATTCAAAGTTTCTCTGTAGTCACAGACAGGTAAAGGACTGCTGTTGGCGGGCAGCATTCATGTTGCCTTTAAAGCTCAGGACCAGATGTTTCTGAGGGAGCTGTTTTGGAATTATACCCATGTTACATTACAATGGATAAAATACACCAGTCCTACTAAAGAAAGCAGTTGCTTTTCTTCAATGAACTGCATTAATGTGGTTAATAGTCTCTTGGATCTAGAAGAACACTTTTGTGGTGATATATCCCCCATTCGACACATATTCTTAAAATGTCTCAAAGAGATTTTCTGTTTTTCCACATGCTGGGGGTACACACCATCCCCTCCACTACTGACCATACACACAACCGGCTACAGTGCCAAGTGCAAAGCTCAACCCCAGCTATGAAGAGTGCAGCCAAGTAACTTCTCTCTCATTCAGTTGATTGTCTCCATACCAGCCCTCCAGCTGGGAGCTGCAGCAAGGCTTCTCACTGATGGGTTAAATTTCCTGTTCAATACAGAATAATATTCTTCCCACTTAATGCCTTTCAGCACAGTCAGCAGCATGTGCACATTTTCCTTCCATTGAGCTGTAAAGCACATCTGGGATGCCTGTGTAAATTCTTAAATGTGAATATATTGTAACAAATCTTTGTGGACCTTTGGCACTCAGGTATGTACCTTAGTTTTGCCCTGCATGCCAGAGTCTTGCTGGTTATCTCTGGTGGTCAAAAGGTGTTTTATCTCTCTTTTGGACTCTCTGTCAAGAGCTCTTAACCTAGCATGAGTGTCTTCTGTGGGGACACATTTGGAAGAATTAATGACTGTTTTGATGAAATACTTATTTCCCTCAAAAAGTACTTTTCAGGAGTCAAGTTGTTCATTACCAAATTGTTAACCAATAAGTTAGAAGGGTGCAAACATGATTAAACCAAGTTCAGTCTATAATTTTCATGTTGTAGATGTTTTTCAAGCTTCTTTCAATATTGATCACATGCCAGAATAATGAAAATGCAAGTATGTTCAATCATTTACAGTCTTCAAAAAATGAAAAATACCATTTCTTTTCTGCAGTCCTTTGAGTGGCTCTCCTGAGATGTTATATCATTGTGTAAACATTCCAAACTGTCTAAAGCACCCCTTGCTAATCATTGTTTTATTCCTATTTTTAAACTGACGTGAGGGGAAAAAAAAACCCAAAACAACGAAGGCTGAAGTTATGCAGACCTGTAAAATTTGTCAAAATAACATTGTCGATCACTTTATTAGAAGAACAGAGCAGAAGAGCGGTGGTGAGTGGAATTCTGTACCAATGTACTTATTTCTTTGAGAGTTATTGATTACCTCAGAAAGTCAGAATCACAAATGCATTCGAATTGAGGTATTAGCTAACTAATCCCAGATCAATTTTCTCTTAACTGAGAAGTCTTGTAAGCAAAATTATAAAGGAACATTTTAAATAAGAACTAACTATGGAAGGGGAAATGCAGAGGGGAAGGTTTTGGTAGAAGGGTAGAAAGCTATCATTTCACCAGGAAAGAAGAGAAGTTTGGTTATAATCTAATGATAACAATTACAAGTGATAATAATATTAAAAATAATAAAACATTTATTAAAAACTCAAAACTGGAAATAGAGGGGAACTGATGTTATTTAGAATTTATTAAATGCAATACAGAGAGAAGTGTAGCTAAATACAGACAAAAATCCATGTCAGGAGAAGTAAGGATAATAGTTTTTGAAGGTATATGAGGAATGAAGAACGGTAAAATTATTCATAAATGATGAAAAATGATGTTCAATAAATGTTTCTGCTTTTTATTTGCAAAATAACAGAGTTGTGTGATTTGAATTCTGAAGAAGACTATACACTTTCCAATTTTCTAGTACCCAGGAGAGATGTGAGTCACATTTAGCCAGAGATAGATCTCTTAAATATCAGCCAGTTTTGATAAATTGAATCAAATCTGTTTAAGATCATATTTGGTCTTTTAATATATCACGGAAACTCAAACAGAAGCAGAATAATTTACTTAAATTTGAAAAAAGCAAGGACCTGAAGAACTGTTGGCTGACCAGAGTGAAATTAAAGGGAGAAGGTTGGAGGTTGGTAGAAGCATTGACTGACGACAAAATCAAAATGTAAGAGTACAGCAGACGTAAGACTTTGTGAAGAGTAAGTCTTATTTCCATTCCTTGAGGTTAGAAAATTGGTTAATATCAGCAACATAATAAACTTTTATAAGTTTGGTATTACAATTAAAACATTAACACTCTAGAACACCAACAAAATTCATGCTGAATATATAATGAAGGGGCCACTTGAGAGCTATTGCCATTGGGTGGTTGCCTTGAAATAAAGGTCCAGGGAGGATTAGGACCAGCCTGACACTGAGCATTTTCATCAGTGAAGGTGTCAGTGGTAAAAATTGCCCAAAATGTGACAGTAAATGGTACAAGGACTTGTGGAAGACCGGTGTGAGACCCATCACATAGAAAGATCTGTATTACATGGAAAGCCAGATCCTCTTCAAACAAAAATGGAGGTTTTAAACACAGAGGAATGTGAAAATCTCAGTTTAAGAGTAGCAGGTACCTGTAGAAGTGGGGATGGTACACTTGTAAGGAAGGACTTGAAAATGATCTAAGAGTCCAAGGGGGAAATCGGTCCAGTTCCTGGCTGGGGATGTGCCAGAAGGGTTGAATGCAGCTCCTGGATGAATACTGTTGTGGTTTAACCCCAGCCAGCAACTGAGCACCACACAGCCGCTCGCTCACTCCCCCGCAGTGGGATGGGGGAGAGAATCGGAAGGGTAAAAGTCAGAAAACTCGTGGGTTGAGATAAAGACAGTTTAATAGGGAAAGCAAAAACCACACATGCAAGCAAAGCAAAACAGGGAATTCATTCACTACTTCCCATCGGCAGGCAGGTGTTCAGCCATCTCCAGGAAAGCAGGGCTCCATCATGCCTAACGGTTACTTGGGAAGACAAACGCCATCACTCCGAACATCCCCCCTTCCTTCTTCTTCCCCCAGCTTTATATGCTGAGCATGATGTCATATGGTATGGAATATCCCTCTGGTCAGTTGGGGTCAGCTGTCCCAGCTGTGTCCCCTCCCAGCTTCTTGTGCACCCCCAGCCTACTCGCTGGTGGTGTGGGGTGAGGAGCAGAAAAGGCCTTGACCCTGCGTAAGCACTGCTCAGCAGTAACGAAAACATCCCTGTGTTATCAGCACTGTTTCCAGCACAAATCCAAAACATAGCCCCATACTAGCTACTATGAAGAAAATTAACTCTATCCCAGCCAAAACCAGCACAATATGCAAGGGACTAGTGAGTAGGAGGGGGGAGATAATGCTTTTTTTGGAGACGGCCACAGTCAGAGCATTAGAAGGATTTCCCCATACAATTCTGATGTGCACATTTAACAAATGCTTTGAGGGGAAAACGATTGGGAAGAAATTTTGTGATTTGAATGAGGTAAAGAAAAAAGCTGGCGTGAAAATTCACCATGGCAGACATAAGCTAAGATATAACATAAACAATAGCTGAATGTAGAGCACCAAATTGTTGCTTGTATTGTTTGATTTATAGAACTTGACAAAAATTCCCTGTGAAATGCAGCGAGGTGGTTCTTAGCTTTGCAAACACATTTTCTACAACATAAAACAGTCAGTGTATATTCCCTAGACTAAGAATGGAGAAAGGCTAACATTTTCTGTTATTTATTTTTAACTGCAGCATTATTAAACAGAACTGAAACAGCTACAGTACTGATGTTAGGAATGCAGAATTCAGCACTTGTTGAAATCAACACAAACATTCCTACTCCTCACCTGTCTCCGATTATTAGTGTGGTGCAGAATTAACATATATAGCAATGGGTGAGGTCCACGTCCATAAGTAAAGCTTCTAGATGTTATTATAATGCACATAACAGCTAGTAATAATAATGAAGTGAGATCCTTGGTGTATTTCTTTGGAAAATTAACTGTGATTTGCCTGCCTCCAATATTTTAAATTCCTATTTACATTCGTCTAGGGGGAATGGGACAGTTATAAAACCAAGTTTGTTCTTTTTCTTATACCTAGTGAACAGTTTCTGCAGTAAATAAGCACATAGCAAAACATAATTCAGTGTAATTGGGCAGTTTTTATCTTAATAGAGGTTGTAGGACAAAAAAAAGGCCCACGGAGAACTACTTGTCCAATTTTTTTTTTTTATTTTTTTTTTTACCTAACACATGTACCATGTCTCCTCAGGAGTGCACCCTTTCAACAGAGACAGTGATCTAGTCCTTGCATTCCAGACACCCAAGTCTAAAAATCATTCACTGTAGAAGCTGCTTTCTGTAGTGCCTTTTTATAGACTTTTGCTAAGAGTTATACATTACTTTGTTCCCAGGTCAAGGGGGAAAAAAAAAAAAAAGAATAAAGAGTTTTATATTTCATTACTGAAGAGACTATTTTCTGAATTTACCCTATCTTAAATTCTATAGCACATCTCTAGTTTAGATGCACTCCTTTTTATCTGTGTGATGTACTCCTTTTTATCTGTGTGTTTGTCTAGACACATTTAACTAGATGGTCCAAACAGTGATTGTGTAATGAGCTGTATAATTGATTTAGGATATGGACTTAATAACAGGCAGGTAGTTGAAGTAACCTATTATTACTGCAGAGTTAGATTTCAGTAATGCGTTCTCTGTCCTTTTTTTTCCAAGAGAACAATGGCTTGAGTAGCTGGTTGAGTAACTGTTATCACAGATGTTTTACATGTATCTAGTGGAACTGGGCTCAGATAATACTTAGGGTATGTCCAATGGCAGATTTCGTGTAAATAATGAAGTGAAGCATTATGCCTTAGCATTTTGCAAAGTAATTACCCAAACTGAATAATTCAAAATAGGCCATCGCTAAATTTAAAATGTGGATGATAAGCAGCCTGTGTAAAATTGCTTAGATTCACTATTGGATTACCAGATTGTGGCTGGTGCTTTCTTTGAGAAATATGGCTGCAATTGCCAAAGTGTTCCTCAGCCTATAGTGGGCCTGATTCTATAATCATGTGCATAAGGCTACTTGCAGCGGGGAGAGTTCTCAAACTGAAGTCCTTAAGTGCCTATCACCTGCAACAGTTGAAATTATAGTGATCTTTTTTCCTGCTTTCATTCCTCTCTCTGCTTCAGCTCTGTCTATTGCTTTCAAAACCTCTGCTCCCCTGTTGCCTGACATCCCAACTTCATATCTCTGTGTCCACCCACATAGGATTTTGTGTTCAGAGGGCTGCTGAATATCAGATTATCTATAAAATTAAAAGTAGAAGATTCACTCCATGCTCTCCTGCTTCAAAAGAAAAAAAATAAATCTGGACCTATAGCACAATAATAAGATGCAAAATATTTTCATATGTATTATACCACTTATTTTCCAGTAGCATATATTAATGAAATAAGCATATAAGTCTTTCTCTCTGTTTATTCCACTACAGATGAGCTGATTTGATTATGCAGACACATGTGCTTATCTCATCTCCTCCGATTTTCCAGGAAACTGTATTAAAAGTACTGGAAGCTAGAAGTAATCCAGTGAGAAGCTAAAGCACTAAAATGATGTGATCTGTAAAAGAACTTACACCTTAAGAAAGATTTAATGTTTTCTTTCAGACCTAAGTGCAGCACGTTCCTATCATAGTGATTTGTACTGGAAGTTAATAATTAATGGAGTAATATAAAATTTGAAATAGCAGATAGGAGGCTATAATAATACTACAGATGGCATTAGTGTCCAGTATTAGCTCACAAAGGGTGAGAAATATCCAATTTTGAATACAGATAGTTCTCCAGGTAAAAGACCACAGTTYAGAGGATCCTTTTGCCACCTTTTTCACAAGTCAGCTAGAAGAGCTCTGGTAAGTAGGTACCTGAAATACAGCATTATTCTCTCACATCCAGCCTGTCGCATATGGTATTATATTGCCTGCCCCATCAGACGTCTCGTTAGAGGTCTGGTCTGACCATCGCCATGGTAACAGGGAAAAAACCCTTTTCTCCGGCAGTGCTGCCCAGCAGCGTTAGGTAACGCACACCTTGTTTGGTTCAGCAGCGAGCGCTGTGGCAGCCAGCACAGAACCCTCATCACCCCGCACAGATCCTGCTTCTCCCTCCGCAGCTCCGGGAGCAGCGGCAGGTATTCCCTGTGACCGAATGAAATGCTTCTGATGACAACCCCTTTAAGGAGCACGGATGGCGTGACTCAAATTTTTGCAGGCATGTCTATGTGATAACCACAACTTTAATCTCTGTTTGCACTGTTGCGCTGTACGCCTGTTACAGACCTTGTACCTCTCCAGCTCCAGCCTGCTGGGATGCAGTTAGGACTCTGCTGTGAGTGTCAGGATGAGACCCCTCTCCAGCACGCTGGTTCTTGGCAGTGCTGTGCTGGACCAGAGAGCATCCTCTTGAGCTAAGCTGTCTTCAGTCCTCGGGCAGTGTTTCCTCTTCACCTCTTACTAATGGTAACCGAGGACTGTGGCCAAAATCTATTCTTTTTGCTGAGAAGGTTTTAACCTCCTCSACAGCTTTCCAGGCCGAGTACAAGTATTTTCCTCTTCTACATCCAATTATCTGGGATGCTTTGAAGAAAATTTATCTTCATATTTTGGACCCACAAGCCTCCTATTTCCAAACTGTATAAGAATTTACTTCAGCAACCCCACTGCATAGGACTGGTGCGTGGCTAATGCTGGAATACTCTTTATGTTTATTGTAACTTACCAAAACATAAGTAGTTTTTAAAATAACAGTTTTTAAACTGCATAAATTCAATAAAAACATTGCAAGCAACTGAGAAGTTTTACTAAAAATAATCCTTCCCTTGTTTACAACTGAAATCAAGCCATTGTTTACCAATACTCTACTGTCTTAATTATGTGCTGTCTTTAATAGGCTAACTGCAAGTCTGCAATTAAATAATTAGATCTGAAAACCTTCACCCCCTCCTCCAAACAAATTAACTCAAACAAAAAAAAGTATGAATTCCAACTTATTAAGAGATTTCTACATGAAACAACTGTTCGTATGAATGTACTTTGCATTTGGACTTTAATTGAAATTCAGCAAACATTGATAAGTTATTTTTGAATTAAAAACAGTCAGATGATAGTGCAATTTTGCCTTTAAATATCTGCTGCTCATTTCCACCCTCCCCTCTGCAGGTGTGCACAAAGACGTGTGCATGTATATAAATTGATAATGGCCATAAATGCAGAACATTATCACTCCACACATCTAGCTGTAATATCTGGATATGATATGTTGTTTCCAAACAGACACACATTTAATTCAGATGCAAAAGAGTTTGGGCATGTGTCTGTTGGTTTACCTATTATTTTCTGACCCACCAGGGAATGGTAGGAGCTCCTCTGTCACCCTAGTTGTGGTATCTGCAGCTCCCATACATGTGACACATCTTGGGCTTTTCTGGATCTTGGGAGCTATAAGCCCCAATGACTTGTCAAAACTCAGAATTTGRTTGTAAATCTAAAAGCCAGAATATGAAAGTCCTTAAATCTCTATTATCCTAGAAATACAGAGATGCAAAATACTTTGTTATTTTTTTCCTATTATCTAAACTGAATCTTCCTTTCTGCAGTTTATCCCCATTACTACTTCTCTTGTACTCTAAGGTAATCTCTTCACAGAAGACTTGTATGCCTATGAATATTATCACTCGTTTTTGTTGTTCGGGTTTTGTTTGATTTGGGTTTATTTTGGTGTTTTGTGTTTTTTTTTTTTTTCCCCCCCACTGCATATAAACAACTGCAGGTTATTCAATTTTTCCTCTTAAGTCTGGCTTCTAACTTCTGGGGCATTCCCACTCCCTTCTGCTGGGCACTGCCCTGTAGCTCTGCAGTGTTTCTAAGCAGAGGTAGTAGCAGTGCCAGTCAGCTAAAAAGGTGCTGAATAAGGTTCCTCTCTTGTGAGATTTTTCTTTCAATTCCTTACAGTCTTTCCTAGCCTCGTGCCATTTTCAAATTAATTAACATATTTTCTTTTCCATTTCACATGATTAATAATGAGTAGTACTAAACATAGGATGATAGTATCTTTACTTCATACATGCTCTATCCCTTGTGGTAGTGATCATCACTACTGTAAATCCAGATTTCCAACTGGATATGTCTTCCATAAAACAACTTGAAAGTTTCCCCTGCTGGCATAAGAGAATACCATGAGATGATGTCAGAAACTTCTGCTTTTTCATTATAATGAATGGTCATTAGCTACAATAAAATAAGATACAATTCACTGGTTTTAATGCTTTTAACAAGATTAATATTTGTGCTGTGATGTCAATTTTCTGACATTGTTGGCTCATTTAAAAATATATATATATATATATCATCATTATACTTTAGTGTGTTCCCAGAAAGCCTACATATTGGAAGTCCATGACAGAATGGATACAGTCAAAGAGTGCATCTTGTAAGAAACTGAATTTAAAGTGTCATTACAGTAGATACTGAAGAAAGTCACTGTATTCATTTGTGCCTCAAGTTATGTCGACATTACTCTGTTCTCTTCTTTTCTTCATATAAGGGATCTGAAATAAAGCTGTAAAAGGTGACCTGAAAATAGATTTATTCTAATCCAAAATACAGGTAAGTATAAATTAGATGTTCCGGTCATCCAAACTTAAAAGGATTTCAATCCCATTTGCTTAAGCCTTCCTCTTGTCTACCTCACCATGATGTTTTTGCTCTGCATCTCTCCAACCCTGCCCTAAGCTGCCAGATGCCTGCGTGCAATGCTCCTACAAGTCATCCAAACTCTTTAAAAATCGATGAGACTCAGCTGAATGGAAACTCTGTCACACCCTACACTAAACAACTGATCTCTGGCGATGCCCATGGGACTGCAGAACATGCTGAAGAGTTGGCAGGCTATTGATGGCTTCCTGAGGCGAAGCTCCCACTATGCCTGCTCCTGCGCTCTCCTTGTGACTAGTCATTTCCCAGGAAACCCCCAAGACTTGCTCCTGCCCTCTGGGTGGGGAGGGAGGAAAGGGTGCTGGGAGATGCAGTTTCAGTTTGTGCCAGCCTCAGAAATGTCGTGTGACATTAATGTCACCAGCTGGTACTAACTGAGAGCAGGGGGAAAGGATGGTTAGGATCTCTATGCCTATTGCACACGCTTTTGGTTGAGGCTCTGCTTCATTATAGGAAACCCTAGAGCATTTTTGGGGGTTTCGTAGCACAAGTTTTAGCTAAATTAGGTTTAATGTTTCTTAGCTCTTTGTAAGCTGGGGAAATATATGAAAGCATCCCACAGTATTTTATATTGACTGATTTGGACCATTTGCCATTTAATTTAAAAGCACATCCCAGAACTGATTAGTTGCAAGGTTCTGGCCCTACTGAATGGAATAGCAAAACTCCCATTCATCCCAGGCATAATTTTACCCTCAAGTGAAGGGAAGAGAGCTGCGTACTTCTCAGGTTTAGGCTCTAATAGAAGATCTTTTTTTTCTCAGTCTTCAGTTAATATTTGTCATGTCAAAGAGCCTGAATGTGACTACGCTTTGAAGCTTATATATATATATAAATGTTATCAGTGTTGGAAAATCCAGCAACAATTATTGCTTTTCATGAAGTATCTTGACATTTATTGTACATTAGGAAGTAGTAAAACAGAAGAATCTACTGATTTCTATGATGTGGGTTATTAGCATAATGTCCCTATAATATGCAACAAGCCAGTGTTATAACAGTGCTATGATAAACTGTGCCAGTGATCAGCATATCCTGGAGTTATGCACAGTGAAATGATATACCACTTTAATTATATGTCACCATTTTAAAACAGGCTTTTTTTTTTTTTCTTACATTTACAGAGTATACCAAACACAGATATAGGTTGAGGTTGAAAGGCATCTCTTGTGATCATCTAGTTCAGCTGCCTTGCTCAGAGCATGGTCAGCTAGAGCAGATGGCTCAGGACCATATCCAGCTGGGATTTGAGTATCTCCAAGGGTGGAAACTCTACAGCCTTTCTGTGCAATCCTCACAGTAAAAAAAAAAAAAAAAAATCTCATGTTTAAATGGAATTGCCTGTATTTCAGTTTGTGTCCTGACACTGAACACCACTAAGAGCCTGGCTCCATCTTCTTTACTACCCCCTTCAGGTATTGATACACGTGGATAAGATCCCCCTGAGCCTTCTCCTCAACCTCCAGATTCAGCAGTCCCGGTTCCTTCAGCCCCTCTGCGTATGAGGAGTGCTTCTGTCCTTAATCATTTTTCTGGCCCTTTGCCTGACTCTTTCCAATAGCTTCATGTCTGCCTTATACTGCGGAGCCTGGAGCTGGACACAGAACTCCAAATGGAATACTAAGGTGAGATCAGCATGTCGTGCCTAGTAGACATCTACTTAACTTTCAGATGTAACAACACGTGTACTGTAGTGCTGGTGGTCTCAACACACATGATCCAACCCAGGGTTAAGGGAGGCTTACCAACAAACTGCAAACAGCCCAAATACAGTTTCTTGTAATAAAAAAAAAAGTCCTAGATGACAGCTAAGATAGGTGCTGTTTATATGAATCAAATAGGGTTGTCTTTGTGATTGATAGGAAATAATCTGATTATAGTCTATGAGATAAAATGTGACTTGCACTCCAGGGAACCAAAATGAGAGAATGTATGGGAGTGACATTGCAGACTGAGTTGGCAGGGACTTGTTGTCATTTCCATCCCTTTGCATCTGACTGGATTGAGTTAGTTATTCTTAGGCATTTCACATAGATTAATATCTCCCAGGATAGCAATTCAACAACTTGCCTTGCCAGCTTTCTCTAGTTCCTTTTTATTTGTTTGTTTGTTTGTTTCAGTGTAAATTCCTTATTGATTGTTTTCTTTGAATTATTCCTCCTTGTCCTCTCTGCATCATTTTTGTACTTTATATACAATAGTATACAATAGTATACAATAGCAAATGTCACCTTCATTCCTGACTTGGTATCCTTCTTCTTCCCCTCGTTCAAACTCTTAGATGGCAACATTGCTTTCCTTTTTAATTTTTTTTTTTCCAACCTCTGCCTTCATTATTTGCATCTTTAAGCAAATTCCCCAAAGCCCTATAGATTCTTGTGGGAGACTCTCTCTGCTGGGCTGCTGGATTTGCATCTCTCATCAGGGACACTGTGTAATGTTTCTGCTTGATGGCAACACAAGGAAAAAAGTTCTTTTACAAACAAGTTGCTGCCAGGCTCCACTACACCAAGTGGAAAAAAAACACCATTAGTCTGGTTAAGTGGGATGTGGTGGTTAAAATGCCAGCCCTCATCTAAACACAGTTTGCACTATTAATCCTGAGTAAACCTGCAGGGTCACTCACACCTGGAGTGATGGTGACTTAGAAAATCTGTTGGAAGCACATTTCCTTTTCCTCTCCACTCTCTGATGGACAAGAGGTGGCATGCGGGAAATTCTGCTTTTGCCTGGAAATTATTACTGCATTGGAGGAGTATCAAAATAAAATATTTGTTTTGTACACTCCCATGCCACCTTAAACTGCCAATGGGGTGGGTTTCAACCAGGTTATCAGACTGCACAGTTTTCCCCTCTTAGAAAACTGCAATTTCCCTCTTTCCCAAGGAACTGCATTCTCTGGCATAGGGCCAGTCAGGTTGGGCTGGTGCTTACGAGCAGTAACATCTTAATCCAGCATGGCTAAATCCTTGATGGCTCATTTCTCATAGCCCTGAGGAAAATCAAACAGAAGGGTTTTCACACAAGATAGTTTCCTTCATATCAGAATATGACTACGAAGATGGTATTGACTTCTCACTTTCTGTGTAATAGGCTTTGCTGCACTTTACCAGTGTTATCTCCAGCTGTTAGACTATATTCTTCCTAGAGCCTGGGGGAGAACACAGGAATTTTGAAATTAGTCCTTGTTCGCAAATAATTGTGTTTAAATCTATATGATGCTCCTTAGAGAAGATAACAGCATGACTCTTGCCTCTCCAGTCTCTAACAACTGAAATAGGAAAAGAATAGTTGCATCTTCTGTCAGGAAAAAATATATTTGTGTGTGTTAGAGTACTGGTTAGAGCTTGAGAGCTTATATATTTTGGGGGGGCAGGGAGAAGGAGAAGGGATGAGGGGAGGATACTTCCTCTAAAACTGTGTAAACTTTGGAAGTTGGTTTAACAAAGTCTCCAGAAAGCAGGTGCCACCTTGCAGGATAAGTAAAGTGACTATTTAATTAAGCAACCACCTAAGCAACTGTTTGCTTCAGAACATTGCTGCTAAACTGCAGAGCCATTTGCACCAATTTAGCCAATCAGTAGGACTAAAAATTGTGTCCACTTTTCCTTTGTTGTTGCTCCAGCCTACCAATATTCTTAATAAGAGAAAACCCAAACCAACAATACTTCATGGGGTCTAATGTCTGAAGACCAGGAGGGAAAAGCTGATTTCTGCATTTTCACTTCTGTGAGAGAATTTTAAACCTGGGGTGGGGGAGATTGAGGAGAAAAAATCCGTTTTTTTTTCCTCTGAGTATTTTTCCTCTTAAAAAGAACTGTTGAGGAGGCATAAAGATTACATCAGACTCTGTTACAGAGAGTAAAACATGGAATCCTGTATTCATTTTCTTCTCAAACCATCAGTTTAAAACATTTGCTTTCTTTAGAATAGAAGTGAAAACAGTATTCATTCTCCCGTCTATGAATATACGCCAATTAGGAATCCAAAAATAGATTGTCCTCAAAGGCATGTGTTCTGCTTAATTCCTTACTTTGACAATGGCAGGGAAACCTACAGTATCAGTATTGCAGCTGGTCAGAGCTGGTAAAGATCTTAAGGGTTTGGAAACTTTACTGAAAATTGAAGCAAAAGTTCAAATGAATCTGTGTGAATTTGAGTGATGTTTGCAATCTATTTTTATAGCATATGTCCAGAGTGTTTAATTAAAACACTATTGCAAGAGAGTCACATAACCAATGAAAAGCATCTGTTGCAAACAAATATTATTAACACTTGGATACAGTGATTTATTAACTAATCATAATGAAATTGTGAAATCAATGTAAGGAATTCTATACCTCTAGATCTTTACTGAATGATTACTGTATTTTAGTCAGGCTGCTGAGAAATAAATTATTCATTTTAAGCCTCTTACAAATTTCAGCTATGGTGTCTAGTGGAAGTTTGATATGTCATGTGCCATTTTGTGTACATACACAGAAAACAGAAAGGTCTGGATCAGCTGAGAGGACCCTAGGGTGCTGCACTTTGGGACACTCAACTTCCAGCTGTCTTGATGTTTGGCAGAATATGCAATGTCAGAATCAGCACTTGTGCTTCTGTGCATGGGAAGATTAGCCTTATAGGAATGTGCCAGTACACTGACTAGAGAGCTTTGCAAGGCTGATGATATCAAATTCTGTGTATGTCTGAAATCTCATCCACACGCCCTTTTCTGGCCCACTGGGAAGAATCTCCTCTGCTTTAGAGCCGTAACGCTCGACCCTCCTGTGGTCCTGGGCTCTTCAGCGCTGTATTAAAGAAATATTTCAAGTTCAGGACTGAGGATGGAAAGCTGAGCTGCTGCTTTTCCACAGTTTCTGCATGATTCATTGGTGGGGAGGCAGGGAGCTTGTTCATCCACAGCTAAGTCCTGCTGCCTCGTATTAATATAAGCTGAAATGATATCAGGGCCTGGTATCACAGTGGGACCTGTTGAAACTGCAAGGTATCAGACTAAGATGTACTTTGTGCTATTCATTTGCCTTGTGCAGCCTAGATCAGGCCATTTGAACGGATCATAATCTTGTTAGTGATAACCACAGCATAAACATACTTTTCAGACAAATGGGTAATGCAGCAAAATAAACAGGCAGAGTGCTGCTAATAATAAATGCTAATCTGTGTGTTACAGATGCAGAATATCTTGTATACATTAGCAACGTTAACCTTTACAACAAAAAATGTAAATTTAGTAGTGCAAAGTCGTCCAGAAGACCTGCATTACAAACACTTCCTGGGTTTTACAGAATGTATTTGCCAGTAGGATGCAAAAAAAAGTGATCCATAATTTTCATTTAAATGAAAAAATATTTTTGTTTTGGTGCCTTGATCTTGTTTTAGTGCCTGCTTATACATTTTCTAGCTCTTGAAAATAAAATAACTCATAATTATTAGTGCAAGCTGCTAGGTGTCTTTCTGCCCCAAAAAAGATAGGCAACAAATGCCAGTGCTTTTCAGCTCTTGAAAACATTTACATTTTCTCTGGGTTAAACACTGTTATCGGTATATGTAATCCAAGTCTGCTCATGGAGCACAGCCTCCATCTCTTATGGCCGCCCTGTCCCCATGAAGTGCTTTGCAAACCTGAACGCTGACCTTTCAAGCACCTTGTACTGCACAGCCATTTACAATTCGGCTTCAGCCTCACAGGTGCCCAAGCTTGTCCCCAGTTAGGCACCAAACCAGCCATTTGTGCTGCACACATGGAGGGAGGCCAGGTAGGCTTTGCCAAGCATCCTTCAGGAGCAGGGGGAGGCACTGACAGGCTGGGAAGGGGTGAGGGAGGAACCTGCAACAGTCTCCTCAATGGACCTCCACACGAGTGCTAAATGGCCAAAATATCTACTCTCTTCTAGGTAACACCAGCCATGACTATATGCCAAGCCTCTTTGAAGGTTTGCCTTTAGGTACCAATTCAAGAAAACACTGCTCTTCCAGTGCAATAATTCATATACATTTATCATTAGGAGCCAGATTGCCCATAGCCTTAATCCAGTTTTTAAAGAGGTGCATAAATGGGACCAGTGCTGTTTAACATCTTTGTCGGCGACATGAACAGTGGGATTGAGTGTACCCTCCTTAGCAAGTTTGCCAACGACATCAAGCTGTGTGGTGTGGTCAACACACTAGAGGGAAGGGATGCCATCCAGAGGGACCTTGACAGGCTTGAGAGGGGCCCGTGTGAACCTCATGAAGTTCAACAAGACCAAGTGCAAGGTCCTGCACGTGGGTCGGGGCAATCCCAAGCACAAATACAGGCTGGGTGGAGAATGGATTGAGAGCAGCCCTGGTGGGGATGTTGGTTGATGAGAAGCTCAACATGACCCAGCAATGTGCGTTTGCAGCCCAGAAAGCTGACTGTATCCTGGGCTGCATCAAAAGAAGAGTGACCAGCACATCAAGGGAAGTGATTCTCGCCCTCTACTCCGCTCTCATGAGACCCCACCTGGAGTACTGTGTTCATCCCTGGGGCCCCCAACATAAGAAGGACATGGAGCAAGTCCAGAGGAGGGTCACGAAGATGATCAGAGGGCTGGAGCACCTCTCCTATGAAGACAGGCTGAGAGAGTTGGGATTGTTCAGCCTAGAGAAGAGAAGGCTCTGGGGAGGCCTTATAGCAGCCTCCCAGTACCTAAAGAGGGCCTAGAAGAAAGCTGGAGAGGGACTTTTTACAAGGGCATGTAGTGGTAGGACAAAGGGTAATGGCTTTAAACTGAAAGAGGGTGGATTTAGATTAGACAAAAGGAAGAAATTCTTCATTATGAGGGTGGTGAGGCACTGGAACAGGTTGCCCAGAGAAGTTGTGGAAGTGTTCAAGGTCAGGTTGGATGGGGCTTTGAGCAACCTGGTCTAGTGGAAGGTGTCCCTGCYCATKGCAGGGGGGTTGGAACTAGATGATCTTTAAGGTCCCTTCCAACCCAAACCATTCTATGATTCTATGATTCTATGATTCTATGATAAATTAATCCTTTTGCATCCCACTTGCACAGTCCTGGCAGAAAGGTTCACCAGAGGAGCCCAGGGACGTGCTGAGACGTGTGCCCTTGGATCCTCCTTGAGGCCAGGGGTGGGGAGGAGACAGGCAGCAGGTATGCAGGGTTAATTTTTTGCTGTCTGTGCCAGGGAAAAGAGCCTACCACAACTTTTTAAGGGCTTCTTCAAATGTTTGCTCTGTATAACGAGGGAGTGCTGGAGAAGCGATGTTTCAGATGTGAATGCATAACTTAAGCCTTTGCCTGAGGATGGAATGAATAGGGTTTTATTTAAGGTTGCAACTAAAGGCACAATCTATCCCTAATTAGTTGTATATTTGACCTAAAATATTTATTTTTCCTTTCATCCAAACCCTGAATGATTTTCCTCTTGAACCTCATTCTTTGTTCTTTTCAGAAGTGCAATAAATACTCCAACTTAACGCATTAAATATTGAAAGACTTACTCAAGGGGCCCAACTTATAAATGATTCAAAAGGCCGTATGCTGGAAAGCATCTATTTGAAAACATTTATTATTAATTTCACAGTTTAGATGAAGTTCCTATAGGGCAGTCATTTATTAAATATTGACTTGTGTTAAGTCCACCAAATATGTTTGTCTGTATGACATCACATATAACCAAACAGCAGCAAAATACCAAAATGTTCCAATCACTGATTTAGTGAATAGAAAGTGCTTATTTTGCTAAGGTACCAAACATAACCAAAGCATTTAGTTGAGACAGTAAACATTGTGTCACTAAAGCAAAGAGTGTTTTGAGAGTTAGAATAAGTAGCATTAAATTGAACACAGGAAAAAATTATTGGGCAAAATGTTATAAATATTAATTGAACTAAAATAAGTATCTTAAATTAAGGACATGTCACCTTCAAAAGAAGAAAATTACTTTGCAGACAGAGATTTCATAATCTGAACCAAAACTACCACTGACTTACGGAAGTAATAACATCCTTCTGAAAGGTGTACTTGAAAGTGCTGTGCCAAATGCTGGTGAGTTATCTCCTTCCTACCAGCGAGCTTTTTCTAGACTGAACAGATGGTAATTTACTCACACAGTTCACACAGGTATCATTTTGTGATAGAGCCCAAACAAATAATGGTGAAGAATTAACATGATGTTGACTTTTTTTCACCCCTTTGGATCATTTCATGTTAGCCAGTTGGGTGCTGAATTAAAGAACTAGAGGGTAATCCTCTTCCAAAAATGAACTAGTGAGGTCAGACTGTATGGAGGTGCATGTAGACTAACAGGGGATCTTCAACAACATACTAAATTAGTCCTGATTTCCCAAACTCAACAAAGGAGAGTTAATTGTCATTGTAGTGTTATTGCAACAAAGCATTATAATTAATGTTAACTACATTAGCACCAAGATGAAAGAAAAATATATGGCTGTACAAACTTGTGAATTATTTAGATGTTACTGCTGCTGGATCTATCTGAGGTGATCTGAATCCTTATTATAACTTCTCCACCTCCCCAGTCATGCTGGTCATTCACTGCGATCGCTGCAATCACTGTGTCTATGAGCCAGAAAGGAAAGGGCAGATCCACAAAGGAGGCCAATTTCAAGAGAGTGTTTTCCTTCAATCAGTTCCACATCTCCCAGGGTGGGCATTTTGGGACTCTAGATTTTTTTACCGTTCCTATGGTCAAACTGTTCAATAGCCAAGCAGTCTTCCCACAGGATTAAAAAATAACCAAAGTTGTTCACAGCTCATTAAGCCTGAATTATAGTCACTGTTAGCAGTTCTAAGCAAGGCTAAGTAAGCCTATCCTTACAACCAGAAATTATCCACACAGAGGAATTTTCCTAAAGCATCAACAGCACATTCAAAGCAAATGTTCTCTAATGTTGGCTGTAAATAGTGATTCAGCATCAGTGATGCTGGAGATCTCTAGGAAATTTTAAAATAGCAAAGCCAGATCAAAACTTCACTGTGATTCCATGACAAGAGGAGGCTGATCTGAAACTTGGTGAGAGCCCAGAGTCATCCTGTCACTTACTCGCAGTCCTTTGGCAGTAAACGGGGCCAGGAGGAGGTCTGCTTGCAGGGATGAAGAGGTCTAGTAGGGAGGGAAATTCTTTGCAGTGATGGTGTCACGCAAGGGAGGGAGGCAACTGAGAGACACAGAGCAACACATCCAAAATATTAGTCCAGGTCTGATTCAACTCCATACAGAAATTACTTGTGAAATCTGTGTCAGAACTATTTTAAGACTTTCTACTCTACAATCATCCTGCAGTTCTGAGCATTACTGTGCTTCTTGATATTGCTTTAAATTTTAATTTAACCCCTCCTTTAGAGTCTGTATTGACCATGTCTTTCATTTTTAAAGTGCTTTCTCCTTTCATTGTGCTAGGAGAATGTAAGTGTGATTAGATGTGGTGTCCTGAACACTGCAGTGGCCTAATCAGATAGTCAAGCCTAAAATAAAAAGTATTTTATATACAGTAAGAAAATAACTTCCTTTTCACTTTTCTACTTAGTTAGCAGTAAAGCTTAGTCATGAGGGGGAAAAATTAAATGCCTAAATATTCATGCTGAAATAATAGACTCCACTCTGATGTCATTTATCGCAGGAATTAAAGTTGCTTTATCCTGCTATCCCATGTTACAAGTCCAGATAATTCGGAAGAAACCTTTATGGATTTACAATAGCCTAAATGAAATCAGGACCCTGACAGCTTACATTTCCACTCAGCACTCATTGTGCACATGCATATTTCATGACCATCACTACGAGCTTGTTGGCTACTTTGCCATTTGCAATGAGTACTGCACTATATATTTCTAACCTAAACACTTTTCAGTCTTCTGTTGAAGACCAATTAAAGACAAGGCTGCTGGCTCTATGAACAAGTGCCGAGTGACAAAAGAAGAGCTGTGTGCTCAGCTTGAAGATATTCCTCTGATGAAAGGACATACTTTTAACGTGTGACTGCCACGTAAACAGCAGCAGCACATCTTTAGATGGTTGTCTGTGTCACWAAAGGCGCACCTTCAGTTTTCAATACCTCACCTCCTGCTATCTTCTGGGGCAGAGTAATGTTTACAATGTAATGAGGGCCTAATCCAACAAAATGAGAGGCGTCAAGAGGTGTCGCTTTGTCTTAAGTGACAAACCTATTGCTAGTGATCAAACAGCTTCCAGTATTAGGGGAGTGCTGTGTTGAACATCCCCATCCCATTAAAAGATCTAGCACTTACCTCACATTGGGCTCTTCAGTACTGAACATGCACTGTTATAAGTGACAGAGCACTGAGGGGACTGTAAAATTGATCCAGCTGAGACGATAACGCATCCTTTCCCTATTCACAGCTCCTTTTTTAGATTCAGCTAAAACTAACTTTTGATGTTTGTGTGTAATGCAGGATGAAGTGATGGTCCAGAGACTTGGAAGCTATAAAATGCAGGAAGCTGTAGAAAATACAGAAGCTTGGTTTAAGAAGCTTAAATCCCATGCGTAGATGCTGTTATTCATGGTTAGGATTTGCTAATTGAGATGTCAGCAGATCTGCTAAAGAAACTGTCCAGCCGTGAAATCCATCATTAGCAGAGTGCTGAAACAAAGGCATCTTCAAGAGGCTCTAGCTGAGGTGGCATTCACCTGGCTCAGGTGCCCAGAAGAAATGTCAGCAACAGGAGCAACTCCTTTCTTTAAAATGCTTCTAGTGTTCCACTTTCCTCATTTTCATGCTTTGGTGATCAAATTAAGTCCTTGGTATTATTGCAACTTTTTGAAGGACAGTGCATTTTCAGCGACTTAGGTTTTGCAAAATATTTACTAGGTTTTGCAGACAATTATGTTTTTAAATGGTCCTTCTTAGTTTTTTTTGAACAAGATCTCAGTCAAATCTGGAAGAAATCTATCCTTTCCCCTCTATTGTCGCTACAGGAAAAATTTCTGAGAGAACACCAAATAAGCAAGTTGGGGAGGGTGATCCATGGATGTGTTTCAGAATTTACCCCATTTGGAACAAGTAAACAGAGATGAGATTGTGGCTCCAGAGAGCTGCAAAATCTGTGCTTGGCAAAGAACTGTCTGAGGCAGACTAACAAAAATAAACCATGAAGTGGGATGTGAGAGGAAGAGCAGATGCAGGATAGATGCTTACCTAGAAACAAGAACAAAATGCACTAGCCTTCAGTCCCCCCCAAAATGTTGAGAAAGCAGGATGCTGACATTATTTTCCATGATCGCTTCTTCTAGTAAGGTGATGAGGTTGAGGGGCAGGGTAACCTTATGTCCTTTGCTGTGATAACTTATGGACCTTTACAATACTTGTGGTTGGCTTTGCACTGTGAGATGGTGGAAATGTACTCATACATAAATGCATGGCTGTCTCCTGACCATGAAAGTGTTTGTGTGTTTTTTGAGGGGAGACTTTCTGCAGGATTCCTCAGGGCTCTGCTTTTCTCTTCCTAAACTGATGCTGGAAAACTCATCCCACTGCCTTGGTGGAAGAGAAATCAAAGGGAATTATTACACTTGTGGCAAGCAGATGAAGCACTTCGCAAAAGCAAGGCAAGTCTGTGGAAAAGGAAGGGGGCTACCACAGACCAGACAAAGCTGGGCACACTCCAGCTCTGAAGGGCTCTGTAGACGCTCATATCCAATTGAAAGGAAATGTGTCATTCGGGATGAGAGCTCGCCTCTGCTCCAATGTAGCTGCCTTATGGGAGCCTCAAGGGGACTAAAGGACCCCTGGCTACTTGGCCAAGCCAGATGTTTGAAGTGTGTGTGGTTAACTTAACAGTAATGCATCCATATCCGTGTTTTCCATTTAAGAGTTTGTAAGAGTCTTAAAAGCTTAACTAGTAAGGAAGAAGAAAGGGGTCTCAGTCACAAAGTATGATTTAGATGGGTTTTGGGGGGAAATCTGGATTCAAAACTTGGTTTTGTCACAGACTTCTTTGTAACTTGTGTGTGATTTTTGTAACATGTCATTTCACTTTCTCAAGGGTTGCTCCACAGGAGTATTAAAGAATGTTAAACCTTTTAAAAAGTATCAAATGTGCTTGGCCCTATGAGATTATTAAAGGAATACATATATTGGCATTTGTGAAACATTTCCTCATGGGGAATGGGTTGGTTTTAATATTTCCCCCATATAAACATTTGATCAGACCAAGCAGTTACTTTATATTATTTTCTCTTGGTTTAGGAGGTTTCAGGCTTCCTGTTAAGTCAATATTCCCATATTGCGAGTGGAGTACTCCATTGGAGTGTGGAATGACGGCAAACAGGGAACGGTTGTTTCCTAATGTTTAGATTTTAAAATGGAAGCTCAGCTGATGTCAGTAAACCTGTCCCAAAAGGAGAAAGCATCTCATTAAGTGTACATCTCACTCATCAGTAACTCTCATCCACCACTTCTTTCCTCTACCAAGAAACTTTGTGGAAAGTAAGTTATGGAAAGGAAAGATCATTATAATTTTAAATTAAGATTATATGCAATTATTCTTGAAATCTTACCTTCTCTTTTTTGCATGCTATATGCACACCACTGTGAAATAAAATAAAATATGGTGTGCCTATGCTTCTACAAAAGGATTCCCTTCAAAACTGTCTAAAGCCAATTAGCTATGTCTCTTTGCCTGCAGCAAGAATATCAACACATACTGTTAATCTTCCCGGTTCTCTCATTTCCTTTGGCTGTTTAAATTGTTTGAGGCAGTGAGTGGCAAACAGAAAATATGTTACTGCATTCTGTATGCTTCTGTAATTATGATGGTTTTCTAAATGAAAAAGATTATACTTTTCCACTTTCTTGCTTTTGTCCCTTTCTCAACAGTTGCTGATTCTGTGAGAGACTCTATGCCAGTTAAAGCAGTCACAGATTCTTCCACCTGGGAAGACTTATGTTAGTAAAACCTGATGCAGCAGCCCTGCTTGCCCAGCCTGCAGCTCCTCCCATGGATGCCAAGGCAGGATTGCTGGGTCCAACTGACGTGGTGTCCCCTTCCAATAGCCAGCTCTTCCTCGCTCCCTCCCTCATCTCTGCTTGCTGCAAACCCTTGTCCCTAGGATTCCTGACCTATTGAAGATATCCTTTATAGAATAATCACATCCACAGGCAACGAAGAGGAAAATATTCAGTTGTAGATAGCCACCTTCCAGATGTCTATACTTGGGTGGTGAACCACACCCAAAATAATAAATGTTATATCATAATCAGAGTGGCAAAACTGAGTTTACTGTACCCAATAAGAAATCCTAAGAAATCCTAGTCAGTCTGGACACCACAAAGTCCTAGTTTTAGTCTGGACACCACAAAGCCAAGCTGCCGTTAGTTCTACAGCCCTGGCCCTGTGTGTTGCTAATTCTCATTAGCTCACAGGTTCTTCATTACCATGACCTATGAAATTGTCTCCAAAACCAAAACTGGGTGATTTAAAAGATTGTCCACTTATAGGACCCTTCTCAAAAAGCAATATTGATTCTAGTGAATATGTAGTGAAGACTGCATCAGGTTTGTCTTCTTCCGGCCTAGCTAATTCTGCAGCACCACCCCATCGAGCATTTAATCCTTAGTCACTCTCATATACTTTCATACTATACTTTCACAGCATGCAATTGCTACATTTTGAATTTCACACTGTGAAAATACTACTCTACAATAAAACGGCACAGCATTTTGCATTATGGGAGCTGAAAAAAATGAGGAAAAATCCTAATATGTCTTAGGGTCACAGGAACTCAGGGCTAAGTACCTGATATCATGGACCAGACCAGTCTGCTCTTGAGGAGGCTAACCCCAGGAGCTTGTGTGGTGAGCACCCTGCATTGCCTGCACTCCAGGAACTGGCCCTGGAGGTGATGCATATGTCAGTGATGCTGTAGCAAATAAACCCAAGTTATTGCCAGGTTAACATCCACCAATGCAGTTAGAAAACATATGGGACACTGCTGGAGGTTTGATACTGGACACATCAAATTTAGATCTTACCTTTTCTGTCCACTTCTTGTCTCTAATATATTTTGATTTTCATTAATGGTTTCCATCAATATTGTGATTACTCCTCATACTCTTATGAACACAAGCAGTTTTGCCCCCCGCCCCCCAGAATACATCAAAATAACAATTACGTGTTTCAGGATCTTTACTGCAAATTTGAAACATTCTTGCTTGTATTGAATACTTTCAACTAAAGCCAAGTACCAGCAGTACCTCATGCATAGAGCCTGTATGAGGAAAACAACACCAAAAAGAAATCTTCAATTTAGTTCCCAGATGAAACATGGTTGTTAGGAAGCTGTGTTAGGGATGGGGGCCAAAGAAATCACTCTCACCACATACAGTAGTTCTCTACAGGAGACGTTTAGCTGAGGTGGAAGTTGAGGAAGAGGAGGAGAATATAAGTTTTGAGGCTCCTGTAGCATCGGTTGCAGCCTGACCTCAGCTCTATCCCTCCGCTGGATGCCACTGCTCTGGGGGTGCTGCTGTGTGGCCGAGTGACTCTGTAGCCCTGCATGCAAGGGCAGGCAGGGGCAAGCTTCCAGGTCTTCTGCACCAGCGCTGTCAGCTTCCCTTTCACAAGCACTGACAAAACCACTTGCTGTCAAACCCAGTGTTGATATATATGTCAAAATTATCTCTAGCCATCAGATTTTGAGTGTCTGCTAAAGATGGATTTAGCGTGGGGGACTGTGAATGTATAAATACAGTGTGGTGACTGCAGAGACAGATCCAAGCACCCTTCTGGATTAGAGGCCAACATGGACTTCACTCTCCAGACTAAGTATCTTGTTGAAGAAGTAGACTTATCAACATCAATTTGTCCAATTATGGTATCAGGTGAGCTGTCAACATGCTTCAGCACTGAATCAAGCTATGTCAGGACAACTGTCTCTGATGAAACCAATGAAAGATTGATTATGGGTTTAGATGGAATATGAAATCAAAAGTTCAGTGGTTGTTTGTCATTGACACATTTATAAACCATTTTACCTCTCCTAAATTACAAAGTAAGAACAGCTTTGAGTTGGGTAAAAAAAAGACAATGGGAAATTATGCACGTTTCATTGTTCTTTACACAACCAGGATTTTTAATTACAGAAAACACTCATCAAGTATTAGCAATCAAATGCAGACAATATATAGCACAATAAAATAGAATAAATAATCTGAAGCCTTTCCAGACTAATAAGAATAACTAATCTATGAATCAAAGGATAATTGAATATTCTCCAGTATCTTCCCTGTTTTCAACTATTTAATCCAAGTACCTTCTTCAAATGAGAAAATCTATTTTAGCTGAAAAAAGCTCATGTTTATTAACACAGAAATCAGAGCACAAAAGCAACTGCTAGATAGGAATTTGCATAACTGAAAATTATGATTGTTTCACAATTTTCTTTGCTGGAAGATCAACTTTTTTTGTACTTGTATCTTTTTTTCCCTTGACATTTTTCCTTTTCATTGCAATCCCCCAAAATTTAACACAGCTCACTGGGGACAGCTGCATGGTCTCAGCCCATGCTACTTCAAGTATTTAATTGGCCTCAGAAGAGCAATTAGCTATATGTACTGCCTTTTTATCCATACATTTTTCTTAAAACTATGTAATTGATGCATATACCAAATATACAATATGTCATGTGAAGTATCTGTAAGACGAGATACTGACAAACCTCTCATGTTTAAGAAAAAAATGATTTCTGATGAATCTAAGTAAGGAATATATACATATTTGTAAACAAAGAGATGTCTGATTTTATGCATTATTACATTTAAATGAGTAAACATAGCGATTAGAACAAGTAATTTTTAAAAGTACATCTGTTGAATGTTTTACTATAAGAAATATGCTTTTCATTATTTTGAAATAATATTAGTCCTAGTGGACAAGGGCTACCATCTTGTGAAATTGTGGTGGGTTGACCCTGGCTGGATGCCAGGTGCCCACCAAAGCCGCTCTATCACTCCCCTCCTCAGCTGTTATCCCTGAGGTGCTACCACCATCACTGATGGGCTCGGCCTTGGCCAGCGGTGGGTCCGTCTTGGAGTCGGCTGGCATTGGCTCTATCAGACATGGGGGAAGCTTCTAGCAGCTTCTCACTGAAGCCACCCCTGTAGCCCCCACGCTACCAAAACCTTGCCATGCAAACCCAATACAGAAATATATGTATAATCTTACATAGCCGTCATAAAACATATTTCTCAAAAGTGTCTCCTCTGAGGGAACACAATTCATTTCAGTCCCAGTGTTTCACACCAAATTGACATGACTTCATTTTTATTTTTGAAAGCCCTGGAAGTATAGACATAAAGATGACAAGGTGAAAAAAAGTTATGTATGCCATAGCTCTTACATCATTTTCAGCTTGGAGTATGAATAATAGCTCTTATAATTTAGATCTTTTTTTTTTTTTTTAAATTGGACTAAATATTCAGCTTATATAAAACAAATCACCTCGATAGTTAAGTGATCTTCAAATAATCCAATTCGCAATCAGCTGTTCTGGACCATGTCTGAGCCTCGTGACCTCAGTATCAGAAGATATATTTATGCGAATCATAGTGTTGATCTTCATGTTTCTCTCTCTGCCACACTTCTCTCTCTTTTTCTCTCTTTAAATGGTAAATATTTTATACCTTTTCAGTTTCTAAGTGAATAGTTTGTTATGGATGACTGACAGTGCAGTTGTATGTGTGTTTATCTGCTTTCCATTACTTTTACTTCTATTACTTTTCTGTTACAAAGTGTGTTTAGTGTCAGTCACAAGATYAGTTTGATCCATTTGAAATGAAAAACTTGGTTTTTGTACTTACAGATACCTACTGCATGAATAGATAGTTACTGTAACACAAATTATATTATTAGCATGGTAAACTAAAGGTTAAAAATGCTCTAATTTAATTTTCAAAATAAGACTCTAAAATCTTTAATATTTACCAAAATCAGTAATGATTTGAGCACCTAATCTGAGTCTTTGTTAAATCTTTTGCATTTAAGAAGGGAATAATTTCATAACACAGCGTTTACAAGGGCAGAAATGGAGGTGTGATACACTCTCTCTGCAGGGTAGCAAGAGGTTTTCCATCCTCTCCATACATCGACCTGCAGGACGAGCAGCAAATAACAGGCGGCTGTTGATGTTGCACTTTTAAAGAACACAATGCATTTAAAACAGTGGAGGTGAAACCTCTCTGTGCTGAAATCAATAGCAGCTTGAAGGGAATCAGAATATCTGCTGGAACAGAGAAACGAACCATAGGAACAACAGAGTAGTCCTCAGTAAAGCTAGCCATTGAAAGCAAACCGAGAAAGAGAGTGATTTAATATTAAAACCAAATCTATTTTGTTTAAAAAATATAATAATTACAGTCTTTCTACATAACTGTCCTATAATTAACAAAAAGTTTAAAATCTCCTCTAGGAGATGCAGACAGGCAGTGTATGGTTGCAGATTTCAGGCTACCGCTTCAGCCTATTTATTATGCTCTCAGCCAAAGGAAGGGACCGATGCCTCTGACAATCCACGGCATTTCTGGATTTCTGTGCCCAAGGGGGTGGGTGAGAGTGGGAGGCAGCTGAAGCAAAATCAGAAACATTTAATTTTTTTTCTGGGAATTGAAAGTGAGTTCCAAAAGACTGCAATATAAATTGGATTTCAGCCCTTGTAGTCCTCAGAATTCCCTCCGTTTAAATTGAAAATGGCACACTGAACCCATAACAAAATGCTATTGCACTATGGGTGGAAAAAAGTTGTTTGGAAAGCATTGATGTGAGTAGCTTTTAATATCCTATTGCCAATCATCAATAATCTAATTCAAACTGACTGCAGCCATATTTATTAGCTACACTTTAAAGAAATCATAGCTAATTCATTGTTTTAAAATTTTCCTCATATTATATTAGTGACAAACCTGTGCTCTTATCTCTGACTGGAATTTAAATAGGTGGCAGGCTTTGTGTACCTCAGTGCCTCTCCAATTCTCCTTTTTCCTTTTAACACAGTCCTACTTTCACAAATGTTCGGAAAAAAATTGAAATGCTTAAGTCCCTGCATTATACAATRCTGATTGCCCCCTGCTGTCACTTCCTTTCTACAATAACCTTACTATATAATAAGGTGACCAGAAACGCTCACAGCATATTAAATACGACCTCATTAAGGGGTATAAATGTTCAACTACTATTGCTTTACTTGCATCTCACACTATGGGTCAAATCAGCTTTTGGCTGTGTGCATGGACTTCACCAGTACTTGTGAGAGCATAATTTGGCTGGCTATCTCCAGTGAACACTTAGTGTTAGTATTTTTCTGTTTGTTTGCTATATGGAAATTAGGGTGGGAAAGGGCCTAGAGCAATATGTCTTCTGTTGTGGAAGCAGTTTTGGTCCTTACTATGAAACAAATGCAAAACATTACTGCAATGTTTATTAGTGCAATTCTAAGGATGGGCTGGAGCCAAGTGGAAGAGCTGCTACAGGCTCACTGAGAAATAATGCCAAGGATTTCTTTCTTAACATTCAGCATGAAACTCCCAATTTAAAAGCAATCCAACATGCTGCTCCTAGTGGTGATCCACCCCTTCCCTTTTTTAACCTCCTTCAAACATAGGTAGCCTCCTATAATTTCTTTCTCTCCACACTTCTTTTAATCCACCTGTCCAGCTTCATAACAGTTCCTGTTGCTCTTTTCTATACTCCTGATATGTCAATATCTTTCTGGTATAGGGGTACCTTGAACTGGGCAAAATTGTTGAGGTGAGGTCACAGCAAGGCTTCAGAGAGAAAAATTATTATTAGCACTTCCCTGCTCCATGACGAGATCCTTCACAGGATCCTTAATCCTTAGTGGCCATTTCAGTGGTTATATCAGCTTTTATTTCAGAGTTTATGTGCTGTCTTCATGATACCAGAATTACCCATCTGTCGTGGAAGCAGGGCTGCTGTGCACTGCCGGAAATTGTGTGTTAGACTGTAGAGCCAAAGCAAAGTCTAATTGGATGCCTATGGATACACCTGGCATATATACTAGCATATAACTTAACTCCACAGTTTGCTCCTAGGTCCTTAGCTGTCCACACTGCATAGCTGCGAGTGAGCAGTACAGCTTTTTTTTCTAAGTGAATGAACTAGCTTCCTTTGAAGCAAAACCCTGTGTGGTTTTGGGGACCATTCACTGCAAGGTCCCATCCGAGACGCAGTATAAAGACGATGACCAGGTTTGGCTTCCTCTGCCCCCTTTCCCTGCAGGCTTTGCTCTCCCAGTTGCCCTGTGCTGGCACACCATGCTCCAGGGTCTGTCAGACATACCCTCACGTTTCTGTCTTCCAGTTAAGCTCTTCTCCTGTGCCACTCACCTGAGTACCCCTAACTCATGAGCTTGCCTAATTTCTTCTTTGGTGTATATTTGCATTTTCCATCCTGGATGTGATTCTGTTGTACACCCAAGTAGGAGACAATATATAGCTTTAGGCCATGCTGTAGGCATCATCTTTTCATCATCACTTTAATTCTTTTTCCAGCTATGCCAAAGGAGTTAAAGAATATTTTGTGTTCTGAAAGGGAGTAAAAGCACGCTGGAAAGATTGAATGGTTAAGACTATACCCAGCAGTAAGCAGCACACTTCCAAGTGCCCACTTCTCTGCTTGCAGTCCTGCTTTTTTGAGAGCTGGTAGTCTACAAGGAACTGTCACAAATGGATGTAAAACATACCATACATTTTTGAGCTCCCTTCCATCCTATGTGCTGCATGATTATCATCTAATCTTTTGATGTAAGTTACGTACAAGTTGAATGGAATATATAATATCTTTCTAAATTAAAAATGGGTACTAAACACTGACTATAGAGGATAAACTATGCGGTCATCAGTCATACACAGTTCAACTCRGTGGCTCTGTTACCTTGCTAATATCAGAACTAAATATTCTACAGAAGTTTTTCAAAGCACAAACAGGAATATGAGGAGGAAATATCTGCACATAGCCACTAAATCATTTCCTTTCTAATTTACCCCAAATATATGATTACTTTAAAAATAATGAAATGAAAATGCAAAGCCAATGCAAATCTTGTAGAGGAATTTCTATCTACAGAGAGATCAAAAACATTTCTAGATTTCCCACCAATCGCAAGTATTACTCTGCTACCCAGCAGATTGGATTTAAAAGGATTTGTGTGGTCACCACTGCTTTCCCTGCTTTAAAACTGTACTCTGTCATATCTTGGTAAGCATGATTTGAAGAACTGAGAGAGCAGCAAATCAAAACAGCGACAAAAAAACCCCATGGCATAGAAATGGGTTGCTGAAGAAATCACAGCAAATAAATTTCAGCAGGAACAATGTCAGGTATCAAATAGGAGAGGAAAACACCTTCCTCCAGGCAGTAGAATGTATATTGTTTTTATCCAAAACCAGTAATGGCAATTCTGTAGCTACAGATTAGCTGATCAAATTCAGCATCACAAATCAAAACAGAGTCTTCTAAAATCACTCATAGAAATGATGCAGACTCAAAATGAATATCAAGAACATCATTCAGGTGCAAGCCATAGCAAATCATAGACTAGACTGTATCCAATATTCACTGATTCACACTGAGGATGAACCCTGCCTTGTAAAAAGACGCAAAATCTCCTTTCTCACCATCTGGTTTTCCTAGACACTGCAGAGCGGGGCTGGTAGCAAACCCCATTCGCTCTCCAGGCGTGGGGTTTGCCTGCTGCTGGCCTTTATGGGGACAGGAGCAAGAAAGAGCCAGTGACCTCAGAAAGTGCGCTCATTTTAAAAGCACCTAAATCCTGCGAACGGGACCCAGGAAAGACCAGGAGCCTTCTCTCCTCCTGTTCCTTTTTGTATCCAGGCAGGTACCAGATATAATCTGGTCTTGCAGATAATGAAATATATCTCAAACTGGGTGTTTGGAACAAGCCACTGAAGTCTTCTCTTTATCATCAGTGGGCTTTGGGTCTGAACACAAGTGAATTTCAGAAATAGGACAAGGAGCTTCTTGCTTTTAAAAGAAAGATACTCTGGAAAGGCAAAACTTAATGGTTAATGTGTAACTTGGATGTAGCTGGCAAAAAATAACAAGAAAAAAAATGGAATTGGTAATAAAATCCACAGAAATTTGCCACTCATTTAAGTTGATCTAGTACATGACTTTGCATATAAATTAATTTCATTTCTAACTTAAGGGAAGATGTGATGATATGGAAGAACTAGAAAAGATATGAAAATAATACATTTAGTGAGTTTACTCTTTTCATCTAAGTAGTGAATTATCTGACAACATACAGTACTTGTTTTAAATTTGCTTAGTTTTTTACATTTTTCAAAATAAAAAATTCCCACTTTATGGGTTATTTAGTCACCTACAATTCCTTATTATGGCTGTGATTTTATACCTAAGCATAGTGACTAGCATTGTTTCTTTCTTGTAGCTAACCTTTATAAACTGTAATTGGCTTTCACTCAAATGAATTTTGTTTAATCACCAAAAAATGGGTTTTTGTGATTAAATAAATCTTGGGTGTTAGCCAACACAAATCTTGATTTGCTTAAACACTTCCAAAAAGACTTTAGAAAGGGATGCAAACATAGTCAACAAAACCTTTTAATTAGAAATTGTTTTCATATTCATTCATTTTTTATTCCTTTTCACTCAGTTCTAATATATGACTGCTCAGTGATTGTACTCCTGTAATTTGTTTGGAAAAGTTGTATAATACAAATTATTTCCTCTTTTCTGCTACTTAAAATTTAAGGAATTATTGCAGTGATACCTTAACCTTTGTAACTTCACATTTTCCCCTTGTTTCTGTGCATCTCTAATTCTTGTCAAAGAAATTCAGGCAGTGATGTAAAATAGATAACAACTGACTCRTTTTGAGCTTGCATGAGATGAAAGTTTCTCTTTATTTAGAATTTCTGCAGAAAACTTATTCAGACTGAAAGTTGCACAGGCTAGGTAGGCAGTACAGAAAAATAGTCTGAAACGGCTCAAATACAGAAATGTGTATCTTTACAATGTCTTAAAACTTCGTCCCAGAGAAAATACTGACATCCTAAAATACACATGTAATGATCACAGACCTGATTTTCATATTTCGTATTTGTCTGTTCTCTTCTACCCCAGCATCTCATAAACTTGAAAATTAAGAACTAAGCATATCTATATGCTCTAGCAAAAGGCACTAAGTGATAGCCCATGGCCACTGGAGACTATGGTAGAAAGCGTTGCGGTCTTCAGAACGTAAGAGACTAGAAGAGCATTATGCTGTTCAATAAAATGAAAATCATATCTATATATAGGCTGACCGGTACTGGAAAGACTCAACAGTTTCTGGAAACTGATAACACCAGCTAACCACAACCTACTGGTACAGCCACATTTTATTTTAAAATCTTTCTTGTTATGTTTTTCTTTGTCTGTTCTCCATTTCTGTTATTTAATATACCCATTTGTGATATCCTGTATATTTATCTGCCAGGTGGAAGATTATTTCACTGTGGTTACTAATCATTTGGTATAGCATGAAGGATAGGTGATCCCTAATGAGACTCTCTTAAAAGATTCTGTTCATAGGTAATTCTGCTTAATATAAATTTTATGGGGTAGCAGGGTTGTGTTCCTCATCTCCTTTTAGTGCTAGGAGCATTTATACAAAGCACGATAATATTAGTAATATTATTTTACGTTTGTGCAGTATTTTCCATCTGAGCTGTTTCAAAGCATTTATGAAAAATATTTAGCATGCAGTGGATCTGTGAGGAGAATTCTGATTTCCAGCCTTATCTCTGCACAGTTGGACCCATCTTTCTCATCTGTCCTGTAAGCTGTTGGAGTTCATTATCACCAGTTAAAAATAGCTCATCATACAGCTCAGTTCATGTAAACAGACAAAATTATGCCAACCTCMTATAATTTAGGTCAATTTATACCAACAGTTTGGTTGATATAATAATTTTCCAGGCTGCAGTTTTTACAATCCATAGAGACTATTGCTGCTTATGGATGTCTCCAAAAGGAGCTGATTCCCTTCTTCCATCATCCTCCTGTCCCCTCTTTCAGTATTTGCTCCATTGTTAGAAACTTTCCTGATCTATGAGATAGAGCAGTGAACAAGGTTCCCTGCCCAGATAAAGCTTTACCTTTAGGAACAGTGAGGCATAGTCTACGCTTTTCTACTTTGACTTAGAAACACAGAAAAATTTAGGTAGAAAGAGTCCTTGGATCCAAGGTCCTGCTCAAAGCAGGTCTAGCTCCAGAGTTACCCTGTGTTGTCCATGGCCTTGGCCAGCTGAGTTTTGATATCTCTAAGGACACGTTTCACAGCTTCTCTGGGAAACCTGCTGCTGGGATTAACCACTCTCACTGTGAGGACATTTTTCCTCATATCTAATTTGAACTGGCGATACATGTGCTAGCACTGTCCCAATGAGGGCTTGGTTTCATTGCTACCAGGATGTGCTGCTGACTCCTGCTCATCATGTATCTGCCGGGCCYCCATGTCCTCTCCTGCCCCCAGCCGCTTCCCAGCCGGCTGACCCCAGCCTGTGCAGGGGATGCATGGGTTATTCCCCCGCAGATGCAGAGCTCTGCATTTGCCCTTGTTGGGCTGCATGAGGTTTTCATCAGCCCATCTCTCCAGCTTGTTGGGGGCCCCCTGAATGGTGGCCATGCACCCCAGTGTACCCGACGCTCCCCCCAACTTGGTGGGGCCCACAAACTTGCCGAGGGTGCGCATCATTTCCTTTTCACATTGCTAATGAAGATGATGAATGAGATCGGCCCCAGTGGTGACCTCTGAGGATGCTGCTTGTAAGCAGCTGCTGGTTGTGCTGGGGACCACTGATAATGCTCAGCAGTTCAGCCAGCTTTTCACCCAGTTTATAGTTCACCCATCCAGTTCACTTCTCTCCGAGGAAAACATTTGCAAGAAACTCTCATTCCTTATAGGTTAAACCTTACAGATTGAGAGCTGGATTCTAATTATTCTTTATTCTTTTACCAGCCCTACCTTTGCTAAACCTGCCAGATTTAAGAAAGCATGTAAAGCAGGTACAGAAAACTAGAATTAACAGCAAGAACTGCTTTCATTTTTTCATCCCTTCTGCACTTTTCAATGAATGAGTATTCTAACTATAGGAAACTATGGGCAAAACACAGCTTACCATCACTGCCTGTGAGGGAGATGCTGCTCCTTTGCCATCAGAGCTGAAGAGCTCCCTCAAATCCATTCGTGGTAGAGACGCTCTTTGGAAAGGGAACAGAAGAGCAGACAAGCTGCCTACAGGTATTGCCACCCAGAGCTCGGGGTTTACCTTCTGCCTGCTTCTCAGCCCTTTGTAGTTACAACATACATCTGCTCAACTATCCATGGGGACAGGTGATTAGGTGAAGTAATCCTCTTCTGAAGTGCTGTAGATATTTCACTTAGGCTTTGAAAGAGGAAGATGGCAAATCAACCCATTCTGTCACTCAGATATGATATCCCTTGCTCTTCACAGAGAGCACTTCCAATTCTGATTACAGGTTTTTTAGAGTAAGTATAAATGGCTCTGATCCTTCCACTGGAACAAAGTGGTTTTTCTCTGGTTTTATTCTCCCCTAAAAAAAAGCCTGTTTCAGTCATATTGGGTATCAAAATTACCATCAAAACATAATCTGAAACAGTATGTAATTATTTCTTCGTTTGCAGATCAGTCTTTGACAGACACGCCTGAAGGCAAAATAGATTCATATCTTTAACAACCTTCCAGCAGCTTAAATCTATAAACAGCTTATACAATGTGCAAATTGCTATTTCAAGAAATCAGGAAGGCTTAAAATAAATCTTTGAAAAGTGAAGTAACTAAATTAAACTCCAAACAGTGAACACATTCAGTAGCAGAGAGAACTGGACAGTCATTTAATAAATCTTTTTTTAATTTCATTCATTTTGTTAAAGGAAATATTCAAAATGAATAAAATGTGGGTTGGTTCTTCTAAATGTTACTACGCTGCCTTACTTCTAGAAACCATGGAAGCTCAGCTTTGCCATGAGGGTAAGAAATGGGAAGTTAGATACCACCCTACGATACATATCCTTAGTACGCTTTCAAATTACAGAGGAGCTTAGGGACAAGTTGTGTTGTAAATACCCAAAACTCCATTGCCTAAAATTGAGCTATGTCTTCTGCAGTAGCATATCCTTTGGGCTTTATTCCTGCAAGCTTTGCTAAAGCAGAAACATTTCAGATTTCGCAGTGAAATTGTACCTCTAGAAGGGATATTCAAAGAGTTCAAAGTTGAGATTTTTTTCCAGAATCAGGAAACTGGATGTTCAGAAGAATTTGATTAAAACTAGCATGTGAATCATTAGGTCAACAAATGCAGAGAGAATAAGTTTCACACAGGCAGCTAGCCATCCTCAGGGACACATCGATGGCCTTACCTGTCCGTAAAGAAGCATTAAATAATCTATTCTTAGAATTTAGTGCAAGGACCCAGCCATGCAGTCTTTTTATCTTCCCCTTTAGTTTATTTGTCCAGCTTCACCAGTCTGAGGAACAGAAATCAGTGTTGAAAAAAGAAGAAAAAAAAGTTGAGTCCAAAGGGAGACARGTCCTCTCTTTCTTCATCAGCTGAACTCGAACCACACAGCACTGCGCTGCATTTCCCAGGAAGGAGATGGTGCAGCCGGGGGGTGCGAGCCCCCCCTACACTGCCCAGTGGACAGGACAGCCCCCTCACCAGCCTGTGCCCCACTGCTGGGCTGCATCACGAAGCTGGCTTGATGCATATCCAGAAGACGGACTTCTCTCTACGGACTGAGGAGATGCCTGTTCTTTGGCTGAAAGGAAGAGAAGATTCCTGTGTCCTTCTTGTGGTTAAATGATGCAACTGTGTATGTCAGATTTGTAGCTTATTTACCAACTAGTCCTATAACCATGGAAAAAAATATGGCATGACTTTAAAATCATCACATGTACTTACCAAAGGGAAAATAAAACCCAGAGTAGGAGAATGATCTCATTACATTCAGAAATGCTTTTTGTCCAATGAAAAGTAATATTTGTTGAACTAATGCAATACTAACAATAGTTATCAGATTATTATCAGAATGTTTAAATCTCTACATCTGCTCTTCATCTACAGATAAGACACCAGGTATTAATGTTTTTCTTGTTATGTGATTATCTGATTTCCAGATTTTGCAATGAAAGTTGGCTGCTATARAAAAGCATTATATAAATACAGCAGTATCTAAGTGGAGAGTTTTCTACTATAAGCAGTACCTGTGTTTTAATCACAGCTGTATAACACTGAATCAAAATATAATGATCATCTAAAAGATAAAAGTTAAATCTAGGGATGYACCTGTACAAAATGAAGCACAAGCAGATGCTTTCTCATGGGTTATGAAAATATATATTTAAACATCTTAGCAGACTTTTGTGTTCTCCATTAAGTAGAAATACACTGCAGCTGTGCCAGCAAAGCTTAAAGCATTTAAAGCAGTAGCATTTCTTCAAGCTTTAACATGCATGACTCTCAGCTAATACTCCCTAGGCATTTTAAAAACTGAGTTATCTATTTATGTTTAAATTCTGAAACGTGTTTCATTTAGGTTGCTAGCACAAAGTCTTGCTGAAGCTTTTTAACCCATTTCAGCTTTAGCAAACATTCTCCACAGTATTTCAGCTGAAGGCCTTCCAGTTTGTCTTAATTTACTGTGAATAAATTTGTTTCTACAATTAGCACACAGGCCCCTAAAGCCAGAAATACCCTAAATTATTGCTACAGTGCATTTTGGGATGTAACTTAATTACTAAATCTAAGTACTAGAACTATGAACAAGAAGATTATTTTAAGCATTAGGCAACTTGCAAGACAGAGTTGAAACTTCCCAATGGAAATATGACGATCTTTACACGTTTGACTAATGAAACCTACTTCAAGCAATATGAGGTATTATGTAACATTCAAAAATATAGGAGATAAAACAGCTTCCTTTTTAGAAAAAGAACTTTTATATAAGTCAGTTGAAGCATATTGGTCAATTAAGAGTACTAGGCCTGTTATTTTAAACTCTTCCAGACAAGCACAGAGCCTTTTGTCACTCCTATTGTTACTATTTGTGGGAGCAAGCAAGAAATACCACGCGGGGTTTGAGCTTCCCTCAGCCTGCGGATGTGCAGATCAACAGAGCCGATTCCTCTTTGCACAGTCATTTCATGTGAAACGCATGAGCAGCACGGGGTGCAGGGAAAGGGCACGTTTGGCTGGTGTTAGCTGGAGGAAATCTGGCTACTGTGCTGAAAGACAAAGGTCTTCCACCGACCCGTGGAGACAGGTCTGGGAAGCAAGTCAAACTGCAGGCTTGGAGATGTGCGTCGCAACATGCTTTGTCATGCGTAGGAACCACAGGTATTGCAAAACTCTGTGTCAGATTAATGGCAAAGTTAGGTATGACAATGTTATCTTGATGTTTCCTGAGAAAATATGACTGTCGCTAAAGTGCATGAAAAGCAACAAAATAGTAGGTGGTGAAGGAAGTTGTAAAGTTGTCTGACGTAAGCACACCGCAATGGATTTGTCTGTACTAACCATGGTGGAAATTTCCTCAACACACTTAGGCAGAAATTTGCAGTGCTGTTGTACAAGAGACTGAATATTTCAACTTATATTTCTTTTAAGTGTCACAAGGCAGTGACAACAACAAATGAAATATATTTGTTAAAGCATCTTGCTGTCTAGGTTTTTTGAGAAATGCAACATCCATAGTGATAAATGAACTCCTCTGAGAGCGCAGCGGGCCATGCCTGCTGCTAGTTTCTGGGAGAAAAGTAATGCAGTTTCTGAAAGCCTTATCACAGCATTCCCTTGCTTTTATTGTTTTGTCGCTACTCCAGCATTTTAACATCACATGAAACTTAATTTTTTTCATAATAGCATAATCTAAATTGACAGTTTCATTTCTTAAGTTATAATGAAATTTCCATACATGGTTCCTCCACCTCCAGGCATGGTACCATCTGCAACACTGATTGTTAAGCAAATATTGCCACATTAGTCACTAGGCAGGTATGAAATGAATGTGATCAAAATGTAAAAAACAAAATTAAACAACAGATTGGCGGGGGAAATAGCTTGCTGAAGTTCATATTACCTAGACATTTAAAACAATGATTCTCACCATTTTATTAATCTGACTTTGTTTAAGTTTTTCATAATACAGTAAACAAATGATCCCTTTGCTAATATCTCCATTTCTTACAATGGTCTGGAACAGATACTCTAAAGAATATGCCAAGAAAATAATAATATATTAAAACATAGTAAAATCATACAGTCATGCTAGTTAATTCTCCAAAAAGTGAGGTTTATGTCCTTCCTAATAATAATAGTAATCTGAATGTTGCCATTATCCACGTGTTTATTTCCTCACTTCGTATTCTCTTGTTATTATGATATCAACATTGTACTGTCACAGTATCTGTGACTAGTACTACCTACTGGCAAATAGTAAGGCAGCTGCTCACTACCAATTCATCTGCCACTGAGGTCCCTGGGCAAGATGGATGGATTTTGACCTGCATAATAAGCTTTTCTTCTTCTGGAAAGTAGGGAGACAAAGGGGAAATCTATAGTCTTCTTGCACTGTGTAGGTGGGACCTGTGTGAGCTACACACTCCTTTCCTGGGAGCTGGGAAAAGTTGCTGTGTCCCATCTTTTGGACATAGCCAGGGAATATCATGGATTTGTCTTGGGTAGGWATGGCTTTGCTTTGAATCATTCTTTCACTGGCACTTTTTTTCCTTTTTTACATAGGGAAAGGATGAGCGGAGTTTTCTTATTTACCCTCTCAGCACAATTCATTGCCTTGATTACTTCTTTCATGGATTCTTTTGTGCATCCCCTCTCCAGTGTAAGTTCTCTTTTTGTCATCTTTTAATAGATGTTCTTAATACTCATCTTTGCTGTCCTTTTTCTGATCTATCCATTTTTTTGGGAGCAGATTCAAGATCTGTATGCTTCATGCATCTTTTTTTATCAAGGCAGTGAAATTTTCACTATTTTCCATTCCATTTCATCCTTTAGGTACTCCAGCAATTTCTTTGCTTTTTTAGTGGATGGTGCACGTTAAACAGCATTTTTTATTGAGCTCTTCACAATGACATCAAGTCTTTCCTCCATGTGGTTGCAATTAACTTTGAATGAGGTGATGTGTATGAGCAATTCAAATGAACGCTGTCAACACGTATTGTCAGCTTTGACGTGTTGTGCACTGTTCACTCACATAGTTTTGTTAGCTTCCACTGAAAATTTAGAGATATTTCCTGGACTTTTGTAACAAGTGTGTATTAGTCAGCTGTAAATTTGTCACATAACAAATCACTTCCCTTCCAAAGCCTGCAAAATTACACAAAGCAGGATGAGATATATTAAATATAACACTTGTTTCCGAAAGGAGGCTTGTGGCAGTCCAGTATTACTTAAAGTACTTAAAGTGGCTGGAACAGATACATGGTTAGACAGTAAGGTGTGTACAATTTCATGTGCAATTTTACGTTTTGCTTAAAGAGTCATGCCAATGAAAATTGAAAAGGTTCCAGACTAGAAAAAAGATCTCAAATAAGAGAGCATTTTGCTTAAATCTGAAAATATCATAAATATTTCCACCCCCAACCCCAAGTCCATTTCAAAGCCATTTGGATATGCATATGGAATGTATTTTAAATAATCTAAACTTTTGGTCAAAATACATTTCAACAGTTAAACTACTTACTATTTTCTGTGCAGAAAAATGACCATTTCTTCATTTTCTGCTTGTCTTTTCAGACAGGTAAAGTTAACCTTACCACTAGCAAGGGTTTAGCTGGAGGAACAGGTCCAGGTTGGGGCACTATATGTCAGGAAAGATGTTGATCAATCAGAGCACACTGAGAAAGATCAGAATAACAAAGCCTAGAAATAAYGACCTTTGAAAAATAATAGGATGAATAGAGGTTATTTAGCCTAATGAAGAAAAGACGACAGAGAACATACTAATAGTTTTGAAATACATAAAAATCTGCTTCGTATACAGGGGGTACATGATGTGCATAGAGAAGAAGAAATGAGCTTAAATAGCAGACAAAAAGATTCAGTTTAGATATTAGCAAAACTGATTAAAATAGTGGAGCTCTGGAGTTGATTGAGATTATGCAGTCTCTGCTAACAGATGTCTCTAGGAAGCAGTAAGACAAATATCTGTTAGGAGGGTCATAGATCCTGTTTTGAGGCATGAAGATGGGGTCAGAAGATTTTTGAGACACTTGTCAATTCTGTGATTTCCTGTTTCTAAGTTCTGATTCTTATTAATGATGATGTTTTTTCTGTCTCATTCTATGACCATCCATGTCTTTAGTCAGCTGTTGCAAGGGATGTTGTCTTCCTCTGATTCTTTCTTTTAACCGTCTAACATTTCTTCCGATTCCTGATGTACTAAGCAATGTACTGTCATTTGGTTTTCTGTCTTTGCCTATAAAGCTATTCAAAAGTCATGCTTAGAATTTCTAATTCGCCATTCCTTTTATTTTACTGTGAATACAATACTGAAATAATCACACTGCCAGAAGATAGTGTAATGTCCCATAATGTATAATGATTCTTCTAATGGTTCAGGTTTGAAATGGAATAATTTTCCTAGACTAATCACCTCATCAAAGTATCATAATGGAAACCTCAAGTGGTCTCTGTAGCCTTGAATTCAAAGCATTACACCAATCTAAATCTCACAATTGACCTTCTAATGCCTCTGTAGCAAAAGCCTCAACAACCTTCAATTGAAATAATATTGCCAATGCATATTCATATATCTCATATTATAACACTGTGGTGGTGCATTCCCCTCCACCCACCCTCCTGGGATGCTCCACAATCTCAGAAACTCCAGTTAAACCTTGGCCTTGGTGTATTGAGTCAGGTGGTGAAGCGTTCCTTTACCATACCAGGAACTCTTGCGTAGCTGAGGTTGGGGAGTGTACTGATCATACCAGAAAMTTCCGCTGCCTGGCCCAAGTGGAGGACGAGAGTGGGGATAATTGTCATCCCCTGATACCCTTACCTGAGTCATAGCTCAAGTGGAATGATACCATTGTTACTGAAACCTTGAAAGTTTTGACGGATGACTAAAGTCGATCGTCTTGCGACCCTATAAACAGCGGTCTCAAGTGAGACCCTTTGAGCTCTCCTGGACTGCAGCAGGCAGCGCCCAGAATCTCCCTCTGAGTGGAACGCTCCTCAAACTCTTGAGTTTGCGATATTCGGAGGACCGTCACTGGCTGGCATGGGGCCTGGGCTGCAACACTCCTCGAGGCTCAACCCTTCACCTGTAGAGAAATGCCAAGACATTTTACATGAGTATTTCACTGAACTCAAGGGGGATTTTTAACAGGTATATCTTTGTATATTTATCTATCTTTGTATCTGTGTGCGTGTGTGTGTGAATTGATGGAAATACCCGCTAGCAAATATAGTCTGCTTAAATCTTATGATCTCTCTTAAAATCGGGAATGAACCTTAGACTATTGCTAAACACATATAATCCCTTAGACATACACTGTTGACCAAGTCTGGGACTAGGGCTAGATCCAGCTGGGTCTACTCTGAACCCCATGGCTCAACGGGAGGGTCTCCTTACCCTTTTCGTATTAGATATAAATCATTGACCAAGTCTGGGACTAAGATTGGATCCAGCCGGGTCTTCTCTGAACCTCRTGACTCAGYGGGAGGGTCTCCCTTAACCTTTTCATCCTCAGCCTCTGTATAAATCATTCCAACTCAATTCTAACACGATACCCTGGTTTCAGCTGGGATARAGTTAATTTTCTTGCTAGTAGCTGGTATAGTGCTGTGTTTTGGATTTAGTATGAGAATAAGGTTGATAACACACTGATGTTTTAGTTGTTGCTAAGTGGTGTTTACACTAGTCAAGGACTTTTCAGCTTCCCATGCTCTTTTCCTTTGTATGCTTCATCCRTGTAGTAAGTGATAGAGTGAACCTTGCCATYRAAYTCTGTTAAGTTGCRCTTTCATAAATTTCTATTAAAATCACTTTCTGCTAATACCTTCGACAGAGATTTTTTGAGCGGCCTCTAAACCACTCATTCGCGACAAACACTAATACAGCAAGGTCTCYGCAAAGTTTCATTAATGCTCTCTGGAGATTATTGCTGTCACGTGAACACCACTCTTGTGTGAGCAAGAAGTGCATGAAAGTGACAAATATAACTATTCTTCAAGGTTGCACATCAAAATGGATRCCTTCACAATGTTTCTTTTTTAAACTGAACAATTACACTCTATGCACATTCAGCAAATACTAAACTCACCTTGACCTTCAGTTCTTATGTTGTAATTGGAGAAATGCTCAGCTGGTTAATATGATTCCTATCTGTTTTGCTAATGTTTATGTCTGGTTTATTACTTAATTTAGATTTTATGTCAATTAGAATTAGATATCTCTTTGCTTTGAGGGATACAGGACTAACTGGGGTTTGGTTTTCAGTCTTAAATGGAAACTTCCTGGTTTGCTTTGTTATAAGTGAAAGAAACCGTAAGATTTTCCTCATGATAGGAGATGCAATATTTAAGTAGAACACAAATATTGTGAACTGATACATTTTGCTGAAAAGTGCTACGTTATCGCAGAAATGATATTGTGCGGGTGCTGCTTGAACAATGAATTCCTTACAATGCAGAATGACAGAAAATTCTTGTCTCCTTCAAGGAAAAAAGTTTGAAAAATCCCTCAGGAAATGCAACTCTCTTATAAAGTGCAACTCTGCTCAAATTAAAACAGGACAGTGACCAAAAGTGGTGCCATTAATCCACACTGACAATTTCTTTGCAAAACCAAGCTCTCCAAAACCTTCAGAAGAACTGTATGGGTAAGTTTGTAATAGCAAAATACTTCAAGTATTAAAATGCTCCACTTCCACTCTGAAACCTGAGAAACCTTACAAGAAACTGTGAAGAAGTAAAAGAGTAATTTCATCATTGCTCTATATTTATGACAAGATATTATCCTTAGCCTTGTTGCCCAAGGCACAGTCAGAGAAAGTCAGGTTTTTAAAACCGTGAAACGTTTCCTTTTTGTCAGTTCTAACTGGCAGTGAAGCATTTGCTATGTATTCACAATATTAAAATGCAGGAGAAGATGCACTGCTCTCCAGCCTGCCCTTGTGTCTTAATGAGTCTGTCAAAGAAGTACACTGAAATATAGCACTAATATAAGAGGTAAAGTAGAAGTAATAACTATTTCTGATAATCCCTGTATAATTCTGCAAACAAAACACAACAGTAAGATAACATTTCCAGGGTGGTAGAATAATCTAGACATCATTTTATTGATGGATCAAATAGATTACCATATAAACACTGACATAAAAAAAAAAGAAAAAGTAGAAATAAAGCCACACTTCATATGTGATTTTTATTTAGTTTTCTTCCAAAACCACAGAAGGTGAATATGTCAGGAAAAGGATGAAGTAAATCTCCTTTTATTCAAATACTGGTACTTAAAAGACAGCTTTTCTTACAAGAATGTGAATATTAATACATGAAGAATAGACTTTTTAAAAATGGCAAAGACAGAGAGGCTCTAAGAAAATGCCTATTAAATTTCATAGTTGGCTAAGTGGTCTTAACTCTCTTTTCTGTTGCCTAGTAAGATCTCAAGTCCTGACTCAGGCTACCAGCAGAGTTTCTTTTGCAAGAAAAGACCTGTTTAATATTTTCATTTAAGGATTTTTGGGCACAGATCTGGTGGCAAGATCAGGGTAGAGGTTTTATATTCCAGGTARAGCAATATCTTTTTGATAGTCTCGGAAGACCACACATATTTTACCTGCTATACAAATAAGGAATAATGAAAAATTATGTTTAAAAAAGTAATTTGTTATATTAATAAAATATCATAATTTTAATACACAGTTTGACTAGTCCATTTCCATTTAATCTACTAATAGTTTTGCAGCTCTACCCTTAAAGAGTGCAATCTTCTTCTTCCCCTTAATCCCAAATTACATCCTCTTTTCTCACGAGCTACAGTCTTCCTTCCTCTCCTCTACCCGCTGCCCAGATGGCAATTAAACATTTATTTTCTGAACTTACAAATCCCCACAGGTCACTGGTGTTTAGTATTGAAGTCCAGGTCTGGCTCAGGCAGAATATTTGCACTCTGTTTTTTCTTTCAAGTCTTCAGTCGTGGGGTCTGAGCTATACAAATTTATTTTGAATTTCTCTGTGGAGAAGAACATGTCCTCCTTTGATCATATCTCTGAGATTGTTCACAAGATTCTGGGTAGCATCTCCTACTCACAGAAATGTCTCCTAATCCATGCTCTCTCAAATGGTGCAGAAACAAGATTTCTCATAAAATAGATACTTCACTTAATCCTCCTTTAAATGCCCAGCCCCATGATCAGGCCTAGACCCCTGGCCCAGTTAGCTGCAATTCTGCTTTTCAGCTCTTAGCACCTCATTGCTATATTATCTCAATACTTATTCCTTTGTTCCCTGTTGCATGTTGACTATAATAAGCAAATATGAACATGAACAGCTCTCTGGACAGTGACTATATGCTCTCTTGTATTTGTCAGTACAAAGCGTAGCAAACCTTTGCTTCCTAGAAACTGCTGCAGTATAAATAACCTAATATCTTCAGGAACTTGTGTGTTTGCTTATTATCAGGGGAAAGGAGAAGAAAAGCCACAAAGACATGACAAAAAAGGAACTTTGTTGAGTAATTCATTGAGATTTCAGTAAAGCAATTTACCACGTTGGCAGTCAGTCCAGTTGCTTATTCAAGGAAGGCTCTTTGACCTACTCTATATCTAGACGTTCATACAGTTCTAGTAATTAGTACAGCCACCTCTCTGCAAATTGTTAAGGTTGTGAAGAGACTAGATTCCTTACAAAACAATGGTATTCTTGGTAATACCATACTTGAATAATTTCTCTCCTCCTCCCTAACCCTACTTTAATGACCATCCTCTCCTGAGAGGTCTCTCGAGGTCTGCTGATATGGTTTTCTTTGATGAAATTAAGATAGCATGGATGGCTTTTGATCCAAAGATTTTTAGGATATCAGAAGTATCCATACAAAAAAAATACCCTCTTGTCAAAGAGTACCCCTCATGAAAGACTTGTTTTAAAAAAAGCAAATCTTTTAACATTTCAGCTCTGTGTGCCTCACTTTCTAAGTGGATATATTTGTAATCTGTTAGGGTATCACTGTCTGTCTGGGATCATTTGGCTGACATAATTTAAACAGAGCTCTGGTTTGAAAATTTGCAGAAACATTCAAACAGGCAGGAAAATTCCTTCTTTGGAAACTATTAACATGAGGCTTTTGGATCAGGAGTATCATGAAAAGTTCCTATTCTCTCAAATAAAAGAATACAAAACAAACATATAAAATAAAAATAAAGCACTAAGTGAGMAAAAAATCTTCACAGATATTCTTAATTTTTTAAAAAGACTTTCTCTTGTGACATTTCCCATTGAAAAAAAAAAGCTAGGATATAGTTTTGTATTGCTCAATCTCAAACATGAAAAATTCAGGTGATATTATTGTGTATTTATATTCAAGCTATTATGGCTCTCTAGTCTCAATACCATTTGTTCGAAAAGAGATAAAACTCATCAAGGAAAACACAGCACATATAACAGGGCCTGCTGTTATCACAGAGGGAAAAATGAAAGTAAAACTGCAGCTAATATAGACTTCTGGGAAATAAAGCACAGTGTAATGGTAAATCTAATAGAGCTTCTGAATTTATTTGAGCAAGGCGATAAGGTGACTTGATGATGCTGCATATAAACTAAGGCACGACTGGTAGCTGTTAATGATGAAGTGTATACATGAGAGACATACACTTTTCAACTTCCCTTTGAAAGCACTAGATTCCTGAGTCAATGCATCCAACCATGACTTTGGCAGTTTGCTTATAATTGAACCACTCTATGTCACAAGTTCTGAGAAAAAAAAGGGAGTCTCTCAAGCTCCATAAAGAAACATATTTTTTGTTTCTCATGCTCTGCCCATTAAAATAGTTCAACCTGCTGAATATAAAATTTCATTGTTCTACAGTACAGATGGGCCAAATAAAGCTTCTCTTCCTTCTTCTGACAACTTAATCTCTTACCAAACGGAAATCCTGAAACAAAAAGTTATATGACATATATTTGAATATTTAAAATTAAATGTATAGCTCTTCAAAAGATGCCTAAGTATGCCATGTGGGGACACCCTAATGAAAGAAAACAGATCATATTTGTAAGTAGAGTTGGGACAAGTGGGGACTAAGGGTCAAGTGAGAGCATTAGAAGTCACTGCTTAGACCTTTATAGTTTGTCAGCTGCATAAATGATTTATCCAGGGAGACCAACCATAAATGAATTATCATTAATATGATACATATTGTAATTGTGATAATAGGGAGTGTCCAACAAGTGGACAGTCTAATTCAAAGGTCAAACAGCCTATTTTTTTTCCTAACCAAGCCTACCTTAGCAAATGAAGTAAGCTGGCGTATCCAAAATACTGTTGAAAGAAAATGTAAAAACGTGCTCCATACAAGTGTATATAGTGTGAATAATTGCTGCATAATTAAGAGCTTGAAGATGTCCTTCCAGCGATGACCGATTCTAAAAAAACCACATCCTTTCAGTAAGAAATTGAATAAGGATGGCAGAGAAGTTAGACCAAGTGTCTGACCCTTTGGGAAGCAGGTGCCACTTCGGACATTTAGAGTGAGGGCTCTGAGTCATGGTCCCAAGCAGTTTTATCGTGTGCCCATAGAGGTGCTGCCTTTAGCAAAGCTCAAGCGAGTCCCTGAGCTGCCCCTGAGCTGCAGCAGCCCTCGGGCAGGCCACCGAACCCCTGCACTGGTGAGGGGACCACTGGGCTCCTGATGCTTTACTTGGGCAGCTGGCCTGGCCCGACCTCGTTACTCAGGGACTGCAACACACATAAATAAAGAAAACAGACTGTAACTTGCAGGTGTCAAAGGGCCCAATCCTCCAAGAGCTGAGACTTGCAGGACCAGACCCTTAGCAGTGGACCTGGTTGACCCACGGAGAAGTTGTTCTAAAAATTAACAGGGGAAAGATACAAAGAAGCTTTTGGAACGAACAGGCATAATTAGGGAGACAGGCTAAAAATCAAACATTCATAGCCAAACAAAGAGACAGATGTCAATGAAGTAAGCAAGATCATACACAACACACGTCAACCAAAGTTACTATTACGGTCTCACTGGGTGTAGGATGACGCAAACATACTACCTGTGAAGATCATAAGGAGACACTTTCACAAAAGGTCTAGTCTGGAGAATAACCTATTAGAATAAGTTGCTGACACAAAAAATGGTGATTTTTGTTTTGTAAAGGAAGTAGTAATAGATTAAGCTTGGTTTTTTAAACAACAGGAATTCTCTTAACGTACAGCAGATCTCTTGTAACCTTCCTTTTGTTAGTATTCTTTGACACGGTGCAATCCTGCTGTGCTTATCGGTGCCTCCGGTTCCAGAAAAAAGCAGCAGTATCAAGGCAATTGCTGAAGAATCAGGACTGAGATATTCAGAATGACTAATGATTGACTTCACAATTTGAGAGGAAGGGACTCGTTTAATGAAGGTGACTGCTGAGTACCTTCTGATAACTGTGCCCTTTAACACGTAGAAGTTTGGACCTTCAAAACAGAGCCCTGAAAATCTCTCTCTCTTCCTCGGAATRATTATTGTTATTGCATGCATTTCTGAGGATGCCATTAGATAGAAGTAGGACACCATTTCCCCCAGGGATAAAGGAAATACTCCTCCTTTCCTCTCTTACAGAATAAAGCTGTTTACACAGAGGAAACGGATATATCATGTTTTTAAGAATAAGCTGCTACGCTTACTTTGCAATTTTGTTTTAAGGAGAACGTATGCTGCTTCTACACAGCAAAGATATCTTGTCCCCTCTTGTAAGGATGGGAAGGTGCAGCTTTATCTCTAGGGCTCCRCTGAAGCTGTTAGCCATCAACGCTGCTGCTTCCTCCAACCTGCTGTTACGCTTGTCATCCTCTGCCCCAGCTGCAGCGACCGATCGCGGAGCAGGAGGCCCTCTTTCAGGTACGTCTGTCTGCGGCATACGTCATTGGCAAATAAAGACAGCCTACACTCCCTCCAATTCCCTGTGGTTTGTGGTTTTTATGGACTGGATGGCAGCTCCCTGTCCATTTCTTTATTACAGTTTGTGAGTCACTCTTCAGAGGAATTAAGAAGTGACTATGTCTTTTTCACTTACTAGGGGCAGAAGCTTATGTGACATTTGCATCATCCAAAGTTGGCATCAGGCCCTTGAAATAGTCTCTGAAGTTCATTTGGGTTCATTTCACCACAATCCAAGAATGTAATTAATCTGACCTATTTTATACTTAGAGTGAGATGAATCACTGCCCAGAAACGCCTGTTTTTCTCAGCTGAGTACAAAAGGTATCTACAAAACAAACTCAGATCTAAACAGCTGTACTATAGATAGCTAAATTTGTTAAATCCCATGCGGTGTCAGAAGGACAGGCACAGTTGTGGGTGGGATTTACTCTTGATGGTTTGGTGGCTGTTTAAGGAAAAGTATTTTGAAAGAGAAGGTATTTCTAGATGGTCATCTTAATTAACAAAGTAACAACAAGGATCAGCTTTAGGAAACAGACTTTAAAGTTGAGCCTAAATAATGCCTAAGACTAAGATGGCCAATTCAAGGAATGGAACATGTAACACTAATTAAGGCAACTAAACTCTTTGCTATTAGGTGTATAGGACAGGTATGTTGGGATTCACAACAGCCAGCAGGCTCCAAGCTAGGACCCCTAATGACCCAGAGGAAATGCCAGAGCGACCTGAGTCTGAAGTGTCCTGCAGGAGGTTATTGCCCTATATTGTTTTTGCAACTTAGACCCTGCCCTAAGAAGGCAAATTTACACAATTTGTGAAGGAAGAAGGCACAGGAGAGTTACTCACATTAGAGAGCTCTTCAGCTGACTCTGCCAATACAAAAGGGACCGCAGGCACCACTTTCACACATAATCACTGCCATTATTTGAAAGAGCCATAGAGACCCCCTCAGCCTTTGAAGGACAGCCTAAAAGCTGTGGCTAATTGCTAGAGGCAAAAGGAAAACGTAACTCATGGGCTTGGAGAGGTGGGGTCTGTAAGATGGGCAGACATTGAGCTTCTTAAAAGTACAAAGGACTGTACAACCTGATGGTTCTTGGTGTGCAGGACCAAAGCATTCCCTCAGTCTCAGGAGATAGCTTGTCTGAGATTTAATTTCCTTAGGAGATTTTYGATGAAGGCCATAGCTAATGTCAACATGAAACATGAAGGGAGTTTTTTGTGCATGTATATAAAGGTCATGCATTATGCTAAGACAGTCTGGGCTGCATTAGATCTCAGCTGGGCTCTCTGCAAGGCTTGTGTGTAAATGATGGGACTGGGGCTAGAAGATCCATGAAGGAAGGATGATGGCCAGGCATCTGCTAATGATGTCACTTATTTACTGCTCTTAAACAGCAAATATGGCTTACACAGAGGGCCTGCAACATGGGTGGACTGGCAAAGCTCTGCCACATTATGTCATGCTGTGTTTGTGCCCTTCAGGAGGAACAGAAATGAGATAATTTTGCTGGCTTATCATTTCTTGGAGAATTGCTATTTGCCAGAGGGGATGCCTCCCTCACCCTCGTACCGCCTGCGCTGCCAGCTGAGACTCAGCCTGACTTTAAGCCCAGACAACTCCCACATCAGATATGTCGTCCTCAACCAAGCCCTGTCCTAGTCCTCAGAAGTAGTAGTTAAGAGAAACTGATGTGAATTTGTAGCCAAAACAGAAAACTAAACTTGCTGGTGCTAGGCCTTATGGTAATGAACAACAATATCTTGTCTGAAAAAAATCACACTTCCTAAACTTTCGTCTATGTGGCAGGAAGAGCTAGAAATAATTCATGTTTCAGACAATATGTTAAAAAAGAATTTTGAAATAAAAAMCCAAAGAGCCAGAGGCATGTTACAGTGACGTCTAGCAACTGTGAAGAAAACAGGCTTTTTTAAACAACCCAGTCTCTGAAGTGTCTGCTGCCAAAAATACAAATAAAGAAAGCTGTAGAGATGACTCAAAAGACAAACGAAAATTAAAAAAAATACTGGTAGTTATTATATGTAATGACAGCACTCCTTAGAAATAAAGAGGAAAAGATTAGGTRACTAGGTAGGAGAATTAAGGTACATATGCCAACCATTAGCAAACCGTCACTTCTCCCAGCTGGGTCAGTCTTTGATTTGGCAAGTTTCAGTTCACAGAAGCCAACTCAATGACTTAAAGGTAGTGGTAATTTTCCAAACACCATTTTAACCCTGAAAAGCTACTGCTGTGAAGCAATGAATTAGAAACGCAAAATTGTACCTATAAATGTGTCAGATAACTGTAGAGAAAAGCAATTCCTTCAGGTTCCCCAGGGTCAGCAGATCCCTGCCATGTTGTGAAACCCACTTCTGCAGGGACCTTGAGCCCAAACACTAGCATCAACTTTTGAATTTACGTCGGAAAGTGTAATTACTGCAATCCCTCTGGCAGTCAGAAGCCTTATTTTGAAAAGAGCTGATGGTTGCTACTTTATTGTCCTAACAAAAACCTTACGGCAACACGGCATGTTGTCAGCCTAGGGAACAAGATTGTGAGGTTAAAAATGTGATTTTTCCAGGGTGCTATTTGCTAGTTTATACTAAGCAGTAGCCAGTGGAAGGGATTGTCTGTATGTTGTTGCTTTTGGAAACAGACGTCAGGGTGCCACAGGGAATGGCAGGCAGGGTAGGGACAATCAACTTGTTACCATTACTACAGGGCAAGCCTCTGAACGCGTGTGAAAAGCCTCAAATCTTTGGTCCTCAGGCACTCAAGCCCTCAAAAATGTATGTGTTTCATCGGTGGCCTTGGTGCTTATCCGGCCAACCATGTGCAAACAGCAGGCTGAGAGCCTACTTGAAATATTAATTTCGGTGACCGTTAGAGATGATGATAAAGCTGTTAATGATGATATGGCAAGAAGGTGGGTACTGGGAACTGGGAAGAGCAGAGTGGTGGTGGAATTGTTCAGGTGCCATCATAAAAGCTCTTTGCCTACCCAAAGAAATCTCCCTGAGAATACTTGTGCTATTTGAGTACCAGCAGTGCTCTCCAAAGGCATCTAGCAGAGAGAGCAAAACTTATTTTTGCTCCACTGCAGATGATTTAAGTATTTCATGAATCCACAGTTGCATTCTGAAATATAAATTAACCTGCAACTAAATGTGCAGAGAGCTTTTACTGAGCTACAGGGTCCTTAGAACTGAAATAAAGAAACATTGTCATATGTGCAGTATAAGCTACCATAAAACAACATAAGCTTTATTGTCTTAAAAAAATATATTGCCCTAGCACAGTTCTTACCAACAAGCAGCAGGGGTTACTTACATCCAGTGTTTTCTCTCACTAAGCATCAAAATGCCTGATCTTGAGGAAACTGCTGTGCATAAAATCATTCACTTTGCAGTACACTTTTTAACTCGGCCTGAGTTAAGAAATTTCCTCCTTGAAATTACTGTAATTAGCACCATGTTCTTCAGTGGGGCAATAATATTCTGCATGTCGCGTATGTGGCTGCTGTTCCCCTATAATAGGCATCAGGCACGCTGTGATGATCTCTTGACTTTAAGATGCCAGATTTCCAACTTGCCTCTGGAGGCAGCTGTCATCCATCTCCAGGAGGACATGTTTCTAGAAGAGGATCATTAGCTGCAAAATGGAATAGCAGTGATGGATACCTCAATGAGGATGGCCAAGTGTTGATACACACAAACATATCTGTCTCATTACGTGAGTCTTCCATCTCTGCTGCAAAGGTAAAAACCCTTTTGGCCTGCTCAAATTGGAAAACCAAGAGTTTTGCTTAGACTTCATTGTGTTTATTTTTTCTTTATATTTTTAGTCCACAAAATGCAAATTCTGAGCTTCTACTCCAAATGTTTGTACAAAAATGTATTGTGGATTTGCAGCTTCCAAACAGAAACTCGGAGCTTTTTTTTTTTAATGCCAAATTTACTCAATCAGTTCAAACACCAGCATGTCAAACTGGCTCTTTTTTTGCCATCTAGTTCATATATACTGGTCTTGTGATGATTTTGGACTCAGCCTTTAAAGGCACAATGTACAGCCCATCTTCCCAATGGCTTGAAATAGGCACAGTGATAAAACATTGTGGAACAGCTTACGGGATGACCATCTAAGAGAGACTCCTCTCACTTAATTTCAACCCTTTAAAGGTTAGTCAAAGCTTGTTGTCCAATCTAGTTTTAATAGCAGTGGAAACCTCCAGAGGATCATTCTTTAATCTCAGGACAGGTACTTGAAGCAGCTAGGATAAGAAAGCTGAGATGTTTGATGGTTATTGAAACAGTCTGGATGTCTAATATTGTCTTGAATTGAACAGTCTGGATGTCTAACTATTAGATGGCTGAAGTTCGATTAAGTCATTTATTCTATTAATGACATAAAAGTTGGAATAGAATCTAGCTTACATTCCCACAGTTGTATTGATTCACAAACACACACAAGACCCAAGAAAGGAGTACAATACTTATTTCTGGCACTAATGAAGTTAGAAGTTTGAATATACATGTTGTCTGCTCAGTTGAATAAACTAGTTCTAATTTTACATAGTAATTTTTCAGAATACTTTCACACTGCTTTTACAGCAGAACTGCTCTGAATTAAGTGACGTTTGCTACTATTTGTACTGGTCTAAGCAAGCTGCATAATGTGCATAATAATGATAACTCTGGAACGTGCTCTTTCGTTAACCAAAGAAGAAAATTACAGAGTAATGTTAGAGTAATGTCTCCAGCACTGACTGGAGACATCATCTGGACAATAGGGACTTAATAAATAAAGCTTGATGACATGGCAATAGATCATTTTAAACAAATAAATATCACTGAGTTTATTTATACTTTTTTTGGCTCAAATGATGGAAAACTACTTTATATTCCTATACAGTTCACTGCTCAGTACAATTAAAATAATGGTATTTTTGAACCAGTAAGCTCAAGATTAAAATTTGGCAGATAATTTTTAAATTGTGTTCCTCTCTCTCCGTAATTTGTATTTCTCTCTCTTGGCTTTGCTCCTTCTCTGGATAACTGGCTGTCCTTGAAAATGTCTTGCTTTCCATTCCATGCAGATCAACCATTTGAGCTGTCCTGTTGTAAATACATTTCTTCTTACATACCTTCTCCCCTCTGTTGTCCCTTTGTCCAGCACATACACTGAGCTTAGGATCAATGCTTTTATGGTTACTGAAATCAAAGTGAGTAGAATTATTTCTGACTTATTTGTGTGGGTACATAGATCTCATTGAATCGAAAACAGTAAATAAGATGCTGCAAATACATAAAAGATAACTATTAAGGGTGGGATTCATTTCTCACCTCTATAAACAACTAGAATGCACAAATCTAAATTAGGATGAGATGAAAGCTGCTCTAGAAGTCCTTATTTCTCTTCTGCAGAATAATAGGTGTTTAGTTGACCAACTCATATGTAGATTCCTACATTAGACACTTGAAGTAAGGTATTGTGACACCCACTACTTGTTCTTCTATTTCTCTTCATCTCAGTTGTTGCTTCACTGAATATTTTTTATTAAGAATGACAGAGACTATGCGCCTCAAAATTCATCACATTTAATTTTCCCCTTTTTTTAGCTCAGACTTACATCCCTGCATTTCACTCAGTAGCAAAAACCAATAAGACATTTTCTGGAGAAACATTTCAAATAATGCCTCCAACAGGTAATGTATGATAATGCATAATAATGCATAATACTGGTTGTATGACTTTAGATCAGGTGTCATACATGCCTACATTCATAGACCATACTCTCTTGTATTAGATATTCTTGCGGTAGTTTTGTATAGTTAATTTTTACAAATATTGTTATCTGGTCATTTTAGATGCCAATTATTTTAACTTAGCAAACATCCGAAGAGAGTAATAACTGCAGCACACTCATCTGTTCTAATTCTGCCAGTCTTTTCTTAGTCTACCATGATGTGAATTTTATGGGTTAATAATAAGGAGGTCTCACTGTTTTCAAATATCCATTGCTTTTTTTCCTGCTTCCTGACCAATACTCTTTTTTGCTTTGGGTTTCTTTGGGGCAGTTGTTTTGTTTTGTTTTGAAATCTGGCACTACTGTGGAACTAATGATTCAATAACCATTTTGCTAGGCATACGGCTTAATCGGCTGTTTTGGGAACAGGTACAATTAGATTATTAAAACACTGCAGCATCCTGCTCGCTCCTTAACCCTCTTTTGAAAAGTCTTGCAGCTGGTGCTGCATGGTTTGACAGGGTGTGCTCCTGCAACACTGTTCCTCTCAGAGCAGCTCTCGAAGGATCCCTCCTCTCTCCAGCAGTTCTAACTTCTCCTGGTTTTTTCTTCACTCCCAAGGTATCAATTATTTTTGCTGTATCGCTGACAGGTTTGAAAGGGTCAAACAGGAAGCCAGATATCAAATAAATGAACAGCACATTATGCACCCAATGGAAACAGATGAGTAGGACATTATGCAAACACAACAGCAGAAGAGATGCTTTTCATGATGCCATCTGCTAGTTTCTCACATAAAGCCCTTACTACGGTGATTGCTGATACAGAAGTGCTGAAACAGTCATTAAGTCTGGAATCCCTTTTCCAGTGATAATGTTATTATCCAACAAGTATTGTTAATTTTCTACCATTGGTATTACATACAGTAATAAGGTTGCAATAGTTATTTGCTGCATTGTTAATTGTGGATGTGAAGAAGAAATATATATATTTATATAATCACTACTGTTGTTTGAATATCTGACAAGTCAGAGTGATATCTCAAGGGTGGTAATTTCTGTAGGGATGTTCTCTCCCATTTATGAACTCTTTTTGTTTCGTACATCTCCATTACACATTTCAGGGAGTATGTTAGCCAGTAGCAGACTTTTACACATTATTTTGATTGTAGAAAATGTTTAAAAAAAAAGAAAAAAGACTCCTAGTTGTGACTTTGTACTTCTTTCCCCCAGAAGCCACAAAGCAATCAAGTCATTTATAAGATGATGGAAAAGTTTTAAGAAAAAAATGGGTAGAGCACACATGTTAGCAACCAAGAAAATTAAGATGAATCACTTAACAAGTTGCTTAGACAAAGATCAACCTAAAAATTCACTTGAGTGAATACAAACAAATGTCTGACGGCATAGAGGAGCTGTACTGTCATTTTGGACAAGTAGATACATTATTTTCTTAGTGCACTGTAGAGAATGAATTATCCAGTTGTAGCCCTCCAAAGACTGAATTGGGAGCTGAGGCATTAATTACAGTTATCGTAGACTTCTCCTGTGGTGAGATCACAAAGTTGAACCAAAAGATGGATCTAGCATACCTATTGAAAAGCCAGAATTTATTGAACTTTTTAAGCCTGAGGCTTTCTGGACACATCTAAATTACCCAGATCTGACACACTGATTTCACATTCAAGAATTCACTAAGTTATCATCTTCGCTCCGAGTGACAAACAGAACTCAGGCGGAAAGTGTCACTGAGAGTCTGTGAAGAGAGAGGAGTGAAGGTAGCCAGGGCTTTTTGGCAGACTATCAACCTGAGATCTAAAGGGCAAATAAGCACACTGACTAAATCTCTCTTTTTGCAAAGATAAGAATATACTGCAATTAGCTGGGAGGGTTCTTTCTATGGTTCACCTGGCAAGAGTCTAACTGAGTTGAAACAGTTATCCTCTTACATAGAAAACCTTAAAGAAAACCCGGTTACTTGTTTTGGGCAAGAAAGACAAATACCGAGGAGAATGTAACCATTTTAGTTGGCAATTCAAAATATGACTGCTTAACACTTCAGTAGATACATTTAAGACTATAATTAAAGAAAGTAATGCTCTGTGCAGAAAATGTGGATTTGGGCTGAAAGATAGCAGAATTATTTTGAAAAAAAAAAAAAAAAACAAAACCATATTTACTAAAAGATTCTGTGGCAAAACTGAGTCTCTGAACATCTTGCATAAACTATCTGATTCCTTTTGAAGAACAATGCATAATTCTGGAGGGCAACAGAAAGAAAATTCTGCTGCATTAACCAAAAGCAGAGGAATATTCATGAGAAACCTTCTGACCTTGGGCCAGGTCTCCTCCCAGTCTACTAGAATTCTTCTTTGCATAACCCTTCTGCCAGCTCCCCTCTTCTGAACTGCAGTCTRCTTCTTCTGGCCTTGCTATAACAAAAAGCCATGTGGCATTTCCTGACTCATCTCCAAGCTCCGTACGTCACTGAACAATAAATCCCAGCCAGCAAAAACTTCAGATGCTGGAATACCCTCATCTATTGGCAAGGACAGACTTCACTGGTAACATCTCGCTGTCCCAAAGTGTACGTTTAGTATACATAAGCAGACCTAGGCTAATATTCTCTATCTAAGCACTGCATTTCCTCAAAGGTGGATGGAGAAACCATCCACAATTTTGGCCATGGAATATTTCACACCCCGAGACTATTTACCAGAGTCAGTTTTTTAGCTTATAGATGTATTTCTAAGGGGATCTATCTGACCCTTTCCCAGCTGCCTGCCACTGAAGCAATGCCCAACACAATTCTTTGGGATTCATTGAGTGCTGAAATACCATCTGATTTTGCATTATGTGAGCAGTTTGTGTTGAACTCATCTGAAGTGCTTGAATCCGTATTAAGGCATGCGTAGAACATGTAGTTATGGTAAAACATTTCATAACTGTGTGATGTGCATGCTTAAAAGAGTTATTCTGTAAACATAGGAAAGGTTTTTCCACATTTCATAATCTGAAAAAAACCCACTCCCTTTAGTGTGCCTACCTGAAGACATATGGGAATTCTATATATAGTATGGACATGGAGACAACTTAGCTGGGGCCTGATCGAAGCCCTGCTGAAGTGAACAGCAGTTTTTCCCTTGTTCTTTTCTTTAAAACAGATTTTTAATCAGACCTTTATTTCTTCCACAGCAGTAGCCTCAGTCTAGCTCCCTTGGTATTCACTGGACACTATCATTAATTCAGCTAAGGACGTAAACTAGTTCTGTTTTACAACTATGCTTAAATAGATTAATGTCTTTTATCCTGTGTCCTACTTTATGTAATTATTTATTCAACTAAATAGCTCATCCTCTTCACAGTCTCCCTTACACCTTTCTTTACCTTCCCTAGACCCTGCGCTGCCTCCTGGAGGAACAGCCCTGCCTGAAAGTACGGGAAGAAACAAAATGTGCGTTAGATTTGTTCCTCGCACTCATATAGGCATTCAGAGACACGTGCTACAGAAAGGAAGAAAAACGGTTTCATGAGCATTGTTAACAGTATGTGCTATATCTTTTCTGACTTAAAGAGCGGAGTAGCTGACATATAGAATTTTTTTTAAATTAAATTTAAAAAATTTGCATTCACTGTTCCCTGGGAGAAAAGCTCTGAAAAACCTACATTCATAAACCTTTCACAGAGAAAGATGTCCCGTTTGGAGCTTTTCTTTTAAAATGAGATTTTTTCTTTTTCTGATTGTTGTTGGATAGTCCAAGAAAAAGTACCATCCCTCCTACACAACTACATCAGGTTTTCAGCTGGGGTAGCTGTGGTTTGACTCAATCCACCAGGCAGTGACTATTTTTGCTTTCTTCTTTCCCACTGACTAATGAATATCACTGCTCAGCTCTGCAATTACTGTTTATTCAGCAAAAGAAATGTCTTTCCTTCGAACAGCCTTGCAGAATAAGAAAAAGCATCCTCTGTCCTGTAATCCGGTGCAAAGTTTCCATGAGAGCCGCAACTGCCTCCACACTGCTTTGTGATGGGCCAGGAATGATTCTCTCTCACTATTCATTGAAACAGCCCTTGTTCTGGAAGCCCTGAAAAGTATTGCTTTCAGGCTCTAACGTGGCTTCCCTTCTTGGTTCATAGCCACAGGAAGGTTTGCAGCGTGAATACAGCAACAAGAGAAACACATTTTAAATAAGAAAATGTGTATACAGATGCTAATTGCAATATAAGATTACATGACAAGACGAATTATGGATTGAAAACCAACTGCAGTTGTTTGAAGCCAGATATATTAATCTTCTTTCTCTTTTTTTTTCTCATTTTAGAGGAAGACATGCCATAATATGATAACAGAAAGCAAAATTACTAAGTATGAGGACCACAACGACAGCAATAACAATAAATTTTTATTTATTTAGTTAGTTAGTTAGTTTAGTTTAGGGATACTACAATAAGAAAAAGAAGTGATAAAGTGCAGAATTACATTTTTCAGTTAAGAGAGGAACTGTTTCATTGTTAGGGTTAAATGTAATAAATGTGCTTTTGAGATTCCGCTGTTAACATAACATTTTTCAACGGAACTGAATCTTAAGTTCTATAATTATGAAATTTAAATGCATTTGCCTTTGCTTTTTCAGCAAGATCCCTGTCAGATCTTTGCAGAAGAAAAATACTGAAGGTTTTAACTTTTTGCCTGTAACAGAAAGCATGCATTTTCCCCTCATTTAGTAGGGGTGAGGGATCACACAACCCCTGTGGTGTGTATCCATCTCAGAGGCAGGAGAGGCATAAAACCAGTGTCACGTGAATCAGTTTTCTGAGGTTCAGCTAGGCTCCTTCTGCAGATTTGTTACTTCTGTGCCCATGCTAAAATATTTAAAGCTGTAAAAAGAAACTTCTAAAGCCACTCCTCCATCTTTTGGCACAAGATGAATTGTTTACTCAACTGAAATAATAATGCATAACAGACTTGTGGGACCCAAGAAAGTTAAATAAAGATCCCTGCTATTAAAGCAAGAAATTTGCTGTATTCTATAATGTAAAGGGTGAAATTCTGTCTTCATTAAAAGCAATGACAGTATGCATATTGATTTCAAAGGAGTTAGGATTTCATGTACAGGTAAAAAGGAAATACCCTGTAATATCTGTTGCTACACCTTAAAAATCATATATTACCCAATATTCATTCTGTCATGGGAAATGCAAAGTGTATTCAGGTCTTTTCATCAGTATACCAGTCACCTAATGAGTAGGAGTAATGCTAAAAATCAGTTGCTAACAGACATGAAAACAACATAATAGGATAACAAGGTAAATTGATGCTTCTTTGTGACATATAACTGTTCCTTCTCATTGCTGAATGTTTTCAAGAATATATGAATGTAACAAAAAGTTAAGAGGTTTTGACATGGCAAATTGAAGGACAATCGATAAAATACATTGCTGACTTACCTCAAACTGCTATACACAGTTTCTTTTCATTTTCTAAAGATTTGTATAATAGAGAAAATAAACTTGATGAAATGTTTGAAATCAGAGTATTTCCTAAGCCTGGTGACATATGGTTCTGTCTAACACGGTGACATTCTGTAGACAATTTTACATGGAGATATTTAACAAAGCAAAATCTGCTTTTGTAGACCAGCTTCTTTCCCTCAAGATTTGTAGAGATGCAAAAACACATTAAATGTACCGCTTGAACTTTAAAGCCATCCAGAAATGACCACCTAATTTTTCAAGTTCCTTCTTTCTTCCATAATTCCTTTTTTCTTCCATTTATGATGTAAAACACAGCAATGCAGTTTCTAAGGTCTTGTTTCTGAACAGCTGTGTAAAAAATTAAGTGCAGAACTGAGAATGCATCTGATCCAGGGGCTAGAAATGGAGTTGTACTCCGAAGTCTTTTATAGATATTGTAGACTTTGAAAAACTCAACTTCTTTTCATTTTTTTCAGTTGGTTAAATTCAGTACAGGGTACGACCCTACCTTTTCCTTCAGAGCTGTAGTATGCCAACTAATATTATATAGACATTACATCCGTAAGGTTCCAAGTTTTTGAGAAGACTCAATACCATGCCACCAAATAAGATAGCTCTTATAAATAATACATGTAAAGGGGATGACAGAAGTAATTTTACCTCAGCATTCTTGGGGAATTCACTAAGCTACATATTGCAAAACGTAGCTGCTCTCAGTTTATAAAATGTCCTGAAATTCTTTCTGGTCAACCTTTTGCTCTTTTTAGGGTAGAGGGACACAAAAAAATCTGGAGAAATGTCATTACTTAATCACCGCCTCTTGCATACATAATCAACAGTGTATACTGAGATGCCTGTCTGATCCTTCACATGCAACCCTAGAGATAAAGCATAAAAAAGTGTTATTCCCGGGGCAGAAGCTTTGCCCTTTGCATTTGTCCCGAGCCAGAGGCAAGCATATTTCCTGYGCGAAGGGGAGCAGAGATTCAGGTTCCTCCATGTCCTTCAGAAAGAGGTTCAGAAATGGCAGACTCGGCTGCCAGGGAGGTACTCTTCTTCCAGAGCGTGCCTTGTTTTACACAGCCCCACACTTAATRGGCACAGCGTATTCCCAGGTGCCAGCTTTTCTGCACCTAGGTGGGCAGGAAGCTGCCAGGAAAGCTATTGCATATGTACAGAAATAGCCCAGGATAAGTTATTTCATTCACGCTATTGCATATATGTAGAAATAGCCCAGGACAGCCAAGCTGTGTGTGGTAGGTGGGACACATGCCAAGGAAGGATTATATGGGACCTACTTGCTCTAAAGCCAGCCTCACCACTTGGGAGAATTCAACACAGCACAGAACTCTGCCATTGTATCAAAGGAAAATAAGTTTAAAGGAGGTCTTACTAAGCCATTCAGTCCCCCTTCCAAACCCAAACCAGGATCAACTGTACCTATGTGCACAGTTTTGCTCTAGACATGCTGTGCAGCAGGGCTGCTTCAGTATCTTTTTTTTTTTTTTCCTCCCTTTACTTATAGTAGACTCATGCACCAGCTCTCTCTGTGGTTCCTGGCTTGCATTGCAGAGAAAAGGCTGCCCAACAGCAACCCGTAGAGCCTGCTTTAAAGTGTGCATATCATCAGCTTCACGCTTTATTCAAATATCCAGCAAAGAAGAAGATGAAAGAAAACACAGGCTGCAATGGTTCACACAGATTATGTAACATCTGCTCTATAACCAGTGGAAAATAATTTGTCTGCCTCATCAACGACATTACTCACATTTATGTAGAAAAATAAACTGCATGAAAAATGAGTTTCAACCTTGGCAACAGATCCTCACTTCTAGTTACAATAGAGCAGAAACTGGAAATGGAAGAGGTGTAGCTGCCTACATTATAAAGGCATTTCCGAAGGCATGAATGTGTGTCGCATTCCTGAGCACGACCTGAATTCCCCCGGCACAGTGAGACCTGCTGGAGAAGGCTGCAGAGAGAGCGAGCGAGCGCGCTCTTCATGACATAAAGCACAGACTACTACAAACTAAAGAGAAAGAAACTTTCCTGTAATGAAAAATGAATGGTGCTATATATTATATTTAAAATACCATGGTAGTTTATGACCTGATAATCAAAGTTACACAAGGAGGTATGTGTTTTATGAGGTGCTCTTTTCCACGGTGTTCCCCCACGCTGAGTGCCAAGAGGCAGGCAGCAACGTGGCAGGTGGGGCCATACATTTGTTGTATGTTTTACTTGGGGGTAAAGGAAATGAAAACTCTCTTTAAATTCTTGAAATATTTACGTCCTAAGAAAATCACCCTGAAGGAGGTCTTCTTTTTATGTGCAATATAAAAATAACACCTTTGCATAGAACTCTGCCATGATCTATAAAAAACACACAACGGCATTTTGCTGTCAGCATTGTATAGCTTTAAAAAAAAGTTTCTTGCTCTGTTAGAGCTGGAATTTTTGTTAAAAGTTTTGGGAAGCTCAAAACCTGCCTTAGACCCAGGTATAAGGCATTAAATATGTTGGAAGGAAACAAAATGGAACAGAGAACCTATCCAAAGAACAACATAGTGATGCACACCTGACTTAAAAGGAATTAGCATTGAGTGCTAATATATTCTTTTAAAGCCATTCATGGTATATTACACTGGGGAAGATTGCTACATTCCAAACAGGGGAATCAAGAGGATATTCAGTGGCAGCTGCCACTACTACGTTTTTGTGCATTTCTCTGGAATAAGAGTTATCTAATCACATATTCATTGTTTTCTTTTCCTACTGTATGAAAATCAGCAGCTTACAAACACATTTCATGTCTCTGACATTTTTCCGCTGTTTTTTTAGCAGAGATATAAAATGGAACTTAATCCATTATGGTACCTTACTGTCAGATTAAATAATAATGCAAAATGTGTCTGCTATTCATTTATCAGTATTTCAAATCAGCTAAGTTAATGGATAAGTAGATGGCTTTTTTATCATTCAGTGAACATTTGCACAGATGGAACTCACTCAGAGGACAAAACTATAAACTGCTTGCAAATCTTTCTACACAATTTTTTATACTGAGTAATGTTTCCCTAGTAACCCTGAAAGCTGAGGTATACTTTTATTTTTGATCAGCCTGGTTGCAGGGCTGTCCAGTTCATCTTGTCATGGTAGAGGTAATTTGGTAGAAATATCTAGAGTCCATCATGCTTGCTTTAGCTTAACTATTGTATTACCTTTCCAGTCAATTGCTGCCAGACTTTTAGGCATATAACAGTTTAGCACCTAATCTAATACTCCAACAGTGGCATATTTTGCTTAAATATTAACTGTAAAAGATTTAATAAAATATCCTCAAATGTCACTTTTAAGATGTAAATAATTCAAAGAAATATTTTATGAGAATATTTTGAGTAATTAATCCGAACTTGCCTAAATTAGCAAAAGGTTTTTCCATTGATTCCGGTAGGTTTTGGATTAGGACATCTCCCAGTAAGTTCTGAGTTCAGCAGCCTTTTTAATTCTACAGTTACTGCTGACTTTGCAAAAGCTACATCTTTCCCAACACTATATAATGGCTTAAATTCMACAAAATTCTTCAAAACAAAATTTCTCATTTTCTCATCTACGGAAGAATAAATGTTTTGGAATTTCTATATACACTTTTCATTTGATTTTGCATCTTACTGAAGTCTTGTGGCAAGGCATCTCAGACATGAAAAAACTTCACAAAGAATAATTATAAAATGTTTCCTTGAGCAATTCCAAGCGTATTTATGTAAGGTGTTCTTCCTCTTTGCCCATAAAATAAGATTTTGAGCATAGCAATACATAGCTCTTACACAGTACTGGATATTCCCTCTACTCTGCTAGAAGTAAGTAAATGAGAAAAAAAAATAGCTTGTGACAAACTTTTAAGCTGTGTTTTAATTTGTATATATCTCTCATATTCTTTTTGGAAATAAACATAGTCCCTTCCTGATGTGAGGAAGTAATTTCATAGTTCAAGTGAGCTGTCTTCTCTCAGACTGGTCTGTGACAACCATAGTGGAAAAAAGTGATCCAGATTGAGAGTGAATATTTTAGCTAACAGCAATATTACATTTTCAGTACTACTTTCTATCACCGTACCTATTCATCCTAATGCTCTGTTGGTTTCTTCAACACCTGTGACCTGAGAACATTCAGGGGGGTGTCTGTAATGGGCTGGCAGGTATTTTCATCCTGTGGTGGATACCACTGAAGTGTGAGCGCATCATTCCCATTACTATGGTTATCAGGCTGCAATTCTCCGTAATGAAGGAGATGAATTATCAAGCATTTCTCTAAAAATGTAAGGGTGCTTATCATTAGAGGTGGCTTGCTGGCAAGGCTGACTTCCTCCTTGCTGGCGAAGGAACCTTGCAAATTCCACGTGGTGTGCCATGGAGAGCAGCAGGTGGGCACCCCGTGGAGTTTTTCTGCCCTGAGTGAAAGGACTTAAATGTCCCTGCATCTCCAGTTCTAGACGGGACTTGAAAATTTCAGCTTGACAGCCCATCCGATCCCTGCCCTGGTGAAGATTTTGTAGGAATAGGAGGAACGGATGCATTTTCCTGATGAACCAGCACCCTCATTTCCTGGAAATACTGTTTTCTTTTGTGATACATGGGCCAGTTTTGCTCTTTAACAAAGGAGTTCAAAAGCTTGCTGATCAACCTGAGTAAATCTCCATCACTGGTAGCCCTGTCCTTGTTTTAATCTGGCAAAAACCTGCATACTTCTGGGGTGAATTAGAACCAGTTAACATCCTATAATTGTGTTGGATGCAAATTATCAATTTTTTGCTAAAGCTTTCAGTACATATTTGTAGCGTTTGTAACTTTTGTCCCACTCCACATTCCAAGGAGGGAACATGTGATTCTGTTGATGATAGCAATTTTAATTAATTGCTATTCTCCACTGGTATAGGCAATGGTGGAAAAATTTCCATATTAAAAAAAAACAACAAGAAACGCAATGCGAATTGCTCTATAGACTTGCATGTTTATCTTACCTTCAAAAAGGCAAACAAAAGGGCAGAGTTCTGTCATTTTTCTATATATTCCTCTTTATTATAAGGGTGTCTTATATCTTTCATTTTTTAAATTATCCCATTGAACTTTCAGAGCTTTTCAATTAGCTAATATATCCTGTAATAACACATAGTGTGGAAGGTAAAATAATGATTTTTATTGAAGATTTTTTCTCCCTCAAAAAGAAAGAAGCAAGTGCACAAAGGCTAGGTCAGGATTACTGGCATAAGTGAGGACAGCTTTCAGTGTAGCATAACTGATTCAGTTCCCTTGCCTCAAGGGTTCTGCTGATGCAGAAGATGCAGAAAACTCCAACTTGAATAGATCCATATGGATAAGAGTTCAGCCTAAAGATAAGTAGGACACAGTTGTCTAAATATTAATGTTTCAGAAGCTTTTTTAAGTTAATGAAGAAGAATTAGTCCTTAAATCACAAAATGAGTTTTAGTAATGTAGAAGTGTTAATGATTGGCATAGGTAAACACGGTACATAGATGACCGTCCTTGACAAGACAGACGACTGATTTTACTTGATAAGGTAGCTGGATAATAAACCTGGAATATGTCATGGTATGAAGTTTGATTATGTTAAGACTAAACAGTAAGGTTGTTTTAACACGTACAGCTTATACTTTATTGCCTAATACCAATATAGTCTAAACTGATGTCTTTGAACTAGGCTAGTACTGTTCTGATCACATGGTAACTGTAAATGGTACTTTGCTTTAAATGCAGATGTAGCTATAACGAACCAATAAAACATAGAACCCTGACTTATTGTGGGGATCACACCTATAATATATAATTTGCTAATGGACATGTAAATCAGATGCCCTGAAAATATAAGGGGTGCTAAAGAGAAATTTTTAGAAGCCATTCTTACTTTCAGATATCTACCTTTCAACTTGTTTTTATCATGCCAAGATTTTGAACATGAAAGACTTATTTATAAGTTCTGTTATCTCCAGTTCTGTTTTCTAGCAATGAAAACAATGAAATTCCCAGTGGGGACAAGAAGACTCTGCTGTATTAACAAAATACTTTGTAGTAAGTTTTATGACAGAGTTTAACAGGAATCAACTACGAAGCCTGAAATTTAAAACTAGAGATATCCATGATGGCCTAAGAGCACAGGCCGGAGAATATTTCTAGGCAGAGATAATATCTTCTGTTAGACAGATTGGTATAGCTGGAAAATTTAATACACTTACAGACACGTATATGTTTCAAACTGATGTTGATTTCATGTGCCCAAATGCTTGCCTGACATTTCTAACTATACCTACTTACTTTTAAGCCTTGCTTAAAAACTAGCCTCATTTTAACTGAGCAGTTGCAGCACCTTAAATCTTTATGGAGTCAAGAACCGCAAGCTTTAGTTTGCTTGCCAGGATTTGGCCTAGTTGGTGATTAACAAATATGGCACAGATATTGCACTAGGTAGGAAATTTGGATTTGTTCCAGTATAACTGTTCATGAAAACCAATAAATATGCAGTAGAAATTATAGATGAATCAGACCGATATATGAAGTAATTTTGTATAGATGCTCATCGCTAAGTCATATTGTCATCAAAGAGAAAAATTAGAAGAAAAGTAAACAGAAGATAAGAGAAAAAAAGAGATTTTTTTTTTCTCCCAAATTGTGTGACTATCACTGAAGATGCGTAGGACTGACTTACATTCCTAATTCCCATTTGTGCTTTTAAGCATGTCTGCTAAACACAGTTCTTTGCTTTCCAGGCAACGCTTTCAAAGTGACACTTGATTAATACGTAGCTATGTACACTAGTTAACAAACCCACATTTTCACAACAGTGAATATAAACAAGAAATTGTGAAACACATATCACTACATATTTTTGCATTAATTATGTTAATATCATTAAAATATTTTTATCATCATTATCAGAGTTTCTTTCAGTAAGTGACATGAGAGTATTTTCACCTCACTGTGTGCACCAAAAAGTGAGGTGTGTTGAAGGAGTCTAGTGTGACTAACTTAAAAACTTAAACCTTCAGTACAGGAGAACAAGATAAAGCTTGGATAAATTACCTCTGGAGGTGTCTGTTCTCTCAGCTGGGTTTAGAGACACCATGGGATAAGTCTAGATATCTCATATTTACAGTGCTGCTGTTAGATGAGTTCTAAGCTGGGAGGCAAAGGGTTACATTTTGTCTTTCAATAGCTTAGACTGATCTTGTATTGAGTGACTTTCATTGAAACATAAAGATTTTCTCAGGAGGTCTCTTGGACAAATTGTTCCCATCTATTAGAGAGAGGATGAAATTCAGCCCAGGCAACAATGCTGGCAAGACCCTCCAAACAACAACTCATTACTCTCCTTGGGTGTCTTAAAGAGGAACTAAGATCTCAAATAAATCAAGACAAATGTCGAAGGAAGATTTACAGCAGGAAAAAGACTTTATGATAATAGAACCTGTCTGCAGATAGACAATATAATTGTATCCTTTGGAAACTGAACAGAATTTCTTATTTATTGCTGTATTTAGAATTTGCTCCCAATGGGGAAAAATATGTATATGCATATGTATTAATGAACTGCATAGTAAGAAAACAAAATTAAGTTGAATAACGTTGCATATTATTAATGTAATTTTTTTGCTAGTTTTGTAAGCTATGAAAGAATGAGCATCACACATTCATATAATTTGTTTCATTACTTCTGTATCTGCTTGATTTTGCTGATTTCACATGCAAAGTTATTTTTTTCGTATGGTCCTACCAAGATGTAATTCTTATAACACACCAAGCTTTATGTTTAAACTCCAGTGTTCGGAAATGTTAAATAAAGATTGACTACACAATTGGAATTCATGCCCCTTGCCCATAAGCACTTTGACAGTCTTTACCTATGAACACATTTTATCTTTTTTCCAGAGATCCTTTGCCTCATTCAATGAACTGAATGGATAGTAATTCCAATTAGCAAGCAGTAACACATTTTTTGTTTTGTTTCTTTTATTGTAGTTGTTGTTTTTTATTGTTCGCTGTGTGTATCCCATCTGAATGATCAGAAAGTTTGGCAGCAGAATACTACCAATCAGGCTCAAATCTACCATAAGAGACTCATTGTTTAGTTCACAAATTGTTTAGCTTACCAATTTTCATTTCCTTGTTCTGTTGTACATCTCTTTTCAGGATAACGTAATATTTTAAAATACATCCAGTTAAGAATAAAGAGACTGGATGACTGTCTTTCAACTTCATTTCAGGTCTCGTCACAAACCCTTTCAGTTTCTTTTACCTCTTGTTGCTGAACAGAAATCTCTTAGCAAATTCCTTGTGAACCATGTAGCTCTTGAAGAAAATACCACAACTATCTGTTAAAGTTCACAAGAGAATAAATACATTAATAATGCTACTTGGTTTTCAGAAGACATTTGTAAACAGCTTCAGAGAACAAACAGTGAGCAATATCATTTGATTTTAGGCCAAAAAAAAACCACAATAAGGACTAAAAATGTATAGTAACTGCCCACCTTTTCTTTTAATTTTTTGGTGGTGGTGGTCAGAACTCCCCCAAAATTAGTCATACTTAAACATATGCCTTTTTTGTGTCCATGTACAGAATTCCCTAGGAACGGTGATTACAAAACCAACAAACCGTCCAAAATACAGTTGTTAGTCCAAAGAAGACAAAAGGAGAAAGATCCCGGTCCAAAGATACTACTTTTGATTTTTGTGTGCCTGTGTATTTATTTATCCTTAATCATTATTTACATACAATAACTCCCTACTTGTTGAGATTGGGAGACATAGGCTGAATAAATTCAATATAATGACAAAAGATTAATTTCATGCTGTCTAAATAAAATTTATCAATCCAGCCCTTCTCTGTAAGTGAACAATTTAAAATCTGTGCCTGTGGCACACAATTGGCAACCCTTGGCCATGTGTCACAAATACTGTCTCAATGCAAGCCTTGCTTTCAATAATAATTTTCAATTAATGTTGCTTCACAACTTGCCACACTAAAATGAGACTCTTTGTTTATATTTTATCTCCCTCTTCCTCCTTCMAGCTTATTCAGGACATGCTAGAAATGTTTAGGACTCCCAAAGGGCTTTATAGGAAACAAGAAACAAATCTACTGAACTCTATTCTGAACTGAAATACTGATGTGAGTGCACCCTTTGAGGATGCATCTTCAGATTCCTTCAGATGGTGTGTTTCTGAGGATGTGAGACAAGCAGTCCCTTGTCTGTCTTTCTGTGTGGATATTATGATTATATAAAGCAGAATGTATTATTACTGGAGAGAAGAATAACACTTTCTGTTCCTAGTCCCTCTTCATTTTTAAAAAAAAATGATAGAAATAACAGAAAGAGTGTTTTAAGAGCATAAACACATTAGCTGACACCCTGCAAGGCAGACGGTATTTTACTTGACACTCACAGAAAGTAATATGCCAAAGCAGCACGCATCATGAGGCTGAATGGGAGGCAGAACAGTATTGTCATAAACCTAAGCCTGGGCTCTCACCACAGGGTTGTCCTTCTCACAGTACAGGACCTTTCTCTCTGAGCTTTCGCTGTCTTGACACAACTAATCACCGTCACGAAACTCAGTCTTTCCAACTCATAGCCAAGAGACCTAGAAATATCTGGCAGCCTGTTGCTCTTTGATGAAACAAGGTGCTGTGGGCACTGGGAGAGCTCTTCAGGCACAGTAAGGAAACGAGGGCAGCAAGAGGGATCACCAATCTCACCGGTTAGTGATAGTTGCAGGGAAATACATTTTTAGTTTCAAGTTCACTTTTCTTCTTCATTCTGTGATTGAGATGGAAATGCCTCAGCTAGGTTAGTTTATGAGGAAATCTTTTTATTGCAGCTGCATGATGCTTGCGATCTTTTTTTTCCCCAAGGCGCTAGAAACCCCTTTCAGCCAAACAGAAAGAAAGAGGAAAAAATAATGAGTGCTGGCACTCTGACAACAAAGACAATGCTTATTTGATTGAGTGGAGTATTTCTATACTTTAAATCAAGTTTTTCCATTGACTTCGATGCAGGTGCAGAAAGCAATGCCTGCCCTGCCACAAAGTATAGAACTTTTTGTTTTGGTATCTGAGGGACAATCCCTACAGACTATGACAGTATGAACATTGAGTTCAAAATCTTCTGAAGATAAAAATGTTAAAGCCAGAATAGTCACCCAAGTATCCCAGGTAGAAGGTTTGAATTTTAAACAAGTAAAAAGGAATACAGTACTGTGAAATAGAGTGTGAACTTTTGTCCCCAGTTCGTCATAACAGAAAATGAATATGGGAAATGGATGGAAAGTCTAGACTTTATCTTTGAGGGAAAGAAATGAGCTTTGAAGATGGCACACAGACTACTCTGAGATGCAGTTACCTGAGTAAAACCGCTGAGTTTGAAAGCTTGCTGTTAATAACTTCTAAGGGCCTTTATATACCCAGTGAGTTACCCTTTAGAAAGAGGACTGAAACCAAACGTGGCTCTATTATTTATAGATGACCACAGAGAAGAAGTTTGAAAGCAAAGATGGCTATGCTATGCCCTGTTTCACAGGGAAGTGCAATTAGAGAATGCAGCCAGGCTAAATTCACAGCAGAAGATGCCTGAAAGATATTTTCACCCAATATGGAGATATGTTTCTTTAATATGGTGGCAAGAAATGTTGACATTTTGCATGGCCATTGCAAGGACTCTCTTTCCACCTTCAGCTCTGTTCAAGGCTGTCCTGGAGCAGGGGTGAGCTCCCAGGCCAGGAAAGCCTGTCTGCAACCTGCCCATCCTTCTCCATCTCTGTTAAAAGACCTGCAGAGCACAGTCCGCTGACTGTAGGGAGTGGGCTGCAAACACAAAGCCAGAGGTGAACAGAACAAACGAGCAGCTTAAAATGCTATAGGTAAATTAAGGTGAAATAGAGAGGTCTTAACATTTTTTTGAGTGAATACAATGTGATGAAATGATGTGATAAAGTAATTCAATTACAACCTACTGTAAGACACTGAAGTTAATGATGGGTAGAGTCACAGGATTTTAGGAGGAAGCTACTTTAATTTATAGTAGAGATGGCAAATTTCAGACCTGACTTGATTTTTGAATATCCGTGAAGATCTCATGTATTAACTGTTAGGAAAAAAAAAAAAAAAGAAATTAGCTATGACTACCTTCTCCCTGGAAAAGAAAATGTACCTTTCTTATTTTCATATTCAGTCACTAATACTGACATATTTAGGTAAATATAAAGACTATTTGTTACTTTTTTTGCAGCTTTTAGGGCATATTTATTTAAGCTATGCAGGGAAGATAATAATTTCTCAGGGGTCCATTTTCTTCATGGTTACACCCAACACTGGAATATGCAACGTGAAAGCTGAGGAAGCCCTGCAACTTGGTTATAACTCTCACATCTGACTACTGAACAGTGGTTTTGCCTTTTACAAGAAAAAATTACTTTGGAAAAAAGTCCTGCAATTTATGCGCAAGTAGTGGACTTGGAACTGTCTCTGTTTTTATCAGAGCTCACTCTGAAATCTGAAACTGAATGTAAAATAATAAAAAATACATATGAATTTGGCAAAAAGAGTGATGGGTTCCAGGGAGAACACGGTATATTTTCTACATATTGATCAATTTCATGATGTCTATTGCCTATTTTAACAGCACAAGTGTCACTGGTGTATTCGTTAGTAGGAAAACATTTCAGTAGAGCTGGCAAACAAGCAGCCTCATCTAGCATATCTGAATAATTCAAGCACCAGTAACTCAAAAGTATTTATGAGCATCTTAGTCTTTTTTTGTATGTATAGGGATGGGGCATTCCAGAAGCTGATGTCCATGTTTGTCTTTTTAAGAAGCTTCAGTTAAATCTCTTCACCATCCAGACTAAAGACTTCCCCAGCTGCAGAAGAGCTACGTACAGTTCGTTATGTGATAGTCAGGAGGTTAAGAGAGTTATTATCAGTGGCGCATCCTTTTGAATGAAGCCATCTGGGCTGCTCAGTACTAAATTGGGAAGAAAATAGAGCTAGTTTGGTCAAGGAAGTTTTAATATTTCCTGTCGTAATAAGAGAAGAAAGGGTGGTTGGAATCAGATTTCACCTCATTCTTCTAAACGGAAATAAGAAAATAGTTCACATTCTCCACTAATGCATGGGCAAAGAGTTATTTATTCATTAAACACAAGTCAGATTGTATCAGCCTAAAGTATTCAATCAAAAATATTGGTGGATTACATTAAGAAACTTCTTAGGTCTTATTATTATGTGAGATATCAACATCTTTTATGACTGTACCAACTTCGCACATGAGTAATCAGTTTACAGCCGGTGCTGTTTCCCAATTATAGCAGCTCTGAGTAACTTATTAGTCTCTTCCCTGCACTATCCATTATCACCATTCTATCCCACTTTAATGAAGTTCAGGACTCCCTGAAAGGGCTCCTTTCAACTTTCTTCAAATAATCTTCAAAGAATATTTTTATCTGGGCAGAGGAAGATCACATTGCTTTACAAACTGGCTCATTCAGCTGGTATGGGACAGGGTGGTGGGTGAGAGGGCTACTGAGGTGGGTATAAATTTAACCAGTTTAGCTCTTGCTCAGCACTCATGCACTTTCTCATCTCTAATTTAATCCAACTCTGAATCTGCCCTCGATGTCACCTCTGGATAACGGGTGACATTAGCTCACAGGCATCCGTCTCCCCCACGAGACCACTTTGTTTCTCTAGCTGCGCCGCTGGCCCCGCTGAGACATAATTAAACCCTCTTTGCGGGTGTACAGCTGCGACGCTTCTGCAGTCTGGAAGCAGCTCATCAGGATGCAGGTTGTCATAGGTGCTTGCTATGCCTCCAAATCACTGCTGGTTGTTCAGCTCTCTACCAGAAAGACTGGACAAAAATCACAAAACACAGTGAGCAGGTCTGACTCAAAACCACTGGCACCAGTCAACATTTCTTCAGTGGGTTCAGTGGGTACTGGGTTGCATCCTAAGAGCCCAGTACTGTGACGGATGTGGCCATGAACCTGGCTGCCTGCACTTAAATTGTGCTGCTGAAATAAGATGGCTTATTCACAGGCTTAGGGATACATGTCTTTTTAGATAACTTGCTGGAAAGTGTCACAAGAAAATGTGTGGACGTGCACACACATGCTCGTTAAAAGGAAATCTTCCGTATGGAATTCCATATGTGTACATATCTATATAATATATCTGAGTTTATAAACTACAGCATCTGCAGAATGGGAAAAATTATCGTTTACCTCCTGCCATCGCATYTTTTTCTCCCACCCCAGGCCAAACAACTAGAAATGACCGTATTTATTATTTTAGGGAGCATGGAAATGGACCATTCCCTTATCGAGACCCAGATCAGAGTTGCAAACACTACTCAGAAACTAGCAAAGATCCTTCTGTACTCTACGTAGGCCAAAATGTGCGTGTGATTGTGCTTCACGTTTTTACTGAAGCAGACACAAACCCCAAACCACTGAGTGACCCAAGTACCTGCCCAAGTACGGCACTTGGAAATATTGGGCGTAATTTCCTCCAATATAACATTATTAATTTTCCTGGTAGTGTAACATCAGCAGAATCCAAATGTCAGCCCAGAACTGGAACCTGTGAGCTGGCACTGCGTTATATCAGTTTAGCTACTGTCTCTTGGGGCTTTCAGTTTCCCAGCTGTCCCTGTAGGCTTCAACGGGAAGTAACAACGACAAGAAATTTATGGCAAATTGAAAAGGTACCAAATGATAAATGTATTAGATTTTGGGTTTACTGTCTCAAGTGTTAAGCTGAGGTTACAAATATAGTATATATGCCTTTTTATGTGTAGTCTTTTTACTGTGCTGTCAGAAACGTGCAGAAAATTCAAACATACCTAAGCAAATGAAAAATATTTCTGCCAATTCTCAGTGCAACTGAACCTTTTCAGCTTCATTTAACTTCTTCTACAAACCAAAAGCAATTTTCAGAGGAGATAAATGATTTTCACTGTGGGAATGCTAAAGTTTCTCAGATAAAACAGGCAACTTTTGCTGGAGACAAGTACATAAAAAAATATGCTGTTTATTCTACCACAAAATTATCAATTTAAAAACCTTTGCGCTGATTAAAATGGCAAATATTTTATATATTTATGAGAAAAAAATCTGAAATATCTGTTTGTTGCAGTGCTGATAAAATAATGTGACAGTTTCTAGAAACATTTCCTGAGTGTTGAAGGTATATAAAAGATAAAGTAGGTATATGGCAAAACTGTCTCTTCACTTACACATCATCAGTAGAGAGAAGGAAGACTGAATAGTGTCATGCCCCAAATGGGCTCTTTACCTGAAGCTTTTCAGAAGCAAGGGCAGATGCTTCACAGACAGTGAGATGGGTGCACACTGTGTCCAGCACATCAGAACCAGGGTGAAAGGACATCTACTTTGTACATTATTTTTGACCTAGAATTAGTAAGGAGGAGGACAGAAGTACAGAAGTCCCTATTCCATTTGAAAACTGCAAGACTAAATGCCGCTTTTATTTAAATCAGGTTATAGATGCACAGTCTAGCCCATAAAAATATATATTTAAAACCATAAAATCTTTCTTTGGTCCAAGTAAACACACCAGTTAACTAATTACTTTAAATGTAATAGATACTCTTGGTGCTTGTATGTGTGTATGTGTGTAAAAATCTAATCTATGCATTTAATTTCACTATGTCATTTGCTGCAGTGCTAATTAGACTGTACTATAGTAGTACAGATTGACCTCTTTCTGAAAAAAAATACTTTAAAGTTATTTTTCACTCTCAGAAGCAGAGAAATCTCTTTAGTACAAAAGCTTAAAACATCTTTGATACCTACATATATGTTCTGGAACAGGAGAAGCATAACTACTAAAAGTAGTGTCATTGACATAACTTTCCACATTAAAGCAAAAGTAGATCATAACTGATTGTTTTTTTATTGTAGAATTACGGGACCTCAGACTTCAAAGGATAGTGATTACAACAGTGAAGAGTGATACAGCTTCTGTTTGATGATAAACACACATATTTTTAATTTCCTTTTAAACGTGATATGTACCACACTCATTCAATAAGTCGCTCAGTAAGGAAAAAGCTGTTTGCCTTTTCCTAATAAAATATGGCACAGAGAAAGGACTATGAATTCCAGAAAATAAGGCAAACTACTTTGAACTCTGGATCATTTCCTTAGTGCAGTTTTCTTAAAAAGGCTGTGATTTCTCATTTCCTCTGACATAACCAGTTTCTTAGCTCATACCCAGATCAGACCAAATCCTTTCAAAATTAGCCTAACAGAGCTATTATTATTCTATGGAGGACAAATGTGATCCTAATAGAATGTTACAGGAGTTATTATTATTAATAATCATATCCTGCAATACACTCCATGAGTCCCAGGAATTATTGGATCCTGTTGTACGCTCTAATATGGAGACACAGTCACCCCATGTTTTCTCCTCCCACGCAGACTCAGCTAAAGCAGCTCTCATATAGAAAAGATACAAAGTTTTTTATTTTGCTAAGGTCATTTACCACATGCAAAGTCCTGCACCTGGGACGACATAACCAAAGAGCCCAGTACAGGCTCGGATCTGTGTGCCTGGGGAGCAGCCTTGCTGAAAGGGACCTGGGGGTCCTTGTGGACAACAGGCTGAACAGGCATCAGCAGTGTGCTGCTGCAGCAACGAAGGCAAATCGGATCCTGGGCTGCATCTGCGGGACATTACTAGCAGAGATGGAGACTTGATCATCCCACTCTACTCAGCACTTGTCAAGCCGCACCTGAAGTCCTGTGTCCAGTTCTGATCCCCACAATTCAAGAAAGACACAGACAGACTGGAAAGGGTCCAAAGGAGGGCCGCAAAGATGATCCGAGGGCTGGAGAACCTGCCCCATGAGGAAAGACTGAAGGAGTTAGGTCTTTTGTCCCTGAAGAAGAGAAGGATGTGCGGGACATCATTCCAGTACTTAAAGTATTCCAGTACTTAAAGGGCGGCTACAAAGAGGACAGAGGTTCTCTCTCCACAAGCAGCCACATGGATAAGGCAATGGGCAACAGGTGCAAATTGCACTGAGAGAGGCTTCATCTTGATGTAAGAAAGAATTTTTTTGCAGTGAGAACAATCAGTCTCTGGAATGTAGTAGAGTTCCCATCACTGGAGGTTTTAAGATGCAATTGGACACGGTGCTAGATAATGTCATCCAGGCTCCCTTTCCTGTGAAAGATTGGACAAGATGATCTTCCAAGGTCCCTTTCAACCTGGGCTGTTGATTCTGTAAGACATTTCTTCCCTGAAGGTTGAGGAGTAACTACAGTGCACGATAAGGGGTTGAATCAGAATCACAGAAAGATTTGAGTTGGAAGGCACCAACATGTTGTCTGGGCCAACCTTGTACTGAAGGCAGGGCTAACATCAGGTTTCTCAGGACCTTTTCCAGTTATGGTTTGAAAATCTCAAGAAAAGCAAATTTCATTGCCTCACCATGTTGAGCTTGACCACTCCTTGATTATTTCTTTCCTAGTAGGGATTTCTTTTACTGCAGCTTGTGACCGTTCTCATTCTTCCAGTGTGCATCTCTGAGAAGACCCTGGCTTCTTCTTCTCTACAACTCCTTTCTAGGTACCCAAAGACAGTAATTAGCTGTTCCCTAAACCTATTTTTTTTCAGGATGAACAAACCCAGCTCCCTCAGCTTCTCTTTGTAAGATATGTGTTCCATGCCCCTAAACATCCTGGTGGGCGTCTGCTGGACTGTGTCTCGTTCGTTGATATTCCTCTTGCACTGGGGAGGGGAGATCAAAAACAGGATGCAATGCTGAATATACAGCCTCTCCACAGTGCCAGGCAAAAGGCAATAATCACTGCCTTCAAACTGCTGCTTATGCTCCTGCCAATGCAGCCCAATGTGCTTTTAGCTTTCCTTGCAGGAGCACACTGCTGGCTTGTGTTCAGTAGCACAAATAGGTTTAACCTCACTGGTTTGCGTATCAGGGAAAGCATTGTGCAGTTGCAGTCATAATCATATTTGGGACCTGCTAGCAGGGCCTAAACAACCTGATTTAGAGCTAGCTTAGCTATGTTTTCAAAAGTAGAAGTCACACAGCATACGTTTACCCCAAGTCTCGGCTATCGCAGCAAGAGGCAGCAACATACTGGCTTGAAGACAACATCACTTCGTTGGTAAAAATGCATGGAGAAAGGCAGCACAAGTAATCCAGATGATGCACAGCCACTTGGGAAAAAGGCATGCTACATGGTACATGACATTACGAATGCTGAGAGCTGCTGATGGGGGACACTGCACAAAGTCAGACAATTCGTTTCTTGCTTTGACAAGCTCATCCAATCCACCTCCTTGCCCCAAGGCAGGCTCAGCCGTCGCTGACTCCATCACTCCCAGCTGATGTTTGTCTCACCTGCAGTTATAAACCTCCCATCTGGCAGGTTCTCCAGGCAGCTATGTCCTTGCTGCACTACCATTACTGTTAGAAGCAAATTCCTAATATCTGACCTGATATAGACCCATCATTTTAGGCTTCCAGAAAAAGATATCTGTTAAGATAACAGACAGGTATCTGTGTGATGTGATTTAGGAGCAGCTGGCCCTGCCTTGGACCACCTTCCACAGAATGAATGACATCTCGGGGGCCTTTCCAGCCCCATGTGCCATGCTTTCTCTGGCTATTGTGCTGTTTTCAGGAAAATTATTTGGCAGCTAAATCATCTGCAATTTGTCTTTCTGCATGAGGCTGAAGGGAGTACTAAAAGATGACAGTGAAGCAAATGGCATATTGATGCAACAAAGGTTAAAAACATGCTATAACAGTGACCTTCTTAGGATGTGATTTTATATTCCCCTAGATACTACATCAGCTCAAGTGTGGATGATCTGCTCTTTTTAAAAAGGTCTAATAGTTTGTACTTACATATCAATTTGTACATAGAAAATAAATAATTATAGCAAGCCAACATTTATTTTTTTTATCTAAAAACAACTCTACAGTTAACCCAGAAAGAATGCATTAGTCATACAAACATTTTGGAGGAAGGAATGTAGCAATGTCCCTAGTCTAACACAGAAAATTTCATTTCAGAGAAAGTATTTTTGGAGCCTTACTGTCATCTCAGAACAAAGTTCACTGAATTGGATTTACCTCAGCATAAAGTTCTTCTACATCATATGGACTGTAATTATTGCTGTTGTGCTAATGGAAAAGGTACACTACTTCAAAGAGATTAGCAGAAGAACACCAAGTTGCTTGAATTATACCTTTTTCAAGGTTTTGAGAGGCAGAATTTCTCTAGGCTTTTTACATGTATGGTCAATCTCTCATACCCTGAATCCAACTGGAACTTCCTGGGCATGACTGAACACCTTTTCACTAACTTGGTTTCTGTTAGCTGAGACATATTCTAAAATTTGAAAGAATATGGCACAACAGAGAAAATGAAGATGACAGTAATTCAAGGCCACAATTAGATAACACCTATGGGTTAATATAATTGGCAAAATTCATTAAAATTACCCATGTTTATCAAGCCATATTTCAAACAAAATGTAAAAACATGTAAAGATATGCTATGCATATATTTATTATTTTTCTTTTGATTGGCATTTTTCCACACAGAACTTATTAAAAAAAACAGGTCAAAATATAAACTATGCACATAATTTTATTATTCTTGGTAAATAGTTAATAATGAGACTACCTTTAATTACTGATGAAGAAGAGACAGGTATTAAAATACTAACATGATCTCTTGAGCAACTGAAGTTTCATAAACATGCAGTGGTTACTGTTGGCGACTAAAAAAATTAGTTATGAGTTAAATTCTTGTCGAGTTTTGAACTAAACTCAGACAAACGCATAGACTCACTCATTTAGAAGGATTTTGAATCCAACACTATATTCTTCTTACTCTGAATTCCCTATTAGAAGCTTAAAATATTCATTTTACCTCACAAAATCAATGTTACATACACTATAACATCCATGTTTGGTTTCTCAAACTTGGAATGGATGGTATAACAGACTGCAGAAACAGATACTTGTATTTTGCAAAAGTTATTTCATTATATCCTGACTGTCTAAGAGGTGAAGATGATGAATGAGCTGTGAGTTTGAATGCTACTGTCTCTTTTGTGTTCCGGTTGCCACGTGCCATCAAGCTGACAGGCAGCACTGGACGGACGGAGACACCAAAGAGCTGCATGTAAGACTGCTGAACCTGAATGAGATGTGCAAAATCCTTCGAGGATCTGAGATTTAGGGCTTTATCCAGGCCTCAGTGCCACGTTAGCAGAATACTAATATTTCCTTTGTGCTCACCCTTTGCTTCCTTCGATTGCTGAAATAACCGAAGCCTTGTGAATAGAAACTGGCTTTAGGGGTAAGCTGCTTCTCATCTATATTTATGTATATTTAGAAGGCAACCATCCTTATGTAAGAGGCCACTGCAGTTTTAGGTGGCAATTCGCCTGCCCTGTGGTGCATAGTTTGGGTTGAGGTTGCTGTGTGCTGGCTGGGCCACCTTCCCTTTGCTGACCCCAGCAGGGCACCTAGATGACTATACTATGAAGTGCCAAAAATCCCACTGAGCGCCACTACCAGGACTGCCTGGATGTACAGCAGCAGCTGACGGCAGCCATTACCCTGGTCAGGAATATGAGGCAGGTCAAAAGGCCTTCAGTTAAAACAAAATGTCACATCTTGTATTATGTGGGTCTATTGGTAGCTGTTGCTTCAAATGTATTTCCAAATGATGCTGCAGTGCTGCCGTGAACATGGAGATGGAGGCACCAGCACACTACTTTCTTGATCACAGCTCCCATTTCACAGTCTTAATTGCTACTTATGAGGCCCTTGGTAGCTCAGTCCTCATCGAACGCCTTAGCAAGCTAATGGTTGGTACAATTTAAATTAATTAAGCAACATTAAATATTCATCGCCAAGATTTTTAATATTGTAGTCTTAAAACAGGGATTGTACTAGCAGATTTTTTTAAACTGCTAATAAGAAGTCAGTGCAGGATGCAAGACCTTAGTAGTGACTCTCTTGCTCAGCTACCAGACTGTTCATATTGCAGTCTGTCACAGCAGATAGCCAGTGCCAACCAGAGACTGAAAGTATTACTTGATTCATAGATTTCTTCTAGGTAGCAAAAAAGCCACTGTACCTTCTGTGCTTCAGCATGCAGATAGTGCATAAAGTAGGAGAATCACAAGGCAAGACTTGAAACATGTATAATTTTTGCAAGCCCCTGTTTCTTCCTCTGTTTAACAATTGCTTAACAAGAAGTTGATATTTCAGAACTGGTATATGACATGCTAATAACAAGTTGGCAAGTAAGAAAGTAATTTTCTGTCATGTAAATGCAATACCTAATGCAAAAATAGGTTTTTCTAAAACAAGTAACTTTGAGGACTACGTGATTAAGTGAGTAACTAACTACTTAATTCTGAGGGCACAGGTTCTACTGGAAATTATAATAGTTTACATTTAAATTATCTTTAATCAGATAATCTTGATGCTTTTTACAAATAGTAAGTAAACTGTAAATACCTTATCAAGACAGTGAAATAATAATAATTAATTAGATCCATTTAAACAATACGTAAACTAAAGGCCTGGGAAGGTTAACCTAATTTCCTGTTTAGGCTCAAGGGCAAAAATTGAGACAACAGAGGAAGGGCTGATCAGATAGAGATTTGAAGGAAACACACTAAATACTTTGAAATTTAAGAAAGCTTAGGTGAAGACTGGATCCAAAGTCCACGTACTCTGGTAAGAACAGAAATTTGTAACAGCTTCTCATGATACATCTTTGCTTTTCTGCTTTTGCTGAAGCCTCATTTTACTTGACCACTGTCAGTGACCCTTTCTTTAGCTTTTCTTCATCAAAATCTCCAGCCCACTGTTGCTTTTCACTGACCAGACCAGTAAAATACTGGATACATACCTGTGGTTTGCTTAAGGATTTTTGCAGGTGCACCCCATCTGATATAAGGCATTCTAGGTTATTTGAGCCTTGCTTAAAATGAAGAGTGACATGCTATTTTGAAAAAACCCCACACATTTTATTGGAAGGAGGCAGAAGAACATGTAACCAATGGATAGAAGAAGCAGCAAAATAAGTGGTTGGAGGAAGCACAGAAAACCAGGCATTCTGGAAAAGGGAAGAACTTCAAACTGCAGAGAAGTGAAATGGGGAGAATCAAATAATACCAAGAAACAAAGGAGACAAGGGAAGGGAATTGAGAATGACGCTAAACCAGAAAAAAAGGCTAAAAAGAACTTTTCTTCCCCTAAATAAATAATGGTTTAGAAATACAGGGGCAGGGGGGAAATAATAAAGACGTAAAGGAAAATGGAACAAAGAAAAGAATGAATGGGAAAGAGAATGGAAGCAGAACAACAAAAAGGGAATGAGATATGGATTGAACAGAGATAGGAGGGAGAAAAAGCAATGGAAAAAAGCCCATGTTTTGTGTTTAGATAGTGATACATATTTTTAGTACAAGTTTAATCCTTTGTGGCAGCCATAATTATGCAAAATAGCAATCTGCATCCTAAATATCTAGTAAGAGCAGGCGTACTGGTTTACAGTCTTTCAGAGAACACATACCGTGTGTCATAAATTATGACATTTTTCAGCATGATGGCTGTCATCATCAGTCTGTTCAGAAATTCCGTGATTAAGATTTAGCTAAAGCCTGTGTAATTTTTATAGCATTTATGTGGCATTGCTCTTGTTCAGACATGGTGATTTTTAAATGAATGGTTGACACTTGATGATATCCTGAAATCAATAAGCTGAAATATCAGCCAGGAGGAATGAAGGAGTAGAAAAAGAATTGGTTTGCTCTGTAGTGGGTTGCGATCATTGCTACATCCTCTCAAATAATGCTTTATGCATCACGCCATCTCTCTTAGTGGGAGACTAAGGCGTAAATGAAACTGGGATCCTAAAAGGCTTTGAAGTCTAAAATAGCAGGATTAAAACCAGCTGTAGTTTTTGGGTGAGAAGCTTGACTAAGAGCAAGCCATAGATTCTCTACTGCTGTTACAGTATCTTTCCTCTAACATTCGTTGGTTTATTTGCTGTTACACTAAGGAATCATCACAGGCTTCTCATTGGACATTACTTAAAAACACTATATATTGAACTAGTAACACCAGAAGAAATAAAACAACACTTCACTGCCCTGAAGTGCTTAACCCCATGACACCTGCTGGGAATGAAATTGGCTGGGATATTTCCCTCAATACCAGAATTGAAAAGGTCTTGAAAGTAGCAGTAGCTCTTTACAGCTAGCAGACTCAATTTTAAGCAGGAAAAATCCCCAAGCCCAATCCATCCCCAAAAGCTGGATTACAAACAAGCTGTATGGAATATAAGATTTGTATCTTACCTACAAGAACTAAGTGAAACCACAGGTATAGCATAGGAAACTAGCATCTTTTTCTTAGCAAGGGCGTCTTGATTCTAGTATTGTGTTGATTGTTGTAATCATAAGATGAGTTGGCTTGATCAAATAATTTTTGGTATGTGGATGATTCAACATTCAGATGTATAATAAACCTTTTGTGCCAAAAAGTAACCAATAGTCAATAATGACATCAAAACATGTATGTCTTCTGTAAAGTAGGATTTAGATAAACATCTTCTAAAATTCAGCTAATAATATATTCAACCAAATTGCACTGACATTCTCTCTCAAGAAGAACAAATACCATGGTAATCTATTTAGAAAGCATCCATTCCTTTTTAATTCTCTGCAGATGAATATAAAAAATTTTGGTTTGTTGAGATGTACTAGACATTTCCCAAATATGTAAGTAAAAGGGCTTCATTCACGATTGGTTAAGTTGGGCACATGAGTATTGCTAAAATGGTAACACTATAGATTTTTTGTCTGCACTAAGCTTCCCAATTCTCTCTTCAAACATTTGAATAGTGCGATTAGCATCTTCATTTGGCAAGGGAAAATGTTAAAATTCAGATGGAACTTATCTAATTTTAAACATTATGGGAATTAATATGCAGCTTCCTATAGAATGGAGTTAATCAAGCTCTTATAATTGTGATATCTGCATATATTTAATTATAGCTAGTTACACTGCACATTTCATAGAGAAGTTGTAAGTGTATGCAGAGCGTGGCCATTGTCATTCATTGAAGACCTTTTGTCTGAATATTGTAAGGTCCTTTTTTGTACACGACTTTAAAATCAGGAATCAATTTGCAGCTCAAATAGAAATTCCTTCCAAAAAAATTAAAAGTATCCAGCACTTTGAAATAAAAATATTCTTTATCTTGATAATTAATTTTGTAGCTATTTTTTTTAGCCTACTATTAACTGCTTTCTTATTGTTGCTACCTTATTGTCAGGTTGTTTGTACCAAGTTTGGATACATTTGCTGTTGTGGTTTGGTTTTTTTTTTTTTTTCATATGGTAGGCCTGACAGCTGTTGTTTTATGGAAAGTTGATTCTTTAAAAATTACCGTTAGCACTGTGCTGTGCCTCTGCTGCAGATTCAGTGAAATGGAAATGAAGGAAAGGTGCTACTCAAAACAAACAGAAAGCTGATACAATTGCTTGCTCAGCAGCTTCCACTGAAAAATGAAAAAGGTGTTTGCAATCCAGTGGTGCGGTTATGGTCTATGTCCTGCAGCAAATTCAGAGCCTCAGGACAATTGGCCAGACCTTGCTCTCAGGAAGGCAAAGAGCTGGACTTCCTTCGGTTCAACCAGAGTTTTGGGATCGGTACCTGTTTTTTTCCTAAGAGGTTAACATGTTAAAGAGGAAAATGGCATGTTGTGAAAGGTTACAGTTAATTCTGTCACACTCATAAATACTAAAAAACAATGGTTTAAGTAAGACTTTTGTCCTCACTGGTTTTCAAAATCTTCTTTTTTGTTTGGTTGGTTTTGGGGGAAAAAAAGGCATAATAACAGAGGTCTAACAGCTCATATTTAAAGACAAAAAAAAAGAAAAAAGAAAACTGTATTGTCAGCCTGTGAAAGAGAATGAGTGAGTATGCTTTTCACATACTCACTTAGAAGAAAAACATACGGAAGCAGAGGGATTCAGGTCATAAAAACAATTTTGAACCTCTGCCTTGAGGCAGGGCTGCTGGCAGGGAACAGAAGCAGAGGCATGCCTTTCCAGCTCTTAGAGTAACTCCCGTGTCACTTCGATGACCCAGTAGAAGATTAAGTTAAACATGGATGGTCTCATGACTTCAGAAGAGTTCACAGTGCTGTTTGAGGGAGATCTCTAGAAAATAAAAATGTCTGCTCCACTGAGGAATATATATATTCCTCTTCATCCATGCCACATAAATCTGGAATTAAAGATGTCAAAAAGTACATAATGTACAGCCTGCATCACTGTTGACGTTAAAGTGAACAGCTGAACTATTGAAAAAATAAACCCAAATTTAAAATTCAGCTGTCACATTGATGAACTGTATTAATTTATGTGCATACAGATCTCAAGAAACAGCAGCAGAATCAGACAAGAAAAAAACATAACAGTAATTATATAAGACCTCAGAGTATATTCAGAACTATCTACCATACACCTAAGGTTTATTTATTCAATAAATTGCTGCATTTTACCTAATATTTCAACTCCTCTATGTCAGATGCTTCATACAGGCATAAGGAATAATTTCTTAAGGTGCAGTGAGCCAGTGAAACTCTGTGAATAAAGGAAAAGAACAGACCTGTATATCTGCTATACACATTACACAGTACTCAGCAGCATTGCAGGTATAGTAATATTTACGGACAGATTAAAATGGAACTGTGATAATATTGTGTATATATATCTTTTAATATGTGCTATAATTCCTTTTTGCTTTGTTATCCAACAGTTGTTAGGAAGCACATCTGCATTAAATAGTCTATAATATATACTAATATATACTATATTCAGTGTAGATACTAATTTTGGGTTTAGAAAGACTGGAAACCCATTTCAAATGCTGTAGTATTCCCTGCCTGATATTTTGAAACTGAGTATTTAGCTGAGTATTTCAGGAGAAGGATTTGTTTTTATTGTATTTAATTAATCATAAATAAAATTTTGTATCCCTTCTGGAGAAAAATATTCTATTGTTTAATTATAAGTTATTACTGAGGGATTTCCAAAGAAATATGACTGTAGCTGAGAACTTCATTTTTTGACCTTCCCAAGGCACATACATTCCCTATACGTTTTCCTGCGGATGGGACAGAAAGTCCAACAGATTTCACTTGTGGTGTGAGTCTTMCTTTCATCGTTTGATTAAGCAAAGAGAGACAGTTGTGTTGAGGAGAGGAGTAAGCTTGGTCAGCGGATCTTACCAAACAAGTTGAGGAGCTCCATCAACTCTCTGCCACAGAGCTGTTGTTACCATCTCAGAGTTTAGAAGATTACTTGAAAACAAATTTTTGGACCACTGCCTGCTAACCCTGCACAGGTGTTGCCTTTGAATAAGGAGAAATACCCAATTTCTACTCTAAAGTTCTGCATTCTTCCAGGTTTTCTAACAGAAATATCCACAGGCATCCTCAGAAAAGGATGTCTTACAGATCTGTGAGCAGTCTGGGGTTTTTTAATTTTGTTTTTAGCTTTTTCTACACAGTAAACCTCTACTATGTAAGAGAAAATTTAGTCAACAGCTTCAACACTTGTGAAGATTTGGTCAAATTCTGTGAAAAATTCTCTCTAGTTAAGTTAAATTTCTCTCTAGTTAAGTTAAATGTCTACAGAGAGGGAGCGAAGCATTAAATAAAAAATAGTAGCAACAGCTGCGTACCTTAGTAGGTCTCTTGCATTCCCTGGTGTTTACTTTCACAGATGGGGTATTAGAATAGCAAAACATTCTTGATGATGTTCAGTAACTTGTGGTATATTAATAGCTGGTAACTTCTCAAGTTCATGAAGTCCCTAGTAATTGACTATTGTCAATTAAAGAACAGAAGAAAGCTTTGTGAAAAACATCGGATAGGAAAGGGTGAGAAGAACACTCAGATAGCACAGTAAAGCCAAGTTTCGTAGTTTATTCAGCTCATATTTAAAAAATAACATTAGATTATATAGCAGAATAAACTATATCCAAAAAGGTAGCTTTTCAGAAAGACACAATTAATCAATAGTGCAGTTTTATTGAAATATAATATTGTAAAATTGTATCGAGCGGGAAAGACCACTACTAAGACTAAGCAAATACTGAGAGGGCTGATTTATATCAGGCAACCATACTAGAATCATGTGGCAAAAAAGCAATTCAGAAATTACAAAGCATTATTGTTTTCCACAGTCTCAGTCCAGCACATTTCTGAGACTTCTTGGTAACACATAAACTGAAGTTCAGGCTTAATTAGAGAAGTCCAGGAACAACTCTTGAAGTGGTGTCACTGTTGTGACTGCCTAGAAAATAAAAAGAAGGATCCTGCTGACTATTAAGTGCGGGTTTTTTTGACATAAGACATTGCACCAGGCTGTAACGTAGAAAATATGGGGCAGAGCTCCAGAGGTGCAAACTTTAGCACTTGCTCACTTTAACTTGTGTAACAAATGCTGGGATAAGACCACTGTGCTTTCGGGAAGACAATACTTCCTAAGACATCTCAGCCCACTTCATCAACTATTTCAACCACATTTTTGTCTTGACAAAAAACTGACATGGACTGCCTTTCTACTTCTTCTTTGTACAGTGCCAACGGATCATTGGTGACTGACAGTCCCTGTCTTAACAAAAACTGATTTTGGCATGATGAAACATTTTATAAAGTCATTTGAAACAATAACAGTGAATATGATGGGAATTTTGAAATACTGGTGAAATAACATGAGACAGTTGCTGATATTGTAGCTACAGCTTATGTTAAATACTGTGGGTTCTGATATTTTCATTAACACTTTTTTGTGACCTGTTATATCCACAGAGGTTCTCATATTCTAGTTTCAATGGGAGTCAAATTTATCTTCTTGGCGTAGTTGACAGCCTAGTTCCTAATCGTGCCTGAACTGGCCATTTCAGAGCAAAAATTTGAGTTTCGCAGATCAAAATTCTTTCAGTGGGGATCTGAAAGACTTTAGATGTTTCTGGTTGCTGTATGGTAGCACCCCCAAATGTTCAATTCCTTTCTCTTCAAGACAGTTCAATTTGCAAAGGATATAATACAGTTATAGAAGAATGGATCATGCCAAAACCATGGCTAAAGTGGAGCCACCTCTTCTCCTTACCACCATAATTTTACTGTAGGCATGGTCTTTTGGAAACGGCATTTTTTTGCTATTGAGGATCCTCAACGTGGCTGATATACATGCGTTGAATATAGGGCTCTCGTGGTGCTGCAGGGTAAGGGAAAGCAGGGCACAGCGGTATGTGCAGAGCACCTGGAAAGGATGGAAATTTCAGCCTCAAGCATTTCTCCAAGCTAGAAAATACACAGAGTAATTGTAGCACATTATAAAAGGTGATAGACAAAGACTGTAGGAAACACATGTCAGCTTCAAAGAGAAGGGAAGGGAATAATTACAGACCCATGAGACAGACTGATGTTTGTCCAGTTCCTTTTCAGAGTGAAGCCTCAATCGGAAAAGGCTTTACTTTTTCAGTGTTTCTGAAGCTCAGTGACTACAAAGGCTTAAAAGCTTCAATAAGAAAAAGGAAACAGTGCCACCTAACTGTGGAAACTGTATTTTTTTAATCTTTAAAGCTGAACATACTGATATTTTGTATTTTAAAGCCTGCAGGAGGGTGGTTCTATATGAAGAACTCTTACCTGTAATTAAAATATTACTACTGTGTGTCTTTTCTAAAATCACTACTGGGAGAAGTCCAGTTTTCAGTAAAAAAATCTTCTCGACCACACTGCATGTGTTAAAAAATTGTTTTTTTATTTGAAGACAGCTAATCTGAACAGGATTCATACTTAATTGAGGAGACCATGTATGGTCAGCCCACGTGTGGTGATGATTCACTTTAAGGACACTAGCTACTCACTTTTAAATTGAATACCTTTATTAATATGAACATACATACACATGCATGCTTGCTTTTTCTGTAGTTCTTTCAATCAGTATGTTTTCAAAATGATAGCTTCCATATTACAAAAAGCAAAGCCTGTTGTGACTAATTACCACAGCACTCCTTCAGCTGAGAGCAGAATGAGAGGTTTATGAAAGTTTCCACCATAGGATGACTGAATGTAATTTGCAGTGCCAGGTGAATCTATGCTTAGCTAAGTATTGGCAGTCTGAATGCCCATCCAGGTGAATCTGTGCTTAGGTAAGTATCAGCAGTGTAAATGCCCATCCAGACCTGAGTTATACATTTGTAGGCTCATAGCCTAGTTTCCAAAACCGTTCTCACCACAGGTACCCGTGCAAAAACAACACACAGAATTTATGAGCCTTCTGCAATTGTCCAAGTGCCTGACTGAAGAACAATGAAGAGGAAATACTTTAAAAAATGAATCAGAACATGAAATGTAAAGTTCAGTGAACATGACAAATACTAAACTGGCATCACATAAGCCTGTTTAGTTTCAATGAAAAGAATGTTTATGCTCACTTTTGRAAATATCTACTATAAATTCAAATGTATAAACATATTTTGAGTCAGTTGTTTTCTGACTGCAACAAAGTAAAGATGTGACATGGTGAGCCCTGAAGTTTACATACGTGTGTTGTCCTGAAGAGGAAGTAAGTATCAGCTCTTTCTTGGCATCTTATTCTTGTACCTCCTCTGAACCTATCACTTACCTTCTTACACTTACATTTCTTCATGTCATAAAATCTCTCACAAAGAAGAGGGTGAAAACATGCAGCAAAGTGTCCATCAGCTGAAACAGAAACAATTTTTTTTCAAGAAAAACAGCTAATAGTATGCTCTCAGGCATGGGACTTTTAGCTACTTGCTTTGATGTTTCCATTGTAAACAAAACTTAACCTCAGTGTCATTTTGCATGGTTTTGCCTAACAATGAGCTTTGCTGACTAACGGTGTTATAGGTGAGAATCTCTTTATTTCAAACACTAGGATCCATCTGACATTTTCAAATATCATTAAACTATTCAGAAAAGCAAAACGTTGCATATTCCACCACAGTAAAAAGAATTACACTTGAGTCTGATGCTAAGCACGAGATAAGGTATCATTCCCACATTTGGCATTTGATGTATGCTCTTCATCCAGTACAGAAATTTGCAATTATTTCCCTTTGAACTTTTTAGCTTGACAGGAAAACACCAGTAAAATATTTCTATTAGTTGTAATATTTCTATATGATCCTTTCTGAAATTTTCTCTCACTTTTTACTTCAGAGATGTGCTGGGAATAAAGAAAACACATAATTCTGGGGCTTAATCCTTGAAAGATTGCATGTGTCTAAACATCTAGGGCAACCTCTGATTCATTTGTGCAATACGAATGCCATGAATAAAAGCCTGCCTGTTTCAGGGATGTGTACTTTGAGTATGAAATAGCCATATGTAAGAAAAGAGCAAATTGTGGCTGTGGTAACAGAAGGCATAATCCCTGCAACTGCCTGTGAAAGAGATCTTATTCTTCCCCAGAAAAACTAAACTGTTTGTTTGGGTATTTTTGAGATTCCATGCTAATTCAAAAGTAAAAAAAGAGATATTCCATTTGTCTAATGCAAATTATAATTTTATCATTAAGATAAAAAGGACAGAAAACATTACTGTTTTATTCAGTTTCTGTATTAGGTGTTGTTATTAACAGCTACACTATTAACGTACACACAGAAAAGTCTTCCCTTGGGCTGGAATTTATTTTATTGCTTTTCTTCTTTAGTTAATAAGTTGGAAAAATGCAGCAAAAGCCAGTTTATGTTGAAGTTAGTGCAGCAAGTAGTGAAGCAGGCAATATTTAAAAAAAAAATGGCACCAGTGCTTAAATGTAGCACACATCAAACAGGGGTATTAGAACATCACTCTGCTCTTTGTCTTGCTCTCACACATGCAGTCCCCCCCATTCCCTGTCTCTGTGTGGACACACACACACACGCAGACATGTAGTCTGGGTAACAAAAGCAATTACAAGAGATGGAAGTGATTGCCACACTCCTTAAAAAGGATTTTAAAAGAATAGAATATAGGTGTATATGTATATGTCTTTTATGTATGTACATACACACACATATATACACAAATACTGGAATATATATTGGAATATTTCCTTGCACTAGGGAAAATAAAAGGTGAGTGCTATCCACAGCAGAAAACAGGATGAGCTAGGCTCTAGCACCATGATCTGGAAGTCATAATATAGTATGTGTGTTTTATAGGAAAGGACACCTGAGAAGAAATGCCAGCTTGTGGTACCTCCCTCCCCTTCTGCCTCTCCCCTCCCCACTAGCACGAGGTGAAACAAGCTGGCATCCTGACACAGTCTGAATGTGGCTACTTTTAAAAGCCTTTCAAGAAAGCAAAACCGATACAACTCATGGCCTCTCAACTACTCGTCTGGTGCTACTTTCTGCTTTACTTTCTCCTCTGTAATTCTCCAACCTACAAGATGTTCTCACTCTTAACGCAGGGTCTTTTTTGCCTCACCAATACTCTTGCATGAGGTTTCATCAAGAGCTGATTAATATAAACCACCTGTACAAATACCAAGGAAGAGGAAAGCCAGATGTTTGCAAAAGCTCTTGTTATCTTTAGATTAGTCTCTTTTGTCTTTCAAAAATCAAAGCCATCTACATCTAGCGTTTGTATTCAGATACAAATCAGTCACCTCTCACTTTCTCTCAATATAGATTTTCTAAATAGGAATAGCAATCTGCATGGATATTTCTGCAGTAATATAATAATAAATAAATTTGTGTCCTGAAAAATTACAATTTGAACACCACAAGTCAAAGTTAATTGGTTAAGGAAAGGTTGCTTTAGGTTCCTCTACTTCCAAAAGCATTCACATAATTTCAGTCTGAAGTAGGTCTGAGTTTGAAAAATCAATAAAGAAGAGAAAAAGAGTCCCCACAAAGACACAGCACCTGTCGTCTTTGCAACCATCTGAACTGATTTAGCACTAAGCAAGAATCATTGTTCGTACCTGTAAAGTCTTTGGTCTATCCAAACCTCTATGCAAAAACAAGTTCAGAATCCCTGGACATGTATACTTGTCATGTTTACCTTGACTAACAGAACAGAGGATTGCTTTTGTCATGCAATAGAGAAGAGGCGTGCTGTTCAGTGATAGATACTAACAGTCTGAAACAAAAAAAAAAAATCAACTTTCATGTAACTTATTTCAATGCAACTATCCTGATAATTTTTTTTGTTGTTTGAAATAAAAAACTTTCCTAGTTGTTTTATTTTAAAGCCCTGTGTGAAAGATTTCGGCACATAGTGGCTGCTAGGCTAAGGCTTGGGTGTTGGGATTGCACAGTGCAGTTGTTTACACTATATATTTTCTGCTGATAGATCTATAAAAGTTCCCAATGCATTACAAATGTTGCTGTTGGAAAGAGGAACAGTATACTGGTCAGATCCCAAGAGATTCATAGAACTCACTATACTTTAATGGGAGTCAGTGGGATGCAGGTATAGTGCAAATGCTTATTATCACTCAGGCTGTGGACCAAATTGAAGACAAGATACAACAAGAAATGCTGACTAATGCTGGCAAAAAGGAAGATGAAAAGTAGAACGAAAGATTTCCCTAGAGGTAGTACAATAGATATGGGAAAATCTATGTCAGTGTTTAGGATAGGAGCCTGCTGCTTGTCCAGTGAAGCAATCAGAGAGGCAGCTGAACTTGATATTAGAGGACCTCCCATGTGAAAACGGAACCAGTGGGTGACATATCAGATAGCAAGGCTGAGGTGGAAAAAGTAAAGTCAAAGGCCCTTATGCTATATCTGTTCTTGGCTGCCGAAATTGTCCCAGTGAGTGATAGGCAGCTGGAGGTGAGTTATAGCATTTTGAAACTATTCTCACTCATTATCTAGAACCGGAGAACTGTGAAGCTAGGAGTTCAGCTATCTCCTCTCACCCTCCAAGCACCCGCTATGATTTCAGCTTTGCTAGTCCCAAGAGTGGTGACTGACATCAGATCCACTAGTGACACAGTCTGGCCTCAAGAGGAGCTGCAGGCTGACACTGTGTCCCTGGTCAAACAAGCCACCACTGAGATCAAGAGGCTGAATTTGGGACACAGAACTGAGCAGGAGCTCTAAGGGTGGGTGGAGGGTGGCTCAGAGCTATCCAAGCATTATGCCAGGGCTTGTGGAGAGGTTTATTCAAAAAAACACTCAGGAGAAGAGCTCCTCTTGCCCTTGCTATGGTTATCATTGAAATCATTAGTAACGTTAAGAATTATTCTCTTTCCTAACCTTGCCATCCACTTCTTCCTCATATTTAAACATTTCATTAACGTGCTTGCCTTCCTGCCTTCCTTGCTATTTCATCATGGGCTTTCACATTTCTGTATTTCCGGGACAGCTGAATGACAGCTGAAGCAACATGCATTTTCCTAGGTATCTGTCACATCACCTCGTATGCATGCTATTTCAAAATGAGATGGTGCTGGTGTTTATCTCATCTTTTTGTGTGAAGAATCTCTAGAGCTGTAATTTTTCTGTCAGAGCTGCTGGGCTTCTTCTGTTTCTTTTGGGATTGTTTTTGATGCAGTGACCAAAAGTCTGTATCGTCTATTCATTGTGAAAACATGTGAATGATTTCTGTAATGGCACTGCCTTTACTGTTTTCTATGCGTCTCTTCATGCAGCTCGCTAACAGCTCAATAATACAGCCTAATATTCTCTCCAGTAAATCTCTGAAAATACAAAGACATTCTGTTGGAGATCTTCAGCAATTTTTGGAAAACCTTTTTAATCTAAATTAATCAAGTTTAAAATCACTCCTCAGCATCCACTGAAGTATACATGTTCAAACAGAGTTTCACTGGCCATTTAGTCAGGGTTCATTTATTAATTTGGTAGAACCAGCTGACAAAGAGTGCTCCCCTCCTTGCTGGCCAAGTATTTTTCTCATGTCTACAGGAGGAGTGAGGAGTCTGAGGTTACAGCTTGACAACTAAGATATTTAAACCCTGAATAATTTGGTATGGTGTCCTATGAGGCCATTTAGKTTTTGTCTTTTGTTAGAAGTTCTTGTCATTAATTGCAAAGAAGAACATGATTGATAAAAGAAGRGGGAAAGACTAAATGCTAGGCTGTGATATTCAACATGTAAATCTACTGACGAATATATACTCTAAAATGTCATTAACGATCAAAGTATATTTCTGATTAAAATTCAGTTTCTTCTAGATAAGAGAACAACATGCATTTGTAATAATCACTTGCATTAATACTGGCTTATTGACTGCTTAGACTCATAAATAAATGTGAGGTTCTTGGAACACACTTCTGAATATGCTACGTAATCCTTCAGCCTTTGTTGCAGAAGGATGTCTACAATCACAGTTCATAACCCTTAGGCCTTTTTCTCAGTATCTTTTGGAAACCTTTCCAGCAAACCCACAATATAAGCAAGGGTGAAATCCTGATCCTTTTGAAGTAAATTGGAGTTTTGTCATGGACTTCAAACAATTCAGGATTCACTTCTTATGTGACTGCTGTTTAAAAAATGGAAAGTAACTTCCTCGGGGAGATTCATTAAGTGAAAACAAGAAAATGTTAACGCTACAAATATGCTTTCCTTATGTTTATTGTTATAGCTTTGGCTAGTTTTAATATGCATAGAATCCATCAGTTGCTCATAATACCTTATTTTCTGTTAGTTTATTTAAAAATGAATATGTAGTTACAGATGCATATGCCCAAAATGATATAGAAGGGCTAATTTTGTTAAAGAATAGTGTATGTAGAACTGCTCTCGACTACATGAATTCGTATTTCAGAACCTCATTCAAACCAAAATTAGCCCTGCTGTACAGCTTGTCAGCCATCTCCTTCATGTTTACCCTAAGGTCCCTTTTACGGTCCTGGAACAATGATAAACAATGTTCAAATGGCTACAGTTCTACATATACACTCACATTTCAGTTTTATATCATCAGAGGGGACTTTGAATGCAGAACAGATTTTTGTGAAGCAGCCATCTTTCATGGAGTATTTAACATCCCATTTCATTCAGTGTATCTACGTTAACAGAAGCTTAAAGTATTAATGTTACTCTTGGAAGATGGCTTAGCTGTCATGACACTTTTCCTGTATGCTATATAAAACCAAAATTAGCACAGCTACAGCTTGTTAATATATCTGGCACCAAACATGGACACTTGGGATTACTGGGCTTTTTGGCAGCAAAGTACCAGTAATGCTGTATGACTGGTTTGGTAGCCTTGTGATTATCACCCCATGATACCTTCAAAGTTCAATCTGTTAGCCCATTTGCCTACTTAGCAGGTCAGTAACTGGTGAAAACACTACAGACTTAATATTTTTCCAAAATGCAGTTCCCCACCAAGATCGGTTCATTGAGATAAAAGCTGCTAACTATTCTTTCTTGGCCAAAACCAATTAGTGCCACTTAAAGGCTTGAAAAGAAAGAGAACAACAGAGAACTGTGTGGCCCATGCTTTTTTCAGAGGCTGTTACTTAGTGCTGGAAGACTAAGAGTCARCACTGCCCCATATTTTATAATGCCATGGTAGTATTGCCAGCAGTGTACGTTTCTTGCCACAGCACAGCATTCACAAACAAAGTTTTATTTGAGGAGACAGACATCAGTCTGACTCTCAATGATTTAACACAAGCCCATTGCATTCAGACTAGCGCATTTTTCCAAGGCTCACACACTGAATCCACATACACTTTTCCCATTTACTCTCATGTTTTCACATATGCTGACAAGACTGACAGTACTTCAGCTAAATGCGTGTCTGCCCCAGACCCCAGTAGCACACATAGCGCCTGTCATGTGCACCTATGATTGAGAGGTCGTGGAAAGAGTCGGGCAAACACTTAAGTATATGCTTGAAAATCAGTCGGCTTTTCTCCAGGTTTATTCTCCCTCTTTCCTGAGTTCCAAATAAAAAAAACTTTAGAAATTTCACTGTGACACTAGCACCCCTTTATCTGTAAAACTGCTCCACTTCAAAGCTGTGATTGTGAGTGCCAGCCTSTGTTCATTTTCTGGAGAAGTAAAAGATTTCTGCTTCCTTTGGAAATATTTTCTTTTTTTTGTTCTGTAAAATGAAATGCCGTGTTACACTGTCAGATGAATGAATTCTGATTACTGTATCTATGTCAAAGCTGTCGACAATCACTTCTCCAGAGATCAAGCTGCAGATATTATACTAGTCTTAGTAAGCAGCAGGACCCTTTGCAAGCATCATCTTTTCTTCACAGGCCTGAGGGAACAGGAACAGGATTTCTCAAAATAGTTGAAATTTTTGGAGTTATAGTGGGTATTTTAGACTGCTATATATCAGTTTTAATCTCATAATAATACTGGTGGGAAGGGACCTTGGGAGGTCTCTGGTTCAGCCTCCTGCCCCAAGCAGGGCCAGCTGTGAGAGCCAACCAGGTTGCTCAGGGCCTTGTCCAGTCGGGTCTTGAAAACCTCCAAGGACAGAGACTGCACAGCCTCCCTGGGCAACCTGTGCCCCTGCCTGACTGTCCTCAGGCTGAAAACCTTCCTTAAATCCAGTCTGAACCCCTCTTATTTCCATTTATGCCTGTTGTGTCTCATCCTCCCACCATATGCCACTGTGACGAGCTTGGTTTTGTTTTCTGGGTAACACCGTACATTCCAGGGACTGCTGTTAGGTGCCCCCAAAGCCTTCTTGTCTCCAGGCTGAACCAGCCCCAGTCCCTCAACCTCACCCTGCAGGACAAGTGCTCCAGCCCCAACCATCCTGGTGGCCCTCCATCCAGACTGTAACAGCCTAACTTGTATACAAGGACATACCAGGAGAAAGTGTCAAAAGCTCTGCCAAAGTCACAGTAAATGACATCTGCTGCCCACCCCTCATCCGTCCGAACAGTCATTGTATCACCAAGGGCAGTCAGGTTGCGCAGGTGGCACCCACCCTTGGCAGAGCTATGAAGGCTCCTTCCCATCTCCTTCTTCTCTTTTGCATGCCTGGAAGCATGTTCCAAGGGAACACTGTCCATGATTTTCCCAGAAATCAAAGTGAATGAGGCTGACTGACCTCTAGTTTAGAAATCAACTTTCACCATTCAAAGGCTTTGGGTATCTATGATGGGCAATAGCATACAAGTCTGATCTACTCATGAAATGTTTTCTTTGGACAATTGACATTATGGTGTGGAGCAGTTTAAATTTAGTCTTCATGTTAGAGCTGAAGGTAGAAAAATTATCTGTGGTTAATAGAGGGGAGGTTGTTTTCTAGTTTGGTTTGTTATTTTTGATAAGTCTATATTTCTTTCAGAATCACAGAATCATAGAATGGTTTGGATTAGAAGGGACCTTTAAAGATCATCAAGCTCAACCCCCCTGCCATGGGCAGGGACTTCTTAACTAGATAGGGTTGTTCAAAGCCCCGTCCAACCTGACCTTGAATGTTTCCAGGGATGGGGCATCTACAACCGCCCTGGGAAACCTGTTCCAGGGTCTCACCACCCACATTGTAAAAAAGGACTTCCTCATGTCCAGTCTAAACCTACCCTCTTTCAATTTAAAACCATTGCCCCTTGTCATGTCACTACAGGCCCTGGTAAAAAGTCTTCCTCTGTCTTTCTTATAAGCCCCTTTTATATATTGAAAGGCTGCAATAAGGTGTCCCCAGAGCCTTCTCTTCTCCAGGCTGAAAAACCCCAACTCTCTCAGCCTTTCTTCATAGGAGAGGTGTTTCAGCCCTCTGACCATTTTCATGGCCCTCCTCTGGATCCACTCCAACAGGTCCATGTCTTTCTTGTACTGGAGGCCCCAGATCTGGATGCAGTACTCCAGGTGGGGTCTCACGAGAGTGGAATAGAGGGCAGAATCACCTCCCTCTACCTGCTGGCCACACTTCTTTTGATGCAGCCTAGGATACGATTGGCTTTCTGGGCTGCAAGTGCACACTGCCAGCTCATGTCCAGTTTTTCATCCACCAGTATTCCCAAGTCCTTCTCTGCAGGCTGCTCTCAATCAATTCATCCCACAATCTGTATTGATATTGGCGATTGCCCCGACTCAGGTGCAAGACCTTGCACTTGGCCTTGCTGAACTTCATGAGGTTCACATGGACCCACTCCTCAAGCCTGTAATGGTCCCTCTGAATGGCATCCTTTCCCTCCAGCATGTCAACTGCACCACTCAGCTTGGTGTCATCTGCAAACTTGCTGAGAGTGCACTCAATCTTAAAGTCCATGTCATTGGTGAAGATATTAAATAGTATTGGTCCCAGTACGGACCCTTGAAGAACACCACTCATTACTGGTTTTCACTTGGACATTGAGCCATTGCCTGCAACTCTTTGGACGCAGCCATCCAGCCAATTCCTTATCAATCTAACAGTCCATCCATCAAACCCATATATCTCCAATTTAGAGGTAAGAATGTTGTGGAGGACCGTATCAAAGGCCTTACAGAAGTCCAGGTAGGTGATATCCATAGCTTTCCCCCTGTCCACTGATGCAGTCACTCCATCATAGAAGGCAACTAGGTTGGCCAGGTGGAATTTGCCCATGGTGAAGCCATGCTGGCTGTCTCAAATCACCCCCCTGTCTTCCGTATGTTTCAATATATCTTCCAGGAGGATCTGTTCCATGATCTTCCCAGGCACAGAGGTGAGGCTGACAGGTCAGTAGTTCCCRGAGTCCTCCTTTTCACCCTTTTTAAAAACGGGTGTGATGTTTCCTTGTTTCCCTTTTTAAAACATTTTGAAAAACACTCCTTCATAGACCTCATTCATAATTAGTGCTTCTGCCAACTTTCATGAAAACTAAAAAATTAGGAAGTTGTTAGAAAATTTTATTCAACATTTTTGCTAGGGAAATTAATTAAATATAGTGCACTCTGTGCAGAGCTATTTAAATATTTTTCATTAAGTAAAACCTCTAAAAATGGGAATCCTCTAAAGTTAGAGATCATAATTTACATAGATCCCKTTAGAGGAAGAATTCATGTAAAATGAAAAATGGGTGAACCATATCTTTCTGTAATAGTTCTTTCCTAGTTTGAAAATCCACTCCCTATTTCAGCATATTAAAGCTTTATTTATTATGCTTATTGGTATTATGCTCCAGAAATAGTTGCTGAAGGTGAAATATATTCTTAATTCTGTTACATCTCTGATGTAGATATTACTCAAATGGATTATAGAGTTTTAATAATTTATGCAAAATAATCTATACAAAAGGATTGAGTTAAATAGATCTATTTTATTATGATGTTTAGTAACAATAGTAGTAACAACAGAGTGTAATACATGTGAAAACTAGTAAGAGTAAGAGTTTTCACACATATTACATTGTCTTGCATTTCTGACCTCAGTTTTTCTTGATGCTAATGTGCCATGCCATGGACATTCAAATGTAGTTTAGTAATTGGATACATTTTTGGCCCATGGTAATTTAATCAGAAAGCTGTAAGTACAAAAAATGTTTTAATGCTATTTTCAAAAYTGCACAGTTTCCTGGAAGAGCAATGTTCACAATAGTATATTATTCAAATGCATAATCAGTTAGTTAACTGATGCATACCTTCATAATTCTCATTGCTTTTTCTGGCTATTTTTTTCTTTCCTTGCCTGCCTTTTTCATCATACATCACTGTCACTTCTTACACAGTCCACACACAAAGAAGCTAAATTTTCTAAGTTTTCAGGATTGTTAAAATTATTTTCCAGTGTATGCCCTTTTCCTTCCCAGTTGCTTTTCATGTCCTGACTCCTAATGAACATCCCTGAGGCCACAAGTGTGAAATCCTGCTTATTCATGTTCAGAAAGGCAAATAAACAGTCAACCAAAGTTCATTGCAAAGTATAACATAACAACTAGGAGGAAAAGAGCTGCTTTGATGGGAAAAAAATCCCATCAAAAAGAAGAAAAAAAAATCCTCAAGGATTTTCCAACAAAAGAAGTAGTCTTCAAAAAGAACATGGAAGAGGCTTCCAGCAGCAGGAAGGATCTGACGTTACTTTAAAGTATTTAAATGAAGGGGTAATTGCAGAAGTGACTGAAACCTATGTTTTCCCTTTCCCTTTCCCAAGCGACTGCCCTAAACCACAGGCTATAATCTTGCTCTGACTATAGTCATGTTGTAGTCATGGTCTAGTAAATCAACTAGAGCATTTGCCTCAGTAAGTGAAGGTTCACATCTTCTTACAGTAGACTCCTCTTGTCCATATTTTCCTAACATTCTGAATAATCAAAAGTCAGCTCTGCTTATGGTTGTAGCTGCTGCTAATCTGGTTGGCTATTCAGCATTCAAAGTTTAGCTGGAATTATAAAGAGGAAGTAATCTATTAAACTAGAGAGACGAAATAAAATTAGGATGATTAAATATTTGCAGTCTACATAATGTTTATCTTGCGTAAATAGCATGAAGAGTCATAAATCTGGTTTTATTGTAGGCTCTTCAGTAAAATGTATCGTATCTACTTAGAAACATTTAACCAGCATAACATCTTCTCATGTATATCTTCAGGCCAAGTGTGTTAGAATAAATTACCTCAAATTGACCTTAGATTTGGTGTTTATTTACAAAGAATGATCATTGTTAGTTATTAAATAACTGTGTAGGTGCTATATAAAATTGAAGTACTTTAAGTTAGCTGCCAAATGTTGAAAAGATGAAGAAGCTGAGAAATTTTCCATCATACACAATGTGATAAAAGCTTGTCTGTGTCAAAGACATCATATTTTTTGCTACTGCTTTTACTGTGTGTATTGATAAAGTTCTAGTTATTATAATTGCTGCAGTACACAGGACATTTACTAAACTGAACTCAATATCTGTGTATAATGACCTACAGCTGTAGGGATGCAGTCTTCAATGCTGTGAACTAAAAATTAGTCTTGAATTGAATCTGTAACTGGAAATGGGTGTCTATGTCCTCTTTTTAAGCTATGGAGTAATCATCATCACTTAGAAGCAAATGTAAATTAGTTATATTTTTTAAATTGCCACATTTTATTAACACAGCTTTAGAAATGAGGGCAGTTATTTCATCAAGCTCTTTATGATTCTCAGTGTAAAATAGTACAGACTTTAGAATAAGATTAGATAATCAGGGAGATTAATTTCTCCTCAAGCCTTATAATCCCCCAAATGAATAGAATGTAACTCAAGAAAAGGATCTATGCAATGGACAGTATAAAATTAAATCATTTAGTTGTTTATAGGTGTCCTCTTCCAACAACCTTTTTTTCGCTGATTGAAAAAAAACTGAAAATCTATTTTGCTTAGTATGAACTTCAAAATAAACTCAACTACTTCCATTAGAAATAAGATTTTTCCCCATACATGAAATCAGATGTCTAAAAATGTCTTCAGTTATCAGCAAAACTAAACAAATAGGAAATCACTCATTTAGTACAGTTTCACACTTTAAGTGGAATATCTTAAAACTGGAACTTTGAATGCTTATGGGAGGGGAAATTAAGTCATAGAAAGCAGTGACTCTGAGAAGTGCTAGGTAATTACCTCAGAATTTCTCGTAAGAAATGTAATTACTTGATTCTGTCTCTAGAATGAAGGGAATCTTTAGCTGTCTAAATAGGGATGGTGACATAAAAGTAAGGAAGGGGCCTAGCCTCCGTTTGCAGCAGTTGACTGTGCTTCAAGATGGCTATGAAAACTGAAGAAATTTCAAAATACACTGAAAGATGCAGGAGTTGGAAAACAACACTTCTAATAGGTGCATACRGACCTTGGTTCATTCAGATGCCCAAGAAGACCACAAGAAACTTGACCACTGTGTTTAGGTACAGGAACAAATATGAGGTCTTAAGTGTCTGATGAGCTGATGAGAAGGTCCAGCTGCTGCAACTAGAAGCTATGGAAACAAATCTGGTTCAATATTCATCCAGTTTAACCATGGACAGTGGTGAGTAGGCCATCATTGAGAATTTTTAGCATGAAACAGCACAGTTTTTAGAAAGATCTTCAGTGTGCTCTTTATTTGGGTGGGGGGCGTGGATGGGACACACGTTCTCCAACCAGTGGATGAAGAAGTGTGTCAGGTGAGAGCTTAGACAAATAATAATCATGGTCTATCTGGGCTTGAAACGTGGGGTTCTGAGTTCCCATGTTCATCCATCTCCTTTGGAGCTCCTAACGTGTTCCTGACACTGGTAGGTCTATGTTAAAACAAATATTTTAACTAAACCTCAAGTTCCAGAGTTCCATTCAGTATCTTGACAAAGCTAAAGAGGATGTTTCTCCCATAACATCACTTCTGTTTTGCTTCTGTTTTGTTTATTAGCCTTCCCTTGAGGCATCAGTAGCTGACCACCCYTGAAGACAGGCTATTGAGCTGGGTGGCAAGTGGTCTGAGAGCACACAAAGAATTCATACAACAACATTTGACATTTCCTGCACTACTTTCTGTCTGCTTTGATCTTATTACTTTAATTGAACATTTAATGTGTGAATATCTAAGTAAACACTGTTAGCAGACAATACGCATTTTTGTTGTGGTAGTTCAAAACATCTTGCTCAATACTTCCTGTGTTTCGGCTGCTATTTCTTCTTCCTGCTACTTTTGGTTCTGTCCGATGTAGAAAAGCTTTCAGGCTACTCAAAATCTCTATTCCTATCAGGTAGCGTTTTCCTGTTTTCTTCATTTCTTGCTCTGATTTGCTGCAGTGATCTCACCAATTAGTGCATTGACTCTGGGCTCTAACTCATGTTCTTTCCTCTTGAGTGTGGTACCATTTAGATTCTATTTGTAAGAGTAATTCTGGAGCATAGTTACAATTTTAGCGGTTACAGCATACCAGCTAGCACGCTGTTGTGATTTTATTTATCTTCACTGAAAAATATGCTATATATATTGCCACTTTGAAGATGTGTAGGCAAAATGCAAGTATATGCATTTTTCTGACAGTTGTGAGACTGCCTTTTGTCATAGGTAGGATTCAGTGATGTGGCTAAATAGCCAGATGTGTTTATTGGCAGCATTTTCTAAGAATTTTTGCTTACCTTTATAATCTAGACAAGCCTTCCTATTTCTTTTTCATATCACTTAAGATACAAATCAGTGTATCCTTTTAATGTAGTTGGAATTTCTTTTCTGATTTCATTATTCAATAATATTTAAATATGCGTAGATCAAAGGAAAAAAACCAATAAAACCAAAAACCTGTCTGCTAGTGTAATACCGTAGTGACAGAAACAGAAATCAGATCTTGCTTGGTCGCAGGGACAAAAGTATATTTATAGCCTGCATGGCAAATGGTTGCGGCTTTCTTCATAGAGGAAGAAACTAGGGGTTAAGCTGGTATTAAATGGTTCCTTATCTGAAGTCCTTGAACACAGAGGGAATCTGGAAATCTGGCGAGAGAGGGGCACTGGGGGAGCTCTGACACACTCTTGCAATCTCCATTTTAAAGCTCACTTTAAAAGCATAATCCCAGAGTTACTGAGCTCCAGGTTTTACTTTGTGACAAAATTGCTGATGATTAGGCCTAGCAATGGACTGCTGTGGCTGGCTTACAGTATTTTTTTATTCCCTCCTTTCTCAGTGGTTGTGCAGAGAGAAGAGGGGGTGTCTGATTTGGGAGGAGAAGGGTTGCTGTAGAATGCAATTCATGAAATGCAATTTCATTTCTAGAAGATACCCATGCATACTAAACAAGTCCTGTCCACAATAAGTGACTGTTCTGACCCCATGGCTCTAAATTCCCTTTGAATGTCATTGAGGAGATATGGCTGTTATTCTTCACTAAAGGATGCATGATTTCTTTTCAAGAAAACTGAGTTCTGGCTGATCAGCAGCTTTTGAAAATATCTTTCCTGAAGTCAGAAAGAACTACAAACATATTTGTATTTCATATGAAGCACAGATCAAAAGCTGCTTCGTCTAAGAAACTAGGGCAAATACATTGTATAGCAGAATATTTATTTGAAGACAAGTTGTTGTAAAAATAACTGAGACTTTGTTACAAATGAAATAGAAAGAAAGAAGGAAAGAAAGAACGAAGGGAAGAAAAAAGAGAGAAAGAGAGAAAGAGAGAAAGAAAGAAAGAAAGAAGCCCTATTTACATTGTCAGTGTCCTCTTTACATACACATATTCATGCACAGCTATGCTTCTGAGGAGCATGTACTGCAGTCTCTTTGTGTAGTCTAATCAGAAATGTGGTATCTGCTGCACTTCTGCCAAAAGAAGAATCATTTATCAGGCAGTAAAAGAGATTTGACTTATCTCACCTAGTGTCAGAAACCTATTACATCAGTTAAATGCTTCTGTCCTAGAGTCACCTGACAGTCTCTAGTCAGCTTTTGAATCCTGGAGTCATGTGGATGCTCAATGTAACAATGCTGAATGGATTTTAAATGAAAGGGGATTCCACTGCTGAGGGAACCATTCCCAAAAAGGTGGGATGTTTTGTAAACTCATGTTTTGTGCTATCTTTCCTCAGTGCATTTTGCTACATTGCACTTGATACGTTGTCTTCCACGTGAAAATACTTGGGAGAGAAGAATGGAACACCATTGCACATATATAATGCTTGTCCGTTGCCTGCAAAACACTGTTCATTAAGCTGCCACATGAATGTGTGGTTTAAAAAGGTTCTGTCTTGGTGACGCCGGATCGGTCGCCAGTTTCTTAGTGTTACATGGTATTTTGGAGGAAAACAGCCATTTCTTACAAAACACCTGGTGAGAAGAGGGAAGTGTTGGAGCAGTGACTGAAAACAGAAGGGCAATATTGTGTTCAAGTGATTGATTGTGTTTTGTTCTGTCTTCAAAAGTGGATTCTTTAGTAGAAAGATGGGCATTACAGCACTAGTCATTGCAATTGATACTAACTGATACAAGAATGCATTTTACCAGAATTGTCCTAGGTTCAGATTCTCAGAGGTGTTTAATCACCTAAAGATGCAGGAAATAGGCATTTTTCTTAGGACTTTCCTTCAAATATTAAACACAAGGAAATTAGAAGGGGAACAAGAAAACGCCTCTGGGTACCCTGTGTATAAGTAGGGCACATCTGCAGCCCTTTAATATCCTTGTAAAGTAACTCTTTGAGGAATTGCCATGAGCTCTCTGTTGTGCAAAGACATACCAGCAGTGCTCGGAAGCTCTGCAGAAGTAAAACTCTAATACCATATTCACTCACAGGAGGAAAAGAATAAGTGTCATTTCATTATCCCTTTATTTGACATTCATTTTCTTTCATCAGTAAAAAATTCTTCATAATAGTGACTACTAGTTCTTGCTTCTTAATAAAGCATGAAGGATATTTCATTGGATTTTATAATTGAACGTATCTTCAAACATATTCAAAAGAGGCCAGTGCTATTTAACCAATTAGATCATAATAACCATCACCAACTGCAGGGGTGGTTCTCGCAGCCTCGCTCACTTCTCTCTTGAAATTATGAACAATAGTGCAAGGCTTTGGGAAGAGAGGGGAACTTTTTTCAAAGCCCAAAAGCTCTCAGATGTCTGTTGTTGCATGAGACCTTGGCAAGGACAAGATTTTTTTTTCCTTTTTTTTCATTTTTGAGCTGCCTAACTCTTATGCAACCCCCATCTGTAAAAATGAAGATGTACAGAATAACCTCACACAGCCCTGGCCAATGGGTGACCAATAACGCCAGAGCTGCCTCCCAGACCTGACCAAGCTTGGCTTCACGATGGTGGGTGCTACAGCTGCCGAAACTGAACAGCATTGTCTAATTTACAGCTAGATAGACAGACCCTGCCATCTCAGGATAATGTCAGGATTTAATGTGGTGGGAGGCGAAGACAGAGTTTCAACTCCAGTGGTCCAGTGGCTTAGTGGGAGTGCAAATCTGACAGTGTCACAACTGGCGGCTTCTGGTAACAAGATACAAATTTCCACAAGTGGTTTGTATTCTCTTGACCATTAAGCCTCATCTGTGATATGTGATACTTGCTTCAGAAAAAGTCAGGGCCCATCTTGTCTGCCCAACATTGGGCACTGGAGGTCACTGCAAGGCAGAGGGGACAGTGGAAGATGTCCAAGCCCAYGTTAGCTGGCTTCCCCTAAGCCTTTCATAAGGTGGCCTCCTGAGATTAAACTGGACATCTGGCAAGCTCGACACTGAGCCCAGTCTAAACTTCAAGCATAATCCCTACATAGCTTTAAAGAGGTGGAAAAAAGTATTTTTCAATTCTTAGGCTCTCAAGAGTTTAAAAGCAGGGGCTGTTATCATAAATTATTAAAATAAATGTTGGAAGGAGTATACACGAAAGCTTGAGTACCAAAGAACTACAGTCTGTTCACACTGCCGCCAGCCACTGTGTTTGTACCACGTTCTTACAAACACATCTCAAGGGACTCACACCCAAAGCTCTAAACATCCTCTGAAGTAATTCCCAAGCATCCAGTTCAGCCGGGAAATCTCTGACTTTATGCCCAGGAAAAGCAAAGTGTTGGATAATAATACTAGCGTATAAGCTTTTGAAGCCCCAGCTGATGCAACTGAGAAGATATGCAGAGAAGATGTTACAGTCCAGTGGTATAGGCATTTTTTATCATTTCTGAGGGTTCATACTGTTCATACAGGTCAGGTATCAAATTCCCATTGAAAAATGGACTTCACTGAAAGGTAACAGTAATTCTAGTTGGCAATGCATTGCCTCTGATGGAAATAAATTAAAGCAATGTGTCACTGACAGTGTTTTCCTTCATTTATTGATGATTTTCTCCTATTTGCAAGGCCAGACCACAGCAGTTCTTAATTCTTTCAAGTACTGTCAGAAACAGCATAAACTACAACAATTTGGAAAGGAAACAGGGATTGTATGTGATTCCAGTCTGTTATATAAAGCATATTACTCTCTCTATATAGATACGCATCAGTTGCAGATGTTCAATGTACATGTACAGATTTTTCATGTACTAGATAGGTAAAGATACTTTGCTTTTACAGAATTTCTTAGATTTCAGATTCATTCACTTATGTTTATAAAAACGTATTAGAACTTTGCAGGTGTAAGGACCTGTAGCTCCAGTGTTGTTGGCTTTTTTTAATGAAGTAGCAGAGGGCTTTTTCACAAGGGGGAAAAAGTTTGCAGCAGCAATCAAGTTTTCAAAACCCAGTCTCCTATACCAGCACTGTTTACAAGATAAGCCTGAATTTACATCTCTGTAAAAGGGCAGATTTGAAGAGCCTCATGGAACCCRTAAGGGAAAAAGAAAAAGAGTAGGGGTAAAGATAAAAAGAGGACAATTTAACAAAAACCAATATAATAAGCACAAAGCGAAGAATTCTCTCACTGCAATTTTTCCAGAGCTGCTTTAAGCACCTGCCCACAGGGTTTTTGCTTTTGTTGCCTTTAGTTGTGTTTTAGGCACTCAGTCTGTACTGAATTTTGGTACTCAGCACACCACAATTTCACATTTCAGTACAACCCTCATCTCCTCTGTCCCTGTTGCCAGGTGAGCTGTAGATCAGCACTGATACTAGGAACAAATAAAAGCAACAGCTTTTCCGAGAGCTGCATTTAATACATAGCACTGAAGAGAATACCAAACATTTATGAATGTATCTACTCTAATATAAACCCTTGAGTGAAGAATATATTAAGAAAATGATCAGTTATACGTCGGACGCACTTTCAGCACTCCCGCCTTATGAGCATAAAGTGCAACGCTCACAACTGTGTATGTCTTCTAATTTACACTCGCTACCACAGTCACCCTGTAGGGGTAATGAGATAAGGCTACATTTGTTTCTGACATTTTAATTCTGCCAGTACTCTGCAAGCAAACAACAGACCACCAAAGTAGCTCGTTTTTCACATATACAACTGCAGGGGGCTCAGAACCTCTTTGTTTTCCTGCGAAGCTTTGAAATGAATCCTGCTTGTTAAATCCTGTTCTTGTCAACTCTTGTTGACATAGAAGAATTTATTGCTGAGGGGCCAGGTGTGATGACAAACACTGGGGAACTTGATGCTCATAATTAAAAGCTAAGAAAATGCCGCTCATTGTAAGGCCTATCATCAGAGGAAATACCTTTTGTTAGGCAAACTGATACAAGGCTATTGGTGCTGGTCAGTCTCGTCTATCTCCTTAGGCCATAGTGAAGCAAAGATGTTCTTTTAAAATTGGGAGTGTTGGATAAGTTGTGATGCAATGCTGCCAGAGTCTTAGTCTGTGATGGATATGGTTATTTGAACTAATGGAAATTTAAGTATTTCTGAATTTGTGCATATCTTGATYGTTATATATCAATGGCTTTTAGTTGCTCAGCCTGGAGGAATATTCGACAATTTTCACAAGGGTATGAAAGACACCAAGAAATTTTTCTACTTATTAGGTGGAACTTTGATGATGTTAAATTGGCTGTGAACTTCATGACCATAAAAAAAAAAAAAAAAAAAAAAAAGGAAAAACCCAGCCCTACCACCACTAGATGGCATTGATTCAGCATCCAAACTTAGAAACAGTCTTCAGCTTTACCAGAATTAAACCTCATTTCAGTGACAGCTTTAGTATTAAAAGCACTCATAACTATTGTTCTTCATTTTCCTTTAAGTGTACACTATCCATCCTACAACACTATGTTCTTTCTATCTATATTGTAGTGTATCATTGGTATGCATTKTCAAACAGTGTCATTGCTGAGGTGGATACATTTTTAAAGTTGGGTGGCAGAGAAAATTTTCATTCTGATGCTATTCAATCACTACTACCTCCTTGCAGAGTCTTGAGAACCTCTGAGATTGTCAGGGTCTGTACCAAAATCAGCACAGCATGCAGTGAACTTTGTCAGCAACTGCAGGAGGTTGAACGTATGTTGTTTCGGCATCAATAATTCCAAGAGCTGCTGCTCTGGCTGTCTTAGTGAACCTCGGATTTTCACAACCAGCAGCTGCCTCAGTCACCATTGAATTACTTTTCATGGGCTGGAGGAGACTCCTCTCTCTCTAGACAAGGAGCCAGAACTGGGCATTTAATCCCAGTCTTTTCTGTCTTTCCCACTGACATGCTGGGAGCATATATCAGCTCCCACTGCTGCCTCTTGTATGAGGTCTGACACGAAGCAAGAAATTATTTCTGTTTTTTCTCATTCTGTGTCTGCTGTTTAAGGAGTGAAACCACAATGCCTGCTGCCTGCACGGTTCCTGGCTTCACATTTGGTACTTTGCCAACCAAACACAGCTTGGTGGGGGGTAATGGGAGAGAGAATGGTGACCTTTTTCTTCCGGGGGTGGCAGCTACCCTGGGAGGAGGCCCTTGTGAAGACAGACCTTCCTACAAGGTGATGGTGCCTACATGACTGACTGGACACAAATATTCCCCACATCCTCTGAATTTCAGATCCCTGCTGTGCCCTGCACAACTACCCTGAGGTTTTGTTCCTCTACTTGGGATTGGGACAGCAAGGACCAGGGAGGCAGAGCATCAGGATGGCACTCATGTTCAGGATTATATTTGGGCCTTCACTGCTGAAGGCATGAGCATGCCAAGTGTCCACACACATGTGCACATGGCACAACTCAATCTACCACCCATGGTTACTGTGACTGCCCTCTCAAGCCTCTATGCCTTCTTTTGTCCTTTCCTGTGTGCTGGGATGTGCTGTATCAGCAGCCCTGGGGACACCAGACAGGGCTAGGTCTGAATGGTCGGCCAGGTAAAATGTTGCTGATGAGCAGCAACACTGCACAGCTCAGGAGAAAGAAGGGAAGCTATGGGCAGGGCAGAGGAATTTGCTTGTTTTCTGCTCCACTTGGAGCTGGCAGGGGAGGGGGAGGTTGTGGGGAAAGGAAACGTGATAAGGTCTGTGTCGGCTGCTGCAGCCTCTGGGAATGAGACTAGATAAGGGCTTGGAGGCAGAGCCTGCAGGTACCTCCTGCTAAGGAAATCTTCTCTTCCTCCTCCCACCATGAGTTCAAGAGCTTCTGGCTGGTTCCTCTACCCCAAAACACCCCTTTTCAGCTATCAGAAGAAATTATTCATCTGTTCTGTGACCAGGCTCTGTTCAAACACCTTCTTCTGAGCACAAACGTGAAGACACTCTTGAGTTCGCCTAATATGATAAGATCAAAGCAATTTAGACGAGCCAGACTCACTTCTAGTCATGACTTGGTCATGAAGAAGACTAAGTCCCACTGGCATTCAACAAGACTAAGGAGTAGGTCCACAAAAGAACAAACATGCCTAGTCAGCACCTCCAAATCCATACTTCACAAAGCCCTGCTAGAGTTCCCCACATTCCTAAATTGCCATCCATATCCCCCCCTGCACACTTGCCAGACTGTTCCTTGAGAAGCCTAGAGCATCCTAAATCTTTGGTAATGCTGAGTAGCTATCTCATATTTCGACTACATGAGATTTCAAAAAAAGACCTGGAGGGCCCAAACTGGTTTGTCTTTCTCAGACAACACTTACCAGATTTGGTCCTAAAGAAAACTCGTGCGGTAGGAGGCTGAAGGCAGAGCAGATAAACACCTGTATCCTGTGAACTGTAAAGAAGTCAGAGTGCCTTCCTGTAATAGGAAAATTTCAGTTTCAGGTCACTTTTCTCTTTGCAAGATCTTCATCCCTCATCTCCCTGCTGAAAGCCCCAAGTTACCTTCGCACCATCAGATTTCTTTTGTGGCTTTCACCTTCATTGCTTGAATCAAGTTTGAAAATGGACATAGGCTTTGCAGAGCCTGGCAGTGCACTGCTCAAAGGTCTTTACAAAACTAGACCCTCAAAATAGTATTCGTTCCAGTAGTTTTATGGGATTGTTTCCAAGGAATTTTGATCTCATCTTCCAAAATGGCTAGGGTGACTTTTAGTGTTTTATTCTCTCAGAAAACTGTTCATAGTATGTTGCCTCAGAAGTATCCACCTAGTCTCTACTACAAAGATAGACTAATCTCAGCTCATAAATTCTGCCAATAATGAAAGCTAAATTTACTATGGATTACAAGCACATGGGATGAGTGGGTAGGTTGGACGGATATAACACTGAGGCCGGATGACTCCAGGTGCCAAAACTTGCCAAACTGTGCAAATGARGTGGGAGAGACATGGAAGGAAGAGCAGTCAGATTTTGTGAGGTCTCGGTGTGGCTCCTTATAGCTCCACGGTGAAGCCTTTCAGTAATCAGCAAGTGTTACATGACGTATGCATTTATTTCTGGATTTCCAGATGTGTGTTATTTGCAGGATCATGTGAGAAGCTTGATCCCTGCCTGATGCAAGAAACATGGAATATATGGCAAAAAAGCACTGCCCTAAATGCTCTGTTCTTTAACTACAGGAGTGTTAAACCCTGTGTGGGGAAAGAAGAAGTGCTCAATAAGATGCAATTTTCACAGTTTGCCTCCTAGCAATGAATCAATGAATCACAACTGTTTAGAAAGTGATTTTATTTACTGTGAATTAGAAAGAGGTGATTGAAGATTTTTTTGAACTCACACTCACTGTGAACTGTAATGGTCCTTGGACACTGTCGTGAGAACATGTTATGGGCCTACTTTTAACTCAGTGCTTGGTTTCTCCCTGAATGGCAATTGACTTGATGCTGCTGGATGAATCCATATAAGCATAATATAATCTTCCTAGCTGACAGGATTTCCATAATCCAGTTTGTTCCCAATCAGAGAGATTATCTCAACTACATGCCTTTCAGAAGGCATTTAGCAATATTTCAGACAAGTCATTCCTCTGGTGTCCTGTAGCCTGTATTGCTTAATCTATTTACAAAAAAAGGTTTAATCAGATCAGCAGAAATTTTAAGTATCTTCTCCAAGTGTTCTCAGCCTTTTATATGGGGAGTTTGTTGAGTCATGTATTCACATTGCAAATATCATAGCCCTGCTGTAGTTATTTCCAATGATTATGAGGGGTGTTTGTTTAGGTTCTGTATTGTAATTAATCCCAGTCACAAATTCATACATCCTGCTGCTGAGGTTTCCTTTTATAAGAACAGCCACTTTGAAGGCTAGTCCTTGAACACATCCTCAAGACACTTTCCACACTGTTGGCTATTTTGTATGGAAACTGGGTGACCAGCAGGAGGTACGCACCATTGCTACAAAAGGAATCGGGGCTGTAGGTGAACTTATGAGGCTGATTTGTAAGCCTCTGGCATAGTACTGTAAAACCTGAAGTATAGTCACTGTAAATTATAGGATGGGTTAGTGATTGTAATAGTGCAAAGTCATCCAACTGAGAGGTCTCCGAAAGATGGGGGGTGGGGAGTGCAAACTAATATGAAGTGAAGGTTGAGGAGGCTATTCCCTTCTTGTGTTCTTTCACTGAAAAAAATATTACTGCTGTACACTGCTGAGGCTCAGACATGCTCATATGAAACTTGCTTCAGTGTCGAGCAGCTTGGGCCCACAAATCCCTGCAAAAGTCAGTGGTTAATTTTATAGCCAAAGGGAAAAAAGTGAAAGGAAGAGATGTCAAGGGTAAGGTCCAGAATGGTGTCTGGATGAACTCCAGACAGCTATGTTGCTGGGATGTGCAAAGTGTAGCTCAGTTGCCTCTGTCCCCTCTGTGATGACAATAACCATGTTCAGGATGTCTTCATACCCCACCTGCCGTCATGGCCCACAGCACCAAGGCCATTCCCGACAGGCTGACATCCCCACCTCAGCCTCAGCAGGCGATGGTGCTGCAAAGGTCAATGCCACATTGGGCAGCTGGCCCAGGCACAGGTGACGGTGGCATGCCCCCTGTCTCCGAAGTCCCTTGGTTTCACCTGCAAGCAACATAGTCTATGGTAAAGCAGGGAGCAAACAGAAAAGCACTGTTTATACCAGTAAATTTAACATGCACAGTATGCTCCCTGGCACAGAGTGGCCGGCACAGAGTAGCCCATTAATATTTTAAACTCTTTTACACTTCAGAAGTGGCTGGCAGCATCCAAACTGCGTTTGGGGATGGTGCCTGGCCCACACTAACCCCCTAGCTGTGCTGTGTATTGTTGGTGCTGGTCCACATGCCAGGGGCTACTCTAACCATTTACCAGCACAGACTACCGATGGTGTTTCTTGACACCATTTAGCCACAGGTATGGAGAATTTGGACTCAATTTGTCTTATATTTGTCCAGAGCTGGGTATTCTCCAGCTAAACTTACAGAGCAATACAATTAAGGTTTGGGTTAATTCCTCCCATAACTTAAAAACTGCTCATCTTACCAGCACCAAACAGGACTGTAAACATTTCACTTTTTGTAGTATATGGTGATGAAACATTCATTGCACAGGAATAAAAAAGCAGCAGCCACGCTTGTGTGTCTTGTGCATAAATGCTTGTTAATAGCCTTTAGAGCACTGGGAACGAACCTCATTGCGCAAAGAACTCTTCATCTCAGTATGAAAATGAAGCTCCCTTCCAGACTGGTGTACGAAGCACCCATAAACTTGTGGACATTTATCATGACACAGATGTGACTTCAGCTTCTACCCCAAGATAACTGAAATTTAATGCACAAACGCAGGAAGCAATATTGTGTGGAGACACTTGCAGTGGATCTCTGAGGATGCTTCCATAATTCAGCAGAAGTAGTAAAGCAATTAAGTCTATCTAATGAATATGTACCAAGGACAACAAAAAGAAATCAGAAAGATGTATGAATAAGATTCTTTCCCCTTCCTATTGTGCAATCAATACATGAAAGCTTGTATTCAAATGATCTTTCATTTCAGAAAATCAACATGTCCTAAAAAGTGCAAAAAGGAGTGAAGTAAAGAAAAATTGTGCCATCCATTACAGAAGACATTTTGAAGATAAATGCTGATTTGGTCATACTTACCATATTTGCTTGAGAGATGAGCTATCCTGGGGCAACATAAGCATCTTGTTTTTCTAAATGCTGTTCACTTGTGTTACATGCTGCTGAATGTCTGACATCTGCCCCTTTCTTCCTGAGATTAATCACTGCCCTCCATGTTCTGCCAACAACAATTCTTTTTTTTCCCCACACATTTCATCATCTATAGTATCTGTAGCTTTGGAAAACCATTACCTCGGGCTGTTTTTTCTTCTTTGGACTTTGGCACTGAAATTATTATTGTTTTTATGAGCTATCAAGTACATGGTTACAAAATCAACAGAAATATTTTGAGAAGAGGCATTATTAATTTTAAATTCCCACGTTCCTTGCCAACCTTTAGGTTTTTACTTCCAGAAGAACAAAGCAAAAACATTATAAAACATACAAGAAACCCTCAGCTTTTGACCTAAGGGAAATTACATACCTTTATTCTGAACATCAGTCTTACAATCAAAAAGTGATTATCAGTTTTAACCTTCCAAAAAGCATCTGTGACTTGAAGTAAACTGTGCTTGGCTAATGAGGTTATCTAATGTAGCCCAATGGACTTGTCAAGGCTAATGATGATCAGTACACAGGTTTAAGGGATTTTTACATCGAACTACAAATCCTTCTTACAATTTTTTATGAAATTTTTACTCTGATTGTTGATTATTTTCTACAGAAATTTACTTTATAATGGTCTTCTTTTGTGCTGCTGTACAGAAACAGTGTACTTAAGGTTGCAGGTCTGTCTGCTGCTGAAATCTGGTTCATTTACAGTTCTGAGGACAGCACAATAAAGTCAATTGACTGATGTCACTGCAGCATTTAATGTACTGTGAACTAAAAAACACAGATAAAGTTTTTAAGTATAGTGGTTGAATAATTCATAATTTAGGGGACACACAGGGCAAGGAAACTTC
>JAYKAV010003454.1:2148786-2171420 GCA_035582835.1 Phoebastria nigripes
AGATTGGAGGTTTTTCAAATGTCAATGAAAAAAAAAAAAAGAAAGAAAGGCAAGACTCACCTATCAAGCAGGAGTATATAAGGAGTATATACACTTGGCCATGTAGGACACAAATACTGGAAACTATAGGCAAAGATAATTTGATGAAAGTTACCATTTTATGTTGTGATGATAAGAGGGTGCAGAAATAAGAAAGTGTTTTAATCAGAGAAGCTGATTACAACATAGAGACAGAAAATCTATATACATTTGTCCTAAAATACACTGTGTTAAATGACCTTGTATAAAGATATCTTAAACATTCATTCTGTAAAAATGCAACTTTCTGGTCTGTGAAATACTTGCCTTAGATTCTGCAATGCTTTCCTACCCACTCCCATTGGTACGAGGGCTGCCCCYTTCAAAACGCCATGTGATTCCTGGGCATGTCTGAGGTAACCTAAAAACATATTACATGAGGTACAAACTTGTTCATGATACAGTTATTTTCTACCACAAACTATTGCAGTCTGTCCTCCAGATAAAATGCCTTTGTAAACCAACTAGTAAACCACCRTCATACAGAGCAAATCAAGAAACTCCTTTTCACACAGAAATGACAATTCTGTAGGTAACAATTGCTAGTAACAATAACAAGCCTAATTAATTGCTGTAACATCTCTGCTTAATTGGATTTTGCAGCAGATCACATTTGTGGTGTGGTAACAAGTTGCAATTTTATTTTTTTTTTAATCTTTCAGCTGTGTAGACAGCATGTATCAGTATTGCTGTAAAACCTAACAAAGATATGTTCTGAAAGAACAGGACAGAGACTTTTATATATTAACACGTATTCATGTCATAGGATTCCGTTCCACCATTGTGCTTTTCATGACAGGTGGCATAGCTACATCCTGAATTATTGTAGTAATAAGAAACTTTCAGTGAAATTTGTAAATTCTTAGACAGGCATTTATAGAAAAGTCTAGTGCATATTACTGGAGCATATGCTTTTTTTCAGTAAGCTAATAGCTGGGAGACATGTACTGAAAATACCATTTAGTCTTCATTGAATAGGTGAATTTGGCATTTTTCTGACTATTGGATTTCCTTACTTATTAATTTTGACTAAAAGGATAATTTTCCCAAATTACACTCTGTGCATTCAGGATTTTCAGCTTCAGGTACATATTGAAATTCATTTTTTATAAGGAATTCAATTGTACTGAATTGAAAAGTCATAAAACCCTTCTAAAAACACAGCCACAGCCCCCCTAAATGTGCATTCCTAAACATATTACACTTCAAGATACAATTGGTTTAGGCTCCTCAAGGACTCAGAGCAATTGCTGGCACATTTGAGAAAGCTGTGAATCTCTTTTTTTTTTTTTCGTAGGATAAAATACACTTGTAGAACCATGAAATGAGGGCTTGTGAATATGTGTAATACACACTACAGGGCATTAGTKTGAAAAGCACTTGCCACTGATGGAGTGTCATATCTTTGCTGTCTATAACAATTTCCCCCACTGTTCTGACAGACTTAATCTTCTCACATCTGATATGGGAGCAATATCAGAAAAGATAGGTATCAAGAAATATAGCTAATTAAAGAAAACTATATGAAAACGTTCAATTTAGCTGTCTGTCRTCTGGCTGATAGCAGTTAATTTACTGTCTATGTGTTACAGAGCAGATAACAACACATCCTGTGCAGTCTGATGCACTTTTGGGGTGGAATCCAAGAGTGTGTCATTGCTAAAGAATGTGCCCCTTTCAGAACTGCCTATAAAACAAGACATGCACCAAAACCCCCTGAACATGTAAACAAACATGATAGTGTTTTGCAGAGAATTGAGGGAGGATCCTGGCTGATTATGGCATTGTTTATTGGTAGCGCTGTGTTGAAGTCATGRGTGGAAGTAGTTACAGAGCCCAGCTTCTGAGAAATATCTTATTTTTCTTCTTAGGCAAAATTCCCTTGGATCTGTGGAAGTTTGGGCGAAAAAAGTACATAAAGGTAGTTATAATTAGTTCATATGTCATTGCTGACTATAAATAAAGGCTCTTTTCTCTGGCTACTTACCTGAGATGAGAAAAGTGAATGTATGCGAATCTCAAAGAGTATTGTTACCTTGAGCATTTTTATTTGGAAGATTTTACAGATGCCATTTATGGAAATAACTTCTTTTTTGAAGAGCATTAGAGTTAAATACAAAACATAAAAACTTGTTTGAGGTGAAAATTGAGCATGTCTATAAAATTATCTGCTATTGATAATTGCATTGATATCCATCTTTCCAAATTTCTATGCAYAATACTGCCTCTTACTTTAGATTCACTGATGCAGTTATTAGCATCTTCTTTGTTAACTAGGAACTGTATTCATTATGAACATGTAAAATGTTGAAATATATCAACCGTCATATCCATTTTGTCTTACCTCTATAAAGAATATACTTACGTACCCATGCAGTTATTAAAATTAATGTTGTGAATTTAGTAATTTTGCGAGATTCTAAACGTAAGCATTACACAGTTTAGAAGTTTCAGTTTAGGGAAGTAGTTGTTTGCAGCTCTACTCTAAGAAAAAACTTCATTTCCAAGAGTAATTGAATCATGCTTGTTTAAACAGACTCAGAAGGGAGGGATGTTTTCACTCTCTCTCTCTGTCCCTTCTCCCACGGCTGGAGCAGCAAAGGCAGCCCTCGGCCCTGAAGGGTCATGGAGGGCAACAGTGAACCGGCACCCTCCACACAGATTCCACGGCCTCATCCAGACTGCCTGTTCAGAAAAGTCCCTGATCCAGGCTACCCTTAAACTATGTCCAGGCTGTATCTGGGAGAGGGCCACTTGACATTGGCAGTCTGTATGTACAGACGACTGAGGGACAACGCTTGCACCCATTCTTTGCTTCTGCTTACCTTACCAGTACATGTGCAGCTAACTTTACTGGATATTACAGGGTGCAGTGATAGTATCAACTCTTAATGTTTTGTTATCATTTGCTATCGTGCACATTCAGAATTTCAGAATGTGGTGGTTTTCGTACATCGCTTCTCTGGCATGGATAACAGCTTCTAGATCTCAGTTTGAGCCTGCAGACAGCTTGCAAGCAAGATTTAGGTAAACCAGCTTTGCTCAAAGGGGAAGCCGCCTGAAACACAAATCTCCTGGCAGTATTCTTTTCATCTCTCAACTGGTTTCTTTCAGTCCTTTATTCTGCTGTCTTCTTTTCACCTTAACAAGAACATCCTAGCCAAAAATTGTTGCTTCACAAAAATTAGCCTGATAATGAGAGTCACTAAAAGAGCTGACCCAGACATCTGCTGGTGCTATGGCAATTTGCATGTACAGAAGGCAAACATGTTAAAATCCCAACTTCCTATCAGCATTTACTCAATAAGTCACTGGCACATCCGATGTCTTGTCTCCTCCTTCTCATTTTTGCATTCAACATTTTACAACCACATGCACAGTAAGCTACAAAAAGATCTTTTCTGTAAGACCCCCCACAGTGCACTGGCGTATGAATTTCCTACTGCTCATCCACATCTCTGCTTCATGATTCAGAAGACATAGGGCTTTCATATTGCTTTTTGCCTGGGTACTCAATTCCAAAATTGCCTAACTATCTTCCCTCTGTGCGATGCTGCTTATTTTGTAAGTGTGAAGGGAATGCATTACTCCCAAACTCCCAGATTTTAATCGATGTTGTTTTTTGCAAGGGTTTTGGTAGATTTTATCATCATGGCCTGCTTAAAATGGAAAGATGGCTTAAATAATTATCTCTTTTCCCTTCTTTTCTTTAACCCCTTACACCATTATTGTTTCTTTGTTACTAGACTGCCTGATTTTGTGGATTTTTTCCAACTCTTCTCTCTTCACTCGCTCTAAAATGCCCTTTTCACTAAATCCTATCAGCCTCTTTTTTGTTGTCACCACTTTCTCCTACATGGTTAATCACTTCTTCTTACATCTGCTGTAACCTGTTCTTTCAGGCCCTTATTCTGCAGTCTTCAGACGAACCAAAGCATCATAGCCAAAAATCTTTGCTTCCTACTGTTCTGCAATGGTATGGGTTGTTCTTCAAATCCCTGTACTAGTTTTGGTCTTTTTTTCATTCACTTTCAAAGGTCGCCTTCACTCTGACTTGTGATTCAGTTTTCTCTTCTTCTTCTCCTCATGAGAAACCCTATTCTTTATGGGGATTTCAGCTGTTAAGCTGGGAAAAGAAGCCCTGGATAATATTGTGGTGCCTATGAGTAATAATGAAGGAGGGTTACACCCTTTCATAGATACTCACAGAGATACTTCAGGGTCAAATATAGTGAAGAAGGGTGACATTTGCTACTCCAAAAAAGATGCAGTGAACACAGAGAGAGGAAGATTCATGAATGTTCGGAATTTTTCCAAGGTTTGYGTGTGTAGGCATCAGCATTTCTGCACTTTTGCATATAGCTGTATTTGTGCATATCTGTAGCTCTTCCCCTACTGATCTACAAGGTGTCCTTTTTTTCTACATGTCTCAGTTTACAGGGTAGTTTGAATTTTTGGTTCCACAAACCACAAAGCTTTGCAGGTGTCAAAGGAAACAGTGGTGAAGACAGAAGGTTTGCAAAGCAGTCCTGAATCCTCTGACTGTCACGGTAATTAAAGCAAAGCCCTAAGACACACGAAAAATATGGCTAAGTTATAGTTTTGTTATAGCAACATTTTAAATAAAATACAGAAATAAGGCTCTGAGGAAAGGGAAATATTTCTAAGGCTTCTTAGAGTTTTTGGCAGAAGTTGAACTCAGGGCAAAAGGCAGCTGTCAAAAAGAGATGATCTTCCTGATTTAAGGTACAGAGCTGTTGAATTTTAAACCTACAATAAAAAAAAAATAAAATCACTGTGAGAAGGTACATCAGGGCTTAAGATATTATGGCTCTGAGTTATGGTCCTGTGTAGAGTATTAATAATACTGACAACATATGCATGTGTGTATGTACTTAAAGGGGGCTTATAAAAAAGATGGCGGCAAACTTTTTAGCAGGGCCTGTCGCGACAGGACAAGGGGGAATGGCTTTAAACTTAGAAGAGGGTAGTTTTAGACTAGGTATAAGGAAGAAATTTTTTACGCTGAGAGTGTTGAAACACTGGAACAGGTTGCCCAGAGGGGTGGTAGATGCCCCATCCCTGGAAACATTCAAGGTCAGGTTGGACGAGGCCCTGAGCAACCTGATCTAGTTGAAGATGTCCCTGCCCATGGCAGGGGGGTTGGACTAGATGACCTTTAAAGGTCCCTTCCAACCCAAACTATTCTATGATGCTATGATTCTATGTTCATGCGTATAGTTACATACATGTGCATACGCATAGATTAATGCTATCCAGGCTTGGCCTTGGTTGGTTGGTAGCTTATAGAAATGAATTCTCCATTTTTTATACCCAAAATTTCAAATATGGGACCCAAAGGAGATACTGAATCACAGTCTGTAAGAAAAATTAGTTTTGTTATTGTGCAGGTTTTACTTCAGTTTTGTTGCGCCCAGCTTACTTCATGTTGCTCTTATGAGGAAATGATTGTTTATATCTCTCATTTTGTTATATTGGAAAATTGGCAGCACTACCTTGTAATTCATCACTTGTTGTGAGTCAGGGGACAATGCATCTTGAACTACAGGGCAAAGGATTATACAAAGTCATAAAAGCAAAATACTGCGTCCCCCTGAGCTGAATCAACCTAATAACAGAGGCCTTACACAAACTTTGCAGAAATATGCAGAAGAATTAGTGGGTTCTCATAGACATTAAATTGTATAAAAGTATTTTTTCTTTTATCTGTTTAGATTTTATTCATCCAGCTGATGAGTCATGATCAGAAACATCCACTGTGAAAATGAGGCTTTCTGAGAGGGCAGTGCTTAGAGATGGGAAATATAAATAACTTAGCTATTTTTGACATAAAGTTGCAGTGTGGTTACACTCAACTCCACACAGTGACGATACCAAAATACAGTATGCAGCAATGACACTAATCCTTAAAATTCACAAAGCAATTAAATAGTACTTGTATTATCTAGAAATGGTACATTGGTAATGTGGTTAATGTTTCACCACTGTCTACATAATTACCCTACTTAAGAGCAAGAGTTTGGTCTGCAAAAAACAGTAACACTTGCCAGTTTGTCAATCCATTGCCCGTCACATAATTTTCAAAAACTTGAAAATATTGCAAGTCCCCAAGGGAGGTGAATGTTCAGAAGCGGCAAACAGTCCATCTTGAACCTTGTATTTTCTATCTTGGCATGCGTGACCAGCTGTTTTGGGGAGTACAGAACTTACTACACCCTCATCTGAGTGGTATGCTAGTGTTGTAAACTACTTGACTACCTGTCATAAACTACTTATTGTCAGCTGAAATAGATGCCAGTTTCTTAGTAAACGTGAATTCTAGCCTTATGTATATTCCAATATTCAATTTTGGTTGTCAATTGTTTAGAGGAAAGAACAACATCTTTCTACAGTATTTATGTCGCAAATCATCAGTAGGTGCTAGAAAATACTAACAGTTATAATGAATCAAGGCTCTGAGGGATGAATAGTTATAATTCAAGTTAATGGTGATTATGACTCAGGAAATGTGTATTCTAGGCAAATTGTAGGTTCTCTGTTTAATGATGCCTATGACAATAGAAACAACATTATTACTTGGATAGCTCTGGCAAATGCAATAAGAATCTCACGTCTGGCAAAGAAATTACACATCTCCTGTTGTTCATATTGTTTCTTTTTAATTCTGATCTAATTTTGTTTGCTCTCACTTTCTATGCTAAGTGGAAATGTAAATTGCAAGACCTGTTTTTTTCCTGTGAACATGGTATTCTGTCTCCTACTTCACATGTTTGTAAGGTGAGTAGAATGAATCCAACACCCTCTCCACCAGCATGCAAAGCAAGGTTTTTTTCTTTATTTCTCCCTCTTTCTCCTCGCCAAGCTGATAGTAAAGAATAGAAATATTTTTAGAAAAATAAATCCCTTAGCTTTCATTCTATAGCATTATTTCAACAGATCTAGTCATGTACTTGAAACTGGGAAGTTACCTAAATTTTTTTTATAATTAGTTATTTAATTAGTTATTTACTTGTTCTTAGTAGAGAGTTGTTCTTAGTAGAGTTTTGGAGTTTTGGAATTTCTGGTAAAAGCCTTTTTGTCTCCTTCACCCATACCTGACATTCATAGGAACTTATAACATACTACGGGACGACAGAGTATGCTGACTCCCTACTGTTCTGTGCGTTGCTCCTGCCAGTGGTTTCTGAGCCTCTATTAAGAAATTGCTAAACTAAGCTGGACCTGCAGCTATTAGCAGGGTTTTAGCAACCTCGTTCTTGGAGCTAGMCATTAAAGTGGGGAAGATGTTGGCCACTTGGGAGGAATAACAACCTCTGTGTTCACGTACCTATGGGCCTTGGTGCATAATAAAGCACTTGGCTTATAAAACTCCTCCATACATTTCCTCTATCTCTCAAGTGCAGGTGAAGCCATCTCTGAGACAGAAAGTCTCTAGCCTGCATTAACGTGGTTAAGTCATCCTGTCGCTAATGGAAGAGAAACAGCCAAGCAAAGGCCTCTTCTGTTTTGTCACAAAAGCACAGGCACTGAGTATGCTGGTAGAATTTACCATAATTGCGTATTACTGAGCCAAGAATAACAGTAACTCTCCATTTTACATCACATCTGACTTTAATATAAGCAGCTCAGGTTTCTGTAGGGATTATACATTGTTTAGTCTCTGGTAGAAAGCTTGTATTTAAGTAAATAGTAACCAGAAGAATGTCAATCATCAGCTTTGTCATAAAATAGTGCATGGCAAGTCAAATCAGGAAATTCATTGTTGCTCACTGAGAATGCCAGCCTACTTTTTAATGATTTCTCTTGTTAACAAAGTGGTGATTGAATTAATCCTGTGTTCAATTAACTGTAACATCATGAAAAATCACCAGCAAAAGCAAGAAGCAAAAGAAGTACCAAATTAAAGGTCATATGTCTTCCAAACATAGGTACTTATATGTAAGTATAAGTGTCTGTTAACATGCTTCTCTGAGAGCATAAGTCCATGCACACATGCAAAGAGCACTGGAAGATATCTGCAGGATATTTTGCAACACAAAAGTCCTATTAATCTAAGATAAAACAGCTAATCAGAGAGCTATTTTGTAATGCCTTCATTGCTCAACACAAATTCAACCCTAACTCATCTTTAACAGGATTCAGAGAGTTTCTCACCCTTTTCTGTCTCCCTCCTTGACTCTGATGGGCGCTGGAGGCTTTCGACACCGACAATGATCATAGCAGCTGCACTACTGAGGGGCTGTGGATGCAAGCATGGGCAAAGCGGGCTAGCAGGAAGGCAGGTGGGAAACGCATTAGTGTTATGTCCAAGGCCATTAAATGTGTGGGCCATTAACAGTGCAGGCAGCAAGGAAAGGTTTGATTGTAGAAAGGAGGAGGAAGAGCAGGGTTTAGACCTGGCCTGTGTTTTCTCTTACAATATTAATGACAAACCATCTTACCCATAACCTCTTCTTTTGGCACTCTTCTGCTTATTTCTGCAAGGTTCACATTGGTCCTGTCTATGCATAAAACATCTTTACTGGTATATTACTTCAGCCTACTGCTTTGCGTCCACCAGTTAGACCAGCAAAATCTTAAATTCTCATTCAGCTTACTTCATTCAGGGAAGTCCCTACAAGCTATCCAGGCAAAAACCACACTGTTGCCAGTGCAAGCTGTGTCAATATTAGAAGAGCTTATTACAAGGGCAGAGGCAGGGCTGACCTCGCTGGTCCTACGGCCACAGATGATTCATGTGAGGAGGGAGCACCCACCACGTCAGCCAAGGCGGAGGGGAGAGGGAAGGCGAGAGGTCAGACCTTATTTGGCCAATGTTTGAACCGATTTACTAGTGAAAGAGCCAAGTCAGCCAGCTGCTCACAGATGAGAATAAACCTGAGCTACTGCCTCACTGGGACCCAAAGTACCCCTGCAACAATATTATTTAGTGTAGCTCATATTTACAGGGCCTGTGTACCCATGATTTACAGGTGGTGGAAGAATGAGGAGCACAGAGGATTTGCTGCAACCAAGCGATACTTTCTRGTAGCAGACATAGATTTTGTCTGAGCTCTGATAATAGATGACATGGCTCCTATTAGTATATTCTCCTGGCAGGTAATGAGGCATTCAGGATTATTTCTGCAGCCCGTGCAAAACATGGGGATATCCTGATTTTAAGACACCGCTGCAAGAACTCCCTGACAGAAGAAAGTGCCTCTATATCTTACCTTCTGAAGCTCAGGGAAGTTGGGAAAACAAAAGGCAAATTATTTTTTTAAAGTGTCAGGATGCAGCTCTGGTTAGGTCTCTTGTTGAAGCTGCTCCAGAACTGTGCTGCTTTCCTCACTCCCAGTCTGAAATCTGGGTAACCCTCCAAGCAAAATCTTTGTTGAATCTAAAACAAAAACCACTAAAACAAAAACCACTAACTTCTGCTGAAGATTATACTTGCTGGAATAAATGCAGCACAATGCAAGTCTCTAAGTGCTGCATTTTAAATGTTCTTTTGCTTGGGGTGTGTCTTTTTTTTAAAAATAGACATTTTAGTTTTTCAATATAAAATTAAAACTTGTAAAATATTGCTTAAATTACAAATTAGGTACATTGGGTTCAGCAGCTCTCAGGAGGCCAAGGCTGCTGTGTGCAACTTCCGAAATTAAACCAGGAAGGAAATCTGCAGTTTCACCCTGAGAGAGAGCAGGACTGTCTCATGTTGTGTCTGGGACTTGGAAACGGGATGTTACAGGATTGTGCTGAAAAGAAATTAAACTTTACATGTAGACCATTCTCCCTAAGAGAGCATCTTTATGCGTCATAGAAAAACTTGCCATTAAATGCAGAGACTGAAACACTTAGAATCATAGAATCATGGAATAGTTTGGGTTGGAAGGGACCTTTRAAGGTCATCTAGTCCAAMCCCCCTGYMAYGRGCRGGGACATCTTCCACTAGAAGAGTTGTTCAGGGCTGCTCAGAGTTGAATGTTTCCAGGGATGGGGCATCTACAACCTCTCTGGGAAACCTGTTCCAGTGGTTCACCACCCTCAGTGTAAAAAATTTCTTCCTTCTATCTAGTCTAAATCTACCCTCTTTTAGTTTAAAACCATTCCCCCTTGTCCTATCGCWASAGACCCTACTAAAAAGTCTGTCCCCATCTTTCTTATAAGCCCCCTGTAAGTACTGAAAGGCTGCAATAAGGTCTCCCCAGAGCCTTCTCTTCTCCAGGCTGAACAACCCCAACTCTCTCAGCCCTTCTTCACAGGAGAGGTGTTCCATCCCCCTGAACATTTTTGTGACCTCCTCTGGACCCGCTCCAAGAGGTCGGTGTCTTTCCTGTACTGAGGGCTCTGGAGTTGGATGCAGCACTCCAGGTGGGGTCTCACCAGAGCGGAGTAGAGGGGCAAAATCACTCCCTCGACCTGCTAGCCATGCTTTTTTGGATGCAGCCCAGGATACGGTTGGCCTTCTGGGCTGCGAGTGCACATCGCTGGCTCATGTCCAGCTTTTCGTCCACCAGTACTCCCAAGTCCTTCTCGGCAGGGCTGCTCTCCATCCCTTCATCCCCCAGTCGGTATTGATACTGGAGATTGCCCTGACCCAGGTGCAGGACCTTGCACTTGGCCTTGTTGAACCTCATGAGGTTCACATGGGCCCACTTCTCAAGCTTGTCCAGGTCCCTCTGGATRGCATCCCGTCCCTCAGGCGTGTCGACYRCACCACTCAGCTTGGTGTCGTCTGCAAACTTGCTGAGGGTGCACTCGATCCCACTGTCTATGTCATTGATGAAGATATTAAACAGTACCAGTCCCAATACGGACCCCTGTGGKACGTCACTTGTCACCAATCTCCATCTGGACATTGAGCCGTTGACCACTAACTACCCTCTGGATGTGACCATCCAATCAATTCCTCACCCACTGGACAGTCCACCCATCAAATCCATACCTCTCCAGTTTAGAGAGAAGGATGTTGTGGCTGTGGGGGACCGTATCAAAGGCCTCACAGAGGTCCAGATAGATGACATCTGTGGCCCTTCCCATGTCCACTGATGTAGTCACTCCATCGTAGAAGGCCACTAGGTTGGTCAGGCAGGACTTGCCCTTGGTGAAGCCATGCTGGCTGTCTCCAATCACCTCCCTGTCCTCCATGTGCCTTAGCATAGCTTCCAGGAGGATCTGTTCCATGATCTTCCCAGGCACAGAGGTGAGGCTGACAGGTCAGTAGTTCCCAGGGTCCTCCTTTTTACCCTTTTTAAAAACGGGTGCAGTGTTTCCCTTTTTCCAGTCACCAGGGACTTCACCTGACTGCCATGACTTTTCAAATATCATGGAGAGTGGCTTGGCAACTACAGTTCCCTCGGGACTCTGGGATGCATCTTGTCAGGTCATCAGGTCCCATAGACTTGTGTATGTTCAGGTTCCTCAGGTAGTCACGAACCTGGTCTTCTTTTACAGTGGGAGGGACTTTGCTCCCCCAGTCCCCATCTTGCGGTCCGTCCACTCAAGAGGTGTGGGAAGAGAGGTCACCAGGCAAAGAAGTTGTTGGGTACCTCAGCCTYCTCCTCGTCCATCGTTACTTGTTTGCCAGTCTTGCTCATCTGGGGGGTAGGCTTTCTTTGATCTTCCTTTTCTGGCTGACATACATACCTGTAGAAGCCCTTCTTATTATTCTTTGCATCCCTTGCCAAGTTCAGCTCCAGCTGCACCTTGGCCTTCCTGACCCCATCCCTACACAACCGGGCAGCATCTCTATACTYTTCCTAGGATACCTGTCTTTGCTTCCACTGCCTRTGCAYTTCCTTCTTGCCCTTCACTTTGACCAGCAGGTCTCAACTCAGCCATGCTGGTCTCTTGCCTTCCTTTCCTGATTTCTTACACCTGGGTATCRAGAGCTCTTGTGCTCCATGGAAAGCGTCCTTAAAGATCTGCCAGCTCTGTTCTGCTCCCTTGTCCCTGAGGGCAGTTTCCCAGGGGGTCCTATTGACTAACTCCTTGAAGAGCTGGAATTTTTCTTTCCTAAAATTCAGGGTCCTGGCTTTACTCTTTGCCTGACCCATATCCCTCAGGACTGCAAACTCCACTAGTGCATGATCACTGCAGCCCAGGCTGCCTCCAATCTTGATGTCACCAGTTAGCTCACTTGCGTTGGTGACCAACTTCTAGAACTAAATAACTGCTCACTGTTAAAACTATTGTACATGAAATGATCACGTACCTGGATATAATTAAAATTATTAATTGCAAGATGGATCATATTATGGTAATGAGTAAATAAGTTTGGAAGAAATATTATCATGTAAAAGGATATGTACAAGATTGTCCTAGTATTTCCTAGAAAATTAATATACACTATTTTCATGCAATTACAAGGCAGTTCATATAATACAAACAGTGTAAGTTTTATAGCTTATAACTGCTAGTTTCAGCTTTCATTTCACGTTCTGTTATTGCAGAGATTTTTGCAGTATAACAGTGTTTTACCCTGAACACCAGGTAAAATTTCTGCGTCTAACAGAAGCTATTAAATTCTTCATGGGACTATTCTGCAGTTAATTTTCAAGCTTTTCATTTCAGAAATGAACCAACTATCAGTTAACACAAGGGAAGGCTATTCTTTTACTTTGGTGAACGAGAGACCGTAATCAGTCAAGGTGTATGGTTTATCAAGACTGCCTTAGTATTACTCCTTCATCATCTTATCATTGCTCAATGCAATGATATTTGCCAACAATTTTCAATTAGAAGATTGTGCCAAAGGACTTCTGGAGTTTGCTGTGATTGCAGAGACTATTTTAAGCTGTGTTACTACATTAACAAGTGGTTTCAATGTAACACCTTCACCAGCTGTCACCTCCTCCAAAACACTAGACTACAAAACCAGCTGGATCTTTTGTGTTGTTCCAGCTCCATCGTACCCAGGATTTCCTTCCACGAGAGACTCAAGTCGGCCATTTGCCTCATGGCCCTTTCATAGCAAAAAAATTTCAAGACCCTCCAAGGTTTTCTGGAGGTAACATGATCAAGAAATTTCTTTCATCTGGTAGCATCCGATGTTTTCTTCTTTCCATTTTCTCAGATGAAGGGAACCTATCCTAAGCTGCCTGCATAGAAATGTACATGCTTGGTGACACTCACACGGGGGAGGKGGGGTCAAAGTCATTCTGCGTAGAAAGGCCTGGCACAACTGCCTGGTGAAAACTTATTTGAGGTTAATTCCTGCTGTGTAGCCATCCTTTTGGTTCCAGAAATCTTGCCCCCTTGTTACGTGTGTGAAAAAGTCTTACCCATTTTCACATGACTAAGCAAATACATAAAAACCAAAGAAATACTGAGCTGAATGAGAGCAAAGAACCATCTAGAGGGTACAGTTGGGGAAAAGTAGAAGGGCAAGGCATGCACAGCAAGGTCTGCCTCCTTTCAGCTTCCAGCCAGAAGCACTCTCAAGATTTCAAAGGCAGAGGCTGCATCGAGAAGGTGCGTTTGATCTCCTTTGAAACTCCTGGGGTCCGGCAGAAGTCCTGTCTCGAGGAGCCTCTCTGCTTGTTTATTCATTGACTGTCTGCAGAATAAACTCCTCAAGGCTCATGAGGTCACGTCACTCAGCAGGAGAAGAGCATTCAAATAACGTTACTTAAAAGTAATTATTTGACCAAACGTAATGGTGAGATTGATTCAAGCACAAGTAGATTTGTGTCATCCTGATTGGTACAGCATAAAAATAGCATATTCATCTATCTTTCTGTGTACCTTCACCTAATAAAAGTGGTTATCATCTACTACTGGTATAGCACAGGCAGAAGACTCTTACACAACATTTAGCACCACAGTAATTTTTCTCAAAAGAATATAGAGAATAATTGTGTGAAAAGAAATCTGGGGAGAGTTCACATTTGCTTTTGCAAATAGATTAGCAGCAGTCATTTTCCTGGTCTCTCAGAATATTAGTTTTTCACAGTACATGGCCAATGACTGTGTTATAGCTAATGTTCTTTCCTATGACATATCACATTAAACTGAAATATTTAATTATGGATATGTTTGATATGCCATGAGTTATTGTTCAGTATTTTTTCATAATATTAATTCTTAATTATTMCTTACTCTACATTCCTTCATCATTTTAATTATACATTTTATCTGTGGAAGATAAATCTGTCCCTTTGTGAAGGACATCTGTCGTGTTCTCACCTTTTCTGTGCTGATGTTTAAAAATTGAAGATTAGCCTACACAAGAAATAGTACAAACACTGTCAGCATACTAATAACAGTAGCTGTCTTTTTAAAGCGTATGCTGTCTGAAAGAATAGCTTCTACTCAAAGTTTCAATAACAGCAGGTTTAGCCTTATTTAGACATTTTAAAAGTAATGGTACAATAGTTCAGAGGTGTTACTTAAGAAATTAAAGTGGTTCTGTAGGAGAAATACCTACTGTCAACTTCACACGTAAGTTATTCAGATAAGAATGGACATTTAGTGACAATGACCAGATAGTGTRTCACCTACTAATTATCTTTACCATTGGCTTGGAGTCTAAAATATTGCACTTTAATATTTAATTATAAGCATCTTGGATTTTTAAAGATAGATAAATAATTCAAAGGTTATTGAAAGAACCTTGCACTATAAACTGCCCATAGCTTTTTTCCTAAACACACTTTTTCCAATAGTATAGTATAAAAAATGCCACGAGTGGATGGGCCAATGTCATTTAACATGCAGGATTTTTTGAAGACCTGATCCAAAGCTCACCGGAGTCCTTGGGAGTCATCCTAGAACGTTCTAAATATTTAGTTACATAAACAATTATTTTGGTTAATAGATCAAGTTAAAAAAAAATCAGTTAATACTTGCCATTAGATTGCATTTATATTATGTAAATCTAATGTTTATCCATCTGTGAGTAGATGTTATTCCGCATTTAAGCTTATTCAGTAAACCCTTACTTTTCAAATATTTCTCTTCAGATAGTGCAAGGGAGTTAAACGTCAGTCAACACATCTGAGCATACAGATAAACATGTATAAACTCATATACGTCCACAATCCATTACTGTGTCTTCAGTGTTTTGGCATACCACAGGACTGTTGTAGTGCAAGCCTGAGTGAAATGTAATGACAGAATAAGTAAAGACAGCTTAAGTTAATCACTTAATTTCTTTGTTGGCTGTTGAACATCCTTGGATAAGAAAGAAAATATTAGTAATTCATCCATCAGAACAACAATCTATCTCCTGCTTTCCTTCTTTCTCTGTCACTTATAAACACCTCCAAATTCTGCAGAAGAAAAGGTCCTTGAAACAGTCTTTTTGTTAGAACCATGTAACCTAAGTTTTTATGTCTAGGTTCGTGTTACGCATACCACTGCTACAGATATGTTCACTTTAAAATTCGCGTTCTATTTCATTATTTTAATGCACATTTATTAAAAAGTTAAGATAACCATTCCCATTAGTATGACCTCCTGTAGAGCATACTTCTCTTATCCAGCAGAAAAATTAACTTTCAGTTACATCCGGTTAAATTGTATGTTGCATTGTTAAAACATAATAGCTCTTTGTTTTGTTACGAAGTCTTTCTTAAAATGATTGTTTTCTTTGAATGCCATTTAAGATGTTCATTCTCTCAATATTATACAAGAATATATAATCCACTGAATTTTTATCAGTTATTAATGATAATTGTCCACAAAGTATCAATAACTACTAAGAATTCCCACCTCTCCTGTTAATTATTTAAACACTTCTAGGCCGAATAACTCTCTCTCTTGCAACTCTGCTACTCAGAATTTTTCTACCTGGTTGCTTCTATGTTAAAGGAACTCCTTAGTAAAGGGATAAATAGCTGGGTGACAATCAGTGGCACCTGTCTGTCATATAGAGCAGCTGATTCCCTCTTGCCTGCAACTTCCTGAGTTGTGGACTGCATTTCATTCACAGTCCCTGTGATTGGAGCTTTCTGGGGGTTCTTTTATGACTAAGCTCACCTGGGAAGTGTTAGATTAAAAAGCACATATTCTGCTAAAAACAATACCACACTTCTTACCTGCATTTTCATATTTTTAGAAAGAGCTTTTAAACTATCTGTGGATTTAAAAGGGGAATTAAGCCTACATCTAATCGTCTGTTGTTTGATAGTTAAACTTGCAGATACTCTGTTTTAATTTCTGGTGATCATCATGTATAATTTAGTGTGCTTTGCTCCTGAGTCAGTAACATAGATTTACTAACCACTGCATTATACAACTTGTACCACATTTAATTAGGAAATTCTGTCAGTTTGTTAGCACAGTGCTTTATATAAGCAGCACAGCACATTAAACTATTGAGTTCCTCTTTGAGAACCCACCTAGAAATATTTTATCTGATGTTACAAAATTTATGACTGCAATAAGTGACTAGCAAGAGTCATTAAAAGGCTGTAGATTTCAAAGCTGTGAATACACTCACACTGCAAGGCATGAAATATGTGTTCTGGAAGTTCTGAAACATAAACGTACACTTTCTCTAAAATCATCATAGTATTTTTCTTCCAATTTTTAAATTGTTCTGTACAAAAGATCTATTAATCTCTAAAACAGGAAATAAGAGAGGGGGAAAATCCAGGTCAATGTTTGATGAAGGGAAGATTTTGTGCTGGATGCAGGATGAGAAAAGAAAACATATTCTTTGTACAAGCTAAATAGATAATTTCAAAACTTTTCCAAAGCAGGAATTTTTTTTTTTTAAATTGGTCCAAACATGAAAACCTACAATTATACTTAATTGTATACCTTATCACACATAAGTGATAAAGTTGTCAGACTGAATACTGTGGTCTTGATCCAGCAAAGATTAATCATGTATATCTGTCTGGGCTGTGAGTTAAAAGTCTATATGGTCAGTGTCATTTAATTAATGACACATTTGTGGGTTTAAAATCAAGGTAAACCTGCTAATAAGATTGTTAAGGCCAATAGCGTTATTCCTGGCTTCAAGCAAAGTATGTGCTTAATGAGTTGGCTGAATCAGATTCTGCATCTGAAATTTGGTATGCAATTGAACCCGTGTATACCTGAATAAGCAGCATGTTTTGTCAGTCTTTTGAGGGTTTATGTACATGCTAAAATTATTACATTTAGAGATTATTGTATTTTGGGGACATAAAAAAACTTGCCATTGTGTAGAAGAAAGAATAAGAAGCTCGAGGTAAACAACATTTTTAGAAAAGATTCCTCCAATTAGAAATGGTCATTATAAAGTAACAGATTTTTCTTTATAGGAAAGGTCCAATTTTAACAATTCTTTTTATATTTTCTTCCAAAAATATTTTTTTTGTTTCAGCAAGAAAAATGCTATTGTCGTATTGCAGCTGTGTTTTCAGTTTAATATGAGTATTTTACTATTTCTTTTTTTTAATCTTTTCTTAAAGCCATCGTTACTGCAGTTATGCGAGAATGTGAGTCTTTGTTTTTTTAAACCTATGATTCATTCCTTGCTGTGAGAGGGAAAATCTTGGGAGCACTAATTTTAAATCCAAAAAAAGGGAGACAACAAGAAGAACCTTTGTTTCTTTGGGGCTATGTTACGGAGGTACCAGCATGGCCTCCTGTGCAGCAATGGGCAYGCTTGAGCAAGGGCAGAGGAAGGAGATGGGCCTAAGCAGAAACAGTGGAGAAAAAGGAAAAAGAAAGAAGGACTAAGAACTAGGCAAGGTGCAAGACTTAGGAGTCAATAAATGGAGATGGTGCCTTAAACATTGCACTYTCTTCTCTCATGACTGCAAGGGAAATCATCAATTTAACAGATATGATGATAGCTAGCATGGAGTGACTACTCTAACAACTGTGCGTGCGCTTGAGCACATCCAAGGCAGAACACATATTTCCTGGAAGCCTAAGCAGACTTAGCATGAGCTATCAGAGCTATTAAAAATATCACCGTACAAGCTGACAGCTCGGTAGCAGCTTTATAGCCAAACTGGCAGAGCTGGCTCAAGGCTTCACAGAAAATGTGGAAAGATATAAAGGCAGGCTTCATATCCTGACAAAAAGCGAGGGAAAATCCAGTACTTCTGACAATTTTTACCAAAGAAGTAAATTGATTTCTTTCAAAAAAGCCTTCCTTTTAAGTAAGGCTGCACCCCAGAAGGAAAACTACCTCAGCACTGTAGATTCTGAAATATGCATGTCGCTTCAGATATCTACACCCAACTTATTACTACAGGGCTGGTTATAAAATTACCAACRTTATTCTCTCTCTTGCAGGGAAAGCCCCATACAAACTAAACCTACGCAGTAAGTTTCCTACCAGGCATATGCTCAAGTCCCCCAACACAGGCCAAGCATTAATATGAACATTTATTTGTTTCCCAGTAGTTTAAGATAAGAGCTCTTTCAGTAAAAGTACTGAGCCTTTCCTGCAACTTAAGTGTTCACTGGACATAATAAAATTGGTTTGGTTTCAAACTTTCATTTCACAGCATTGTATTTTAATTTAAACGCAGTTTTTACCTCAGCTATGCTGCTCTGTTCGAAGTCATGTAATGCTTTTTAAGAATGACCAGATTTCTGCTTTTCTTCATAGGATTTAATATGTTTGTAATTAAGATATACATATGAATGTTATAAAATATAAAATTATTTATTAAAATTATGTTATTTACTTATATTTATTAAAGTCAGTGTAACTTTGTGGTTAATAAAACAGCAAGGAGAACAAGACATGTCTTCTGAAGCAGTTAGGAATGCATTGATAAACATATCATAGTTAATAGTTAAAATTTACTATGTAATTCAGAATTTTTACATTCTGAATGTAAAATTTGTTTTACAAATAAACAGGCCATCCCAATTCACAGGAATGACCAGTGGAGAAGGCTGTATTGGCAGACCATTAAAAACAGCCCACAATCATAACAAACTGTGTGTGTTCCTTCAAGGTGATGACCACCAAATAGCTTCAAGGTCAGTTCACATTTATAATCAAATGCCTTTCCAAAGAAAGAAAAAAAAAAGCCTATGTCCATTGCTACCAAGATGAAAGCTGGGTGAGGTAACCAGCCTCCTTCAAGGGAAGAACCATAACTCAGATACAAAGGTGAAATGAAGCTGTAATGAAGCTTAGTAGAGTGTGACTGGGAAGCACGTAATAGAGGACGAAAGCATTTCGAGTTACATCTTGGTTGTAGCTTACTTTTAGATTTGCATTTCTTGGTCTGGTTTTGCCCTAATGCTTTTTAGAATAGAAACTGCAAGAAAACACCAAAGGCAGGAGCCTTTCATTTCAATATAACCAAATCTCTTCTCATATGCCAGGAAGAACTTTATATTTTGTGCATTCTTGAGGCTGTTTGTATTTTCAAGGCTTTTTAATGTTTTGATTTGTGAAAGCTTTTATAGATTGCAAAGTCTGTGATACTCTGAAAGGACCTAACATCGACCATTGTGACACGGTTCTGAAAGGAAGATACTGGAAGAAAAATACTTTTGGATCAGGAGAAACTTTATGTTGCAACAAAATTGTTTCACTTCATTTTTGTCTTTTTTCATAAATTAACAGGTACTTTTAAATTTAAAGTAGTTTTAAAATGAATAATTGAATAACGGCAGGATGCTTTCCGCTGTTTTCCTATGAAATGAAGTTCTGGGGAAATCTAACTCATTCCATGAAGCATTTCCTTCTTAACAGATTTACTTTTTATAAAAACAAGAACATGGAGTTATATCAAAAAAGCCATTTGCCTCAATATCCTGTCTTGGACAGTGATTGGTATGCTTAGGGAGGTATATAAGAGATGGAGAATGCATAAAGGGTAATATTTCCCCTGGTACACCATCTCAGTTTCCAGCAATTAGGTAACAACTTCCTGAGCTGGAGATCGCATCTGGACCATCGTTCACCGTCACGACTGATACAACTACCACTCAAGAAGTTGTCCAGACCATTTCTATTGAATCGTGTTGTTTTTAACATACAGGAATTGGTGCTATGGGAACAAAAATAATTTGTGGCCTTGCACACCTTTCTACTAACAAGAAAAAGATTACACATGTGTCCTGGTTCTGGATGGGACAGAGTTAACTTTCTTCCCAGTAGCTGGGGAGGGGGATGTGTTTTGGGTTTGGTATGAGAGGAACGTTGATGGCCCACTGATGTTTTGGTTGTTGCTGGGTGGTGCTTGCACCGGGGACTTTTCAGCTTCCGGTGCTCTGCCAGGTGCATGGGAAGCTGGCAGGGGGATCATAGCCAGGGCGGTTGACCCAGCTGGCCAATGGGGTATTCCATGCCATGTGATGTCATGCTCAGTACATGTTTAGGAGGCATGGTCCAGGAAGGGGGAGCTCTCGCGTCTCGTGGCGGCCTGGGCGTCGGTCCGTGTATGGTGAGCAGTTGCATTGTGCATCGCCTGCTTTGTATATTCAATTATTGTTGTTGTTGTTACCATTGTTGTTATTACTGTTCTACTTTGTTTTATTTCAATTATTAAACTGTTTTTATCTCAACCCATGAGTTTTCCTGCTTGCGCCCTCCTGATTCTCTCCCCCATCCTATCGGAGGGAGGGGGTGAGCGAGCGGCTGCGTGGTGTTTAGTTAACGGCTGCTGGCTAGGGTTAAACCATGACAACATGCAAAACAATTCTTCCAGTTCATGCACTATTTCATAAAGTCATGAAGAAATAGCACTATATACAAATGTGGGAGCCTGTGAAAAAGGAGGCTGAAAGGAGGAGCTAAGAAAATTAAATTCTTGCAGGCCATGTGCATATTGCATTGCAATAAGAAAGGCTTAAATAAGGATGAAAACAAGACAGAATGGCAAAGAAGTTTGCTAGAAATGGGAAAACATCTTTCAAATTCCTGAAATCATGCATATTCAAATTAATATAACAAAGGGGATGATAGAAACTCAGGCATATCAAACGAAAAATAAGGGAGACTGAACCAGAATTTGAAGCTAATAACTAGCAAATAAAATAAAAACTAATACTCAAAAACTAAATCCCTCAAACACATCAGGAGAAGAAACCCACACACTTTTAGTAGGGACAGCTCATTCAGTAGATCAGGATATAATGCTACACAAATTCTTTGCCTTGACATTCACGGTGGAAATAAGAACAATTCCCCCTCYGTAACCTCCTTCTTGGAGTGGGCTCAGCAAAGGGCCTGTCTGAAACCAAAGTGATTGTAGGAGGCACCATGGAACAAACCAACAAAATGAACACTAAAACCATCACCAGGCCCGGATCGTGTGCCTCTAAGAGATCTCAAGGATGAAACAGCTAAATTAATAACAGCGCTATCTAACTTCTGCTTAAGACTCCCATGGCGCCTGAGGACTGGAGTGTAGCAAATATGGCATCAGACATTTTTTAAAAACTCCAGCGGGACCAAGAAACCTCTAAGTCTAACTTCTTTACTGGGGAAATTAGTACAAGTGCAAACCAAGTGTAGAATTAGAGGATACCTTGAGAAATATGGCCTGCCTGGGAAAAGCTAGCTTGGCTTCAGTAAGGTGAATATTTACCACTTCGTTGATCAGTATTCACACATATATAAAACTACAATTCTCGTTTGTTTTTATCCTAAAAAGACATACTAGAAGAAAACAGATGTAAGCAAAATTAATTGAAATATGTTTCTGGCATCTAAGAATTAGAAAAAAATTATATTTCCCCTCRTAAAATATACTATATATTCTTACATACTTGTCTATTTTAATGGAAGACTCTTTTTCAAAGCACTTAGAAAAATAAAGTTTCCAATGGTAGGAAAATTAAGAGGTCAGATTCTTTTCTTTCCCAGGATATAACCTCATGAAGTTCAACAAAGAGAAGTGCCAAGTCCTGCACCCAGGGAGGAACAACCCCATGCACCACTACATGCTGGGGGCCACCCTGCTGGAAGGCAGCTCAGCAGAAAAGGACCTGCGGGTCCTGGTGGACACCAGGTTGAACATGAGCCAGCAATGTGCCCTTTCTGAAAAAAAGGCTAATGGTATCCTTGGCTGCATTAGACAAAGTGCTGCCAGCAGGTCGAGGGAGGTGACCCTACACCTCTAATCAGCACTGGTGAGGTCCTCACCTAGAGTGCTGTGTCCAGTTCTGGGCTGCTCAGTACAAGAGACACATGGACATACTGGAAAGAGACCAGTGAAGGGCCACTAAGACTATTAAGGGTCTCAAGAACCTCATGTGTGAGGAAAGGCTGAGAGAGTTGGGACTTCTCAGCCTGGAGAAGAGAAGGCTCAGGCGGATCTTATCAATGTATAGAAATACCTGAAGGGAAGGTGCAAGGAGGACAGGGCCAGGCTCTTTTCAGTGGTGCTCAGTGACAGGACCAGACGCAATGGGCACAAACTGAAACACAGGACATTTCCTCTGAACATCAGGAAACACTTCTTTACTGTGAGGGTGACTGAGCACTGGCACAGGTTGTCCAGAGAGCTTGTGGAGTCTCCCTCCTTGGAGATATTCATAGAATCATAGAATCATAAAATCATTAAGGTTGGAAAAGACCTCTAAGATCATCAAGTCCAACCATCAACCCAACACCACCATGCCCACTAAACCATGTC
>JAYKAV010003454.1:2180936-2452279 GCA_035582835.1 Phoebastria nigripes
CACCTAGAGTCTACCAGTACTTGGAACACATTTGGTTTTGTTTAACAGTTCAGCAGGTTTCACTCATTTTCATCCTCTGGGTGTCTCCCTTTTAATTTTCATATGCTCTTACATGGTCCAGTTTTATCCACAGATGGATGAGGATTTATTGGCATAATGCAAGAGGTTTATTCTGCAGGTGTTCAAGCTGTATGAGGTATTTCCGTGAACAAGCTTTCTTTTTTGAGAGTTTATGATTAATGTTCAAAATGGATAATTGTATACAAATTAGGATAAATACTATAGCAACCAAAAAGGTTCCATAACTTGTCATGGATCTGGCACTACTACACATTTAAATTAATGGTCTGGACAGTAGAGAAAGATATTTTTCAAATTAAGCCTGTAAGTGGCTTCAAGCAAGCTAGAAGACAAAATTTGAGTTCAAAATGTTCTTATTATATCTTTCAATAAGAAAATCATATTGCAGTAAGACTGCTTAGTTACACAAATAGAGACACAGAAAGGAATTGAAGAAAAAAGTCCATGTGGCTAGTGTGGACCACAAATTGAACCCAAATTAGCAATGTTATACTCTTGAAAGAAAAACAGGTGGGAAATGCCAAACCAGTATCTATAAAAGAGGTTATTCTCTACAAGACATATGGAGCTATGCTTTCACTCTCTTCTATATGAGAAAAGTCTTAGCTGAGGGGTGAACTAGATGATCAAAATTCCTTTTAGATCTGTTACTATCATTATTATTATTTTTGGAATTATTATTATTGGAACAATTATTATTGGAACATAGGAACTATTTTGTGTGCTACTGGGAAATCTGTCTGGCCTGTGTAATATAGACACAGACAGCTAACAAGTTATACCATGCTTTCTGAAGTCTGTCTGTGCTATACCAGATGTGGCAAAATATTTTTACATGTAGAATACGTCATGTTCAATAAGCCCTTGGGAATCAGGAGGTAGGCACTTAGTAATCAGATTTGTCAGCAGTGGTGCTTTGTCACTTTTATGAACTGTTCAAGCGCTAAAATTGGATCAGTCAGTTGAGTCTAAGCTCAGATTTCTGGAAACACACAGTTTGTTTCTAGCAAATATAGTTAATTTTACAGGTGTTTACCTATGCTCACTTGTCTGATTAAAGATGCACCAACACATTTGCTATCACACTAAGTGAACTGATGAGAATTTAGTTTCCACTCTACTTACACAGACTTGGCAATACTGGTAATTTTGGTCTCTTGAATAATTCTGTACCTAAGGGCCATGGCAGTGCTGATGCCTGCAGTGATTTTCCTGGCAGGGACTGTATTGCCTTATTGCCTTATCTGTGCCTCACAGAACTGCAGTTTTACCTTTTCTGCTTCCATCAGCAGTTGCCTGAGATTTCTCAGATATATCACCTACTGCTTGTACTTTTATCTCCACTTAAGCTCTCATTGCTCAAAATATGTCTCTAATAGATAAGAGTATGGTAGACCGATTTGTTAGACTGATTTTTAACTTCTTGCTTTTCTTTTGCTCATTGAAAATCTGCCACAATCCTTCAGTCTGTCTTAATGGATCCTAACCCATATTGTACCTTTTTTGTTGTAACTTCATCATCTACTAGCACTCCAAGATCTGCATGATTGCTTTTTAATATATTTTAGGTCTAATAATAATACCAAATGAACTTGGCTTAAATGGAGAATACTTGAATAATATATGAAACAAACTAGAACATGAAGCCTGTCTTTCTAAATGCAAATCCTACATTGTACTTAGATTTACTGAAAAGAATTCTCTTTCCGGGAGTTCTGTACTGTCACAGGAAATCTTCTGAGATAATGTTTAAACTATAACGTTTTATTAAAGTCTGTGTGAATCAGTCTCATTTTGTCTTTGCAAATACAATCAGCAACTAACTCAAGATGCAGGCTCTTCTAGCTTCTCATTCATAAAGGTCTTTGCTTTCCCCTTTTATCACAATTAGCCTTTACTCTGCTGATTGGGGGAAATTAATGTTTTGTTGGAGAAGGTTCACTGGAATAAATTACATTTTAGAATTTAGAAAATATCAGGATATGTAGAATATGGTCTCTGCATACTAAACATGGTTCTTTGGTATTTACAGCAAACTCAGTTTTAACTGCCTTACTAGAACAGAAGGTTAACAGCTTAAGAGCAGGAATGCAACTGCATGTCCTGTTTAGAAAGCGATACCACTTAAAAATATATATTTGAATAGTTACACATATTCTTACTGCTTTTACATCTGGAACATGAAACAAATTTTGCTTTAAACTTCTCTATTGTTTCCATAGTTAAAATAAAACATAATTTCCTCAGAATAATATTACATTGTAATTTTGTATCCACTTTAAATCATATGGTTCTGCAATTAATGTTTGCTTCATTTTGCATTACACTCGACAGATCTGAATCATCACTGCACTGTTCCTTCAGCATTGATTGTAAGACTTAATGTCTGGAAAATTTTATCTTTTGCCCTTCTGAACAAATGCTGGGTGATCCTGTGGCTCATTTCCTGACCTATCTAATGGAAATTTTGTCAATTCAGGAATCTTTTTTTCAGCCGGGGAAAAATTKCCCCTTTGGATGTGCCTCTCTCTTGTCATTGACTTGGAGCAACAGACAACACAGACAACTAACTTAAAGCAGCTACATTGTTTTAGAGCACTAAAATAAGATAGCATACATATTAATATGTCGTATCTGACGAACTCAGGTAGGCATTTCATAGATTTTGTGTTTTCAAATGATGGTTTCTTATTTCTGCTGATTCCAYGGGCTTGAGTTAAGGTTAAACAAGCTGCCTTTTAACAGCACTCAGCTGAGTGTAATCACACTCTGTAAACAAACCCAGCTTAATCTTTTCTCCTTTCAAAAAGGAGAAAAAGGGGAATATTTTTGGCAAAAAGTTTGCCATTTTTCAATCAGTTGTAAACATGTCCTTTATTGAAAGAGTTGCACAATTACCTATTATACCACTAGTAATGTTGTGTTTCATTACAAACATTATATATAATATGTTTCAGGCCATCATTATCTCTACTCTTATCTGAGCCAGATCATATTTTTAATATATGCCCATGTTCAGCACCGGTCTGGATGTCTGTGCAGCTTCAGCTCCAATATTTACCAAAGTGCATGCACTTCTGTTCACAGCATATTCTTTTGCTTCAGAGAAGGTAGCTGTCCCAGGTGATTTATTGTTCAATGCTGTAAATATCACACAGACCATTTATTTAAGTTTCTGTGTGATTTTTATCTGTATTTTTAATCAATTCAGCTTTTAAAAAGCCCAATTCTAAATGTAAGTGGTCCTATACTGGAAGGTGTACTTGTTTCAAGGACTGAAGTACCAGAAATTATGTTTATACTGCACGAGTAGGTATGCTCCACAGCGAATATACAATCCTGCTTCCTTGATGGTATGGACTCTGCGTGTGTGTCGAGGCTCCCATCCAATCTGGGGTGGAAAGGGGCAGGTACGCATCTCACCCAAATGCTGCCATCCGAACATTCAGGCAGGATCTCATGGATGTGCATCCCTACATAGGACCTCAGAGGCACTCCCAGATGTGCTTACATTTTAGATAAAATTTAAACCAAATTCCATGTACCAAATGGCTGCAAGGAAACATGAACTAAATGTGTTGGGTGGCCAGAAATAGCTGCAATCTACACCTAGTTTAGGCTTAAGAAATGTATTCCCTTTAGTTCTGCAGCAGAAAACTGAACACTATCAACTGCAGGATTTTCCTTCTTCCTTTAGCTCCCTTTAGCTCCATTTAGCTGGATCTAGCTCCATCACGGATCATGAAAAAGCATTTTGAAATCTATCCAACATTGTTTTACTAAAAGAGGGTCAGCCATTTCCTCACTGAAGAGGTGAAATATTTACCTGATTAAATTATGATGGCATATGCACCGTAATTACCTAAATGAATGCAATGACTTTAAAAGTACCAAATCAGTTTGATTAAAATAATTAACCAAAGATAAAGATTTGACCTATGAAAATCAGGAAGATCTTTTCCCCCACACCCTTAGGTAGAGTCCTAAGAAAGGAAATGGCCTTAAAGTTCAAATAAGACTTAAAGTTTAAYGTGCCTTAAAGTTCAACAAATTCTGGACAGTAAGAAAATCTAACTCCAGGGTACAAACCTATTAGAAACACTGAGACACCAGATTAGTTGGAATTTATTATGGACCACAATCGATTTATTGCCAGACACCAGACATTTCTTGCAAAATTTTATTACCATGACAATATGAGTGCTTTTCATATGGCTATCACTTTCTGAAACTTGTGAAACTTTATGTTTTAATTCATATTTTGAGGAAATTAGTTGATACTTCACCAGTTTTTCAATGCATTTCAAAAACTACATGCCAAAGTCCCTTTTCTAATTCTGGGGAGAGGAACATTGACATCTAATTTCCAAAATGACTGAAAGTGTAAATACAGAAAAACAGGAAAAGAAAACAGAAGCTTTCTGTTTCGTGATCCTGCAATGACACTTAATGAAGGATGAACCTTAGCTGAAAAATTCTGCAATCAACACCAGTTTCTCAAAGAAGCTGAGCATTCAACTGAGTCATATAGGCACATAGCTGTTGGAAATCCATCCTAAAGTTGTGATTTTTTGAAATTTGCCACCCTAGCAGTTTAAAATTAATGCACAGCTATACATTTTAGTCTCAAATATCAGACTGACACTTTGTCTGTTAGTTAACTGCGTCTACCTTTTTATAGAAAGCTTGTAGCTTTCTGTAAAATCTTGTTGAAACTATCTTTATGTTACCACTTCTGTGAAGGAAAGGTGCTGAATTTTATATAACTGTCTATAAATAATCTAAAAAAATAAAGTATCCTTTACAGGTAGATTTTATGTGAAATAGCTTTATGTTGTGTATAGAATTCTGGCAAAAGAGAAAAGGCATCTGCATGATGGAGAGCAATGTAACTGTATTATTCAAAACATCTCTGTGGGAAATTCCTAGCACATGCTTTTCTTCCTGACACAGTTGTTTTTTAACAGCCGTGATCATTTGCTTGATTATCTTGTTTGTTATTCATGTGTGAAGGGATAACATCAAACAGAAGTGATTTTGTGAACAAATCTACTTCCCAAAGTGCCTATGCCTCCTCCTGCAAGTTTGCAGAAAAATCAGAGCTTTTTCAATTGAACATCTGTCTACAAGAAAAGTTTTGAAAACACCCTGCCACATCAGCTGGCTTCCTTCGTTAAAGATGCCACTGCTGTTCCACAAATGATTACACTCATTTTCTTCTCAGGACTCAGCCTCCCTTTTAAATGTGGCTAGGATATCAAGTGCTCAGCGGAAAAGAAACCTTGATCGAGTTTAAAGCAGGACAGCTTGGGATCACCATTTGTTAATACATCAGCAAATTCCTGTCAGGAATGTGTTGTTCAGCATATTATACTCTGGGATCAATTGGTTCCTGTAAACTAGGGTATCAGGATACAGTACTTCTGAAAAATGCTCTAGCAGTTTGGAAATCAYGACACTCCGTGTTTTTCATGTGCCTGGGGTTGCTAAAGCCAGCTTCAAATTTAATTGATACAGATACAGCTGTAAGATTCCACCTGACAGCAATGGTTTTTTACAGCAGCCATAATTGCCCTAAGGTGGTAAAGTGAGGTACGAACCAGAATTACACACACACTAATTAGTTCTGAGGTTCTGGGAACAAAAATACCTACCCTGTGTGAAGCAACAGCCTGTTTCATAGGTTCCTCAAAGAAAACATTGACCAAGTCTGTAAACACATTGGTTGTCTTCCTACCTTCTCATCCTTTATCAACAACTGATTCCTCTGTTATGATCTTTCTAGCTATCAAAAGTCAGAATAAGCACAGTGTTGGTCTAAATCTGATCCTTTTGGTCAGAAGACAGACCCGGGATCAAAGAAAATCAAAGAGAACTAAGCATTTATATTGGACTTAACATAGTTAAGCCCTGGTTTGGCAGCAAACTTTTGGACATCTGCTTCCTGCTCTACTGCCCTAATTCCACGTTTGCATGTTGAATTCAGTGACAAAGCTACTATTAACTTCAGATGTCCTGTAACTAAAATAAACTGGTATATGCAAACTAAATTGGGAATTAAGACTGAAGTATCAAATTAAGGAACAGAAAAATAGCAAAGTTTTGGGAATTAATATCTCCATTCACACTGATCTAAGGAAGAAGAAATGTCATATTCAGAATCTATTTCCATATGAGACTTTACCAGGCAAAGTTCCTATGATTGTTTGCATGATAAAGAGAGTATGAATTCTTCATTTTTTACTGGAAATAATCAAAATCACCTATGATATTTTTGAATCAATTCAGTTAAAGAAAACCAGCTCGGACTGCTTTAAGCATGAGCATGATAGTGCTGGACAAGCCTGTGTCTCCTGTTAAGACTAAAAGGACCAGGCTCTTCATTTGTGCTGTGTGTTTATAGTAGATTATGTGAATATCTCCAACCCTCAGTGGATTCATTCACAGTGCATCTGTAAATATGAAGTGTCTCCTAGTGAAAAAAATATCCCCCGCCTACATTATCTGTATGTCAGATTCCCTTTGGGGGAGGCTGCTAGAAGTCCTGTTGGTATTTTTGTGGTATTATGTTCTCCTAAAGCAGCCCCCTGAGTGCCAGCGTGCTCACTCCAGCGTGCTTGCTCGAGTGTGAATAGACCTTCACTTTAGCTCTCTGTTTCTGAGATAGGAGACATTACATTCCTGCAAGAAATGTCCTTATCAATCTTCTGTACTTGACATTATCTGTGCAAGGGGCAATAGAGGCCCTAAAATACCTTGGGCCTCCAGACAATCCTGTCACCAGCTGTGGAGTGAGCCTGTCCTCACTGTTTTTCCTTGCTGTAGTTCTTTGAAGGCGTTTAACCCATGCTGGCTACAGACAGCTAACCTGGACCCTACATCCAGTAATGCTGCCTGCAGCCTTCTCACCTGCAGGTGTTTATCACAACCAGACATCCTCCGTGGGAATAAAGCAGAGGGAAAATCTTCTTCATCAAGGAAACAGCCATTTTCTCATCAAGCTACTAACACAACAAATACATCAAGTTATTTATTTCCCCCAAATAGTTGAAAATGTGTTCCTTAGCAGAAACTTGGATTTGACTTTGATCACACTGGCATAAATCTGTATCGATTCTATTAACCGCCCCGGACTTACTTTATGTAATTGAAAGAAGAATCGGGCCCTCGATATATTAAGACAGCCTTGAGCCAGCTTTCAGACTCTAATTAGGAATCCACTGAAAGGCAAAAAGTGTTTGTTATGATAAATATTGACAGAAATGCAGCTACACAAGCCAAGCACTCCCGGTGTAATAACACTACCCACCTGCACCTCAGTCAAACAGAAGGCTAATGCCAGTCAGGGAAACAAAGGGGGATCAGGAGGCTTAGACAGAACAGGAACAGAAGGACCATTTGTCAAGCGGTGGCCTTTTCCTTAGTCAAAAATTGGCTATGAAAAATCCTGGTGTGTAATGGATCTATCAAACAATTAGGGGTGAAAGACTGAGCGATCTAGCTCAGCTTCATAGATCAATTGCCATATGGAATCTATTCCTCACTGCAGTTTCTCCTCTGACTGGAAAAAAGAAGAACTGATGATTTGTGCCCTGACTTTTGAAGTCTCTCTCCTTGCATCAGATATTCAAAATTACCAGAAGTTTCAAAGGAAAGTGAAAGAAACTGAGTAGTAGGTTGTTTTAGGAACATTCCCACAAAAGTTTATTTCTACATTTTCAGTGTAATTTATTCCTCAATATATAGAGTTTACATTTCATTTAGATGTTTAGATGTTTGGTTTTAACTGGTTTCATTGGAGGCAAGGTATATTGAAATCACATCTTTTATGTCAACTCCCCTCCCATCAATATGAACTGATTGGCCAATTTAAACAGGCATGATGGCAGAATGAAAATCTTAAAGATTCATACAAGTTTAATGAAAACTGTCACCTGACTAGAGAAGAGAAACCCAGTTAGTGGTCTTTCTGAGCAAAACTGTAAGTTAATTAGTCATCTCTTGTGTTTTGCCTGCTGATGAGCCAATTGACACATAAGCTGCTGACCAAGCTATGGCACGTACCTCACAGACCACTGATGGAGAAAAGAGGGCAGCTGGAATTGCTAAGAAATTCTGAGAATCCTCAGAAAAGATGCAGGAGGATGGATCTGAAGGCATTGAGGGCATTGGTAGGCAGATTTCTGAGGCTGAGGTACAGGTACAAAAGACATGGGCCGATGGGAAAACAAGCTAAATAGTTTGACTTTCTGCCATAAAACGTCACAGGGTAATAAGCCATAGGAAAAGACCAATGTTCTGCTTTCAGTTCTGCCACAGCTCTATTGGGTGTAATACCAGGTCAGTCATCTAATCAGCCAGTGCATCAGATTCCCATAAAATAGGGATAAAATGCTTACTTTACAGGTTATAGTGAGGTCATTCGTTCTTGTTAGAAAAAGGCTTTGCAGCATTAGAAAAACCTATAGAACTGCAAAATATATGTGAATGGAACACAGAAGTGAACGTAGGCAGACATTATGTCACGCATTTAACGTAATGAATTAACACTAAATTGGGACCAGGGTTGATTTCTCATCAAAATTCACCCACTGAGAATCTCCTCTTCAGCTTAAGCCAACGAGCATGAGGCATTTCCTTTTTGTGGGCCTTCTTGTTCTTCGAGTGTGGACCCTTGCCTACCGTCTCCTCTGACAATCAGGCCTTTGAGATACAAGCACCTGACACTGAGTCCAGCAGAGACTTCTCAGAGAGACCCCTTACCCATCCTTCTCAGGATCCTCGTGCAGTTTTGAGTCTTTCTGCTTTACACACATGCTATTCACAAATCTCTAACTGTAGCACTTTCTTTTATCTAAAAACAGAATCCAAATGTGTACAGATAATTTAAAAAAACAACAGGCATCCTGAAAGTAAAAGGTAACTCACCCTTCCCCAAGGGAATCTTTGAGGGTACAGCAATTATATTCAGGAAGGAGAATCATGTTGTCTTGGCTGATATCAACCAACAGTTAAACTGGGCTTCTCCTACTGTGAAAGCTGGTCCATTTACTTCTACTCTCCTACTGTCCAAAGTTTTCCATGTCTGCATGAGGCTTACCTCTTACGAATCCTTATTTAATTTCATGCTTTACCTCTTGGCTTCTTTGTCCAATATTTGGCGGCTTCAGTAGGCCCTACACACCAGCTGGCCACTCTGGTTTGTGTAGGACAGGGCTATCCGATTTTCAAGATATTGTCATTTCAGTAACCACAAATTAAAATGTGGTATCTGATTATCATATCCAACCTGTGAACAAGGCAAACTATTTTTTCAGAAGCGATTTCTACATATGGATGTAGAGGCATTTAGGAGATAGTAGATGTCAGAGAAGCACATCTAGGTTAAAATCATGAATTTAACCTGGAGTTCAAAATTCACTCATTAAGTTCACCAAAACACTACACTTTCCTCCCTCTTCCTAGTCAATTCACTACATTTCTGATCTGATCAAGTAGATCTACCATTGTTCATGTTTGGCAAAAAATCTTTCTTCTATGTTTGAAATATTTATGTAGTATCACAGGAATATTAACAATAAATAAGTTCTGACAACTGGGGTACAGATAACCAGGCTTATACTACATCCATGTAGGCTCACTAAGTACCTTTGATATGGTAGCCACTGACAACTGTTGGCATGTGGTGTGGGTTGTAATTGAAGCTTTGTTAATAATTAGAGTAGTCCATTCTGGAGTGCTTCCCTGCAGATTCTTGAGATTTTGTGGAGGTCATACTTCATACTGTTACAACTACCATAAATACCTTTGGTTGTCTTTCTAGCTCTCAAATTAGCAGCTGCTATTCCCTTTCTAAAATGACCTTCTCCACTCCAGAGATGCCAATACTTAGAATAGCAATATGGGTTAGAGAATTGAAATGCTTTGCATTTGAATTTTTCCCTCTCAGTGACAAGGACTTCTCATCTAGCAAATTTGGTTTTGCTATGGCTTTCTGGTCCTTTCGTCATGTTTGGAAAAGGTTGTCACTCTGGTACTTCATTCCCCAAAGAATGGTAAAAAAAACTATACTTGCTGAAGATCCATTCAGAAAACTATTCATAAGACCAACAAAGATCATTTCATGCAAGTTAGCAATGTAAGAAATCACTTCTGGTCTCAGAGCAACCTGACTCTTAATTCTTTCAGAATGGTCTGAGGATTATAAAATAAGATTAATTACAGTAAGAAAGTATAAAGGCTGCAAATGCTTGTCATTACTAATCCTTTTATGGGATGGGTAAGCTAAGTCCAAAATATGGATCCTGTTAACTACCAGATCACTTATTACGGAAGAGTAATATTGCTACATTAATTTGTATTTCAATCATACTTATTATATTTTAATTGCTCTTATTTTATAGGTTATTAATATCATAACTTTCGTTCAGTTTGACAAAGTTGTTTGATTGATCTCTCCTATGTTGAAATCCATCTGCCCACATTGTTATAAGCAGCAGGATAGCATAAATTGACCATTTGTTAGTGTTACGAATGGAGAATATTATGCTTTCGTGATGTCCTTACACCTTACGTGTATACCACTGTCCGCTACAAAATGCAGCATATCAGACTACTGTTCAGTAGTCATTACGTTTAGATCAACTATTTCCATATTTTATTACAAGCTCAGGTTTCTCTTCAGCCCAGGGATGTTGAAAAGTATATTACGCTTAATATTTCATGCAAAACTAGGTCATGTAATGGTTTCACATGTAAAGTAGGTGAACAGATGGATTCCTGCTCTTGTGAGCTGAACTAGATTAAATTAGAACTAGACTTAACTAGATTAAATTACATGGTCCTAATAAGGTCATTTAGAAGTAGAAAAAAAAAGTAAATAAAGGGGTCATGAATACCATCACAAAAAATGTAATCAACATCAACTTTTATTTGAAGAATAATAATTAGAACTTTTTAGTAAGGATCTATTTCTATTTTTTCTGAGTAGGGATAAGAAAAGTTTAAGGACATATTCTGTGCTCAATAAGATATCTTCTAATGTAATTTTCTGCTACAAGATCTCCCACTTGAAGTGTGGAATTTCTTCCAATCATATCTCGTATCCTGTGTGACAGAGGATTAGCAGTTGCTCATAAGCAGATGCTTATATTTGTCACAGGTATTTGGGCCCGCAGCCAGCAATAGCCAGACAGGTGTTTTGCAGAAAACCCACTTCTGCTTCACAGGAAGAGGATAGTGTCTACTGATTGCCTAATAGCCTCTCCTCTTGGACAAAATCAGTATTAGAGCTACATCTGCTACTCCTCTTATGTCCCACTAGTTGCATTTGAAACTCAACTACTTTCTAAGTCAATATGCTTTTTCTTTATCAAATTCTTCAGCCCTTTTTTCATGCACCATGCAGTCGATGCATCACACTGCATGATGCATCAACTGAGTTATTCTGGTTAACATCAGCTAAATGAGAACAGGATTTAAATAGTTGGGTAAATGTATGTATCTTTAAATAGAGGTCAAAACATCTTTCTTCATTATTGGTGTTTAGAATATTGATTTCAATAGTAAGAATAATAAACAAGAGAAAATTATCTCTGTGCAAGACAGTCCACAAACAGTGATTTGCATCATTCAAATGATTAGAGATTAATTTTTCACACTGCAGCAAGCAATGAACAAGCAGATGAAGATAGAAAACATTCCTGAACAAAGCAAAACGCTAGTGTAAATCAGGATGTACAGACAGAGAATATTGCCCCTATTTCAAAAGATAACTATTTTCTAAAACTATGGTCCATTGCCAAATGTTTTTCTCTTCATTTTGCTCTTTAAAGGTAGTCAGAGAAGCTTCCAAAATCAGTGCTACTAGTCTCAAAAGTTCTTAGGGAATGTTACAGGAGTGCATAAAAGAATTCCAGACTACAAAGTATTGTTTTGGGGTTATTTCTCCTAAGTTGGGGATATTTCTACTAAGTTCTAAACTACCCAAATGCTACAACTAAGTCTGATAAGATTGATGGGAGCTTTAGGCAACCACAGCAAAACACATGTGAGAAAGAGCAAAATATACAAGAATTTTCCCTCTTCTAAGGGAAAAATAGTCAATGAAAGAAATAACTAATGCTGAGATATCTTTTAGAAGAAGAGTGGACTATTTTGGTTGACTTACAGTGGAGAGTTTACCAAGAAAGCAACCTCTTAAAAGGGAGTTTTTATCTTAGTTTTAGCTTTTTCCAGCGGTGTTTTGGGGGATTTCTGTGTRGCAAGGAAATTCTGCTTTTGTTTTGGGTGTTTGAAAACATCATCAGGGAGAATAACAACACAAAACCTTTGGAGAAGAAGTTTTTCTAATTTTGATAATACTGTTTGATCTTCTGGGGAGATACAGAGAGTGTCTGTGGTTGGAAGAGTAGAAAAAAGAGAAAGAGCTCTTGGGGAGGAGACGAGAGATTATCTTTGTTTTTTAATGCTTAAACTAAGTTATTTAACCACAACTAGTTTTATCAGAAAGGTGAGGTGAAAAATCTCTGTTATGCCAAGATGCATTTGTTCTTGCTTATAAAGGAACCATCTGGGCACAGTTTAATTTTTGTTTGGCTGGCTATTTTCGTAAGGAGCTTGAAAATCAGAGGTGAAATCAGTGTTTTAAAGAAACTGTATCTATGTAAACTCTTTTGTTTGCCAGTCTTTCACACCTTTGCAACCTCTTTGACCTAATCCAGAAAAAGCTAAGCAAGTCACATTTTTATCACAATATTATTGTTTTTAAATAGGATCTCAGTTATCCCCTGTTGCAGACAATCAGATTTGAGGGATTCTAGTAAAAATTTTTAAAGCAATTTCAAATATTCAGGAGGGTTCCATAACTTTATTTATTACACACTTCCATGCATTTTTTTAATGTTTCCCCTCTTGCTATATTAAGCGGCCCTTATAAAGAAGATAAGGAAAATTTGTTTAAGTGTCGGGAAACACAAAGGCAATCCCAACTCTCAATTCTTCCACTTGAAGAGAAAACCAGAGGAATTCCACCTTTTTCCATGACTTGTTCTGCCTGTGTCTGGCAGCCTTTCTTGGAAGTTAGTTATATCTGCCAATCTTTGCTGGACTCAAAATGGATGGACAAGGTGGTGGGTTTTATCACATAAGCAGAACCCATTGTGTTATGAATCTGTGGTAATACTGTACTTATCAAAGGAGGGAAAATGAATGGATTGCACTGTCAAGTACTTTATGTACTGACACTATTTTCAATTTTATCAAACTTCGGAAGAGAAGGAATGGGGTTGGGAAAGATCCTAGTAACGTAAGTCACTTCTGAGTACTGGAGAGGCGTAATCAAATCTGTTCATGTTCCAGAGACAGATACTCCTTCTCGTTGTCAAGTCTGTAATCTACATGAATGCATCAGAGTATGGAGAAGACCAGAAACAGCAATGTATAACATATAAGATTGATGGTACATCATTCCATACCTGTCTATACTATTCCCATAGGCTTTAGTTAATATTTTTTAGTTTTGTGGTTTTATCTCAGATGCCAGTTTCAACTAAGTTCAGAAAACCTCATGAATTTGCACCATCAGGAAAGAGTGTTTTTTGATAATAACAGGTTTAAAATACTGTATGGGTGATGTATTGATTGAAAGCCAGTTCAGCTCCATGACCTGTAGCTGCACAGACCAGGGTTTGTGAACTGCTCATTCCTTTCCACCCTTTTCTGGAGTGCCTGGAGCCCCTGGAAGAGAGTAGAAAGGAAAAAAATCCCTACATATTGAAGAAAGCTATCAGTGGATAGGTGTTTGATGGTTGGGAACAATCTGTGCTAATAGACATAAATCTGGGTGGGAAGCAGAAACCAAACTATTGTTCATCACACAGAGCCTATGCACATTCTGTTTAAGTGGGAAGACTACATGACTAAATATGTGCCCACTTTTCTGGTTGCCTTTTAGGGTTAGATTTCACATAGCATTTTGCCAACTCACATGGTATCACGTTAGCTTCACAGCAGTTCATTACAATATATAATTATGAGCTGTGAACTCCTGCAGCCTTTTTTTGGTACGTGACACAGGACTGAATCAGAAATAATGGCTCACAAGACTAAAAAAAGTGGAATTATATAGACGAATAAAAATAATTTTGGGACCATAGTAAAACAAGAATATTAATAGAAGCATAAAAAAAAATTCAGTCATACCTGCCAAGAATGACGTGCTGAGCTTTTATCATTTTGCTTCAGCAAGGTATTTGGCACAGGAATGCTTAATGATAGTCAGTGTTGGTTTCTGGTTTATGTTTAACCTCTGAATGTGCTAACCAGGAATGTAGGGAATCATTCTGATTTTGAAACACAACTGAGAAGTTATGTGGGAGGGACCGTACAGAGTTGTGGTCATAAGGTAGAAATATTACAGGGAGTGGATTTTGCTGTGGAACTTTCCTCTAACACCATCCTGGAAAATTATTCATCTATGCCATCACAAGCAAACCTAAAAACTGCAGATGATGCTCAGGTGACAGATTCTTAACAGCAACCGAGAATACTGTATATGATAGGTTAAGGTTTAACTCATCCCGGGCTCAGCTTACCTCTATTCCCTACTGCAGAAATACCGTACGTTGGGATTGTCCTTCTAGCATTGTCAGATTGGTTGTGCAGGGCATCGTTCAAATGCTGCTGTGGAGCTGCTGTGTCACTGCAGGACAGGACTGAGATCTCCCTTATCCTTTATGTTTTAATAGACGCATACACTTGGTTTATTCCATTCCTTTTACATATCACAGGTTTCTCTAACTGAATAAAATTACATGAAGAGTTACTGTTTAATTACACTTTTTGTCTGCTTACTGTGAGTCAGCTGTCACATAAGAAGGTTTCAAATAAATAGTACATTTGAAAGCAGCAAATTCTGCAGTTTTGTAAAACCAGCAGCTGGTCCAAAATGTATAAAAGCTTTAATTTGGTGAGATTCAACTGGGAATGCTAAAGGAAAAGAAAGAAGATTTAAGCATAAGGTCCACTTCAAGCCTTTTTCATTAATTCCTCATTTATTCCCCAGAAAACCCTAAAAAAGTTCCTCTTTAGAGGGATGAACTGTTAAGAGAAGTAGCTTGGCGGGGGATTTGAAGGATGGAGGATTTTTACTTCTGCTTTTTATCTGTGTTATGATTGACACAGGAATGTGATATTAGCCTCCTAGCACATTTCTTTCAGCTGAAACATCCTTGTGGAACCCTCTGTGTTGTTTATATTTAATATGACGTTTCAGCTTCCAGGATCCTAATTTTGTACTTACACCAGAGAAAGACCTCATGGTCAAGCCACTATTTATCACTGCAGTCTGATAATATTGTTTCTAAAATCAGATGACACGTTGTGAATACTAGTTTCAAGGACTGGTTAAAACCCTCAAGGTTATGCCCTCCTTGAATCTTTGAATTCCCAAATAGGAAGATTATTAAAAGAGTATGATCAAGGTTAGTGGCCCCTAAAATTAGACCTTACAGCTGTGTTTTGGTTTCTCTCTGTGTGTACGAACACAGAGATCATCTGTGCATTTGGGCTTCTGTACAATACAAGAAAGATCTTTTTTTCTTTCCAGACTACCATACCCTTCAAAAGAATGTAGGAGCCTTAAGGTACAGTATTTGTATTTTACATATATTCCTCTATCAATTCATGTTGCATGTGAACTGATAACGTAGCCATGTACGGAATTCCCTGAGAAAGCTTTCTGGAGGCAGGTAACTGAAACTCTCCCTTAATTTCAGATTTAGTCAATTTTTTTCAATTTAATTTATGCTAGATGACACTGTAAAGGGGCAACACATCCTACAGATGTCATGAAACAATATTTCTAGCTGTATTAGCTCTGAAAACCCAGAGATAAGTCATTCTTATTCTTGTTTATCTGTATTTTTAATTTGAGCATTTGTATGTCACTCTTCTGCTTTCACAGCAGTTTCACTTTCCAGGAGGACATAAGGACTCCTCTACATTGCAGTGGCTTCTAATGACCCCAGGGTTGTCTGGAAGCTAAGGGACTGCTACACTCCATTTGTTCATTGCCTCCATGGTACCCTCTCCAAGTCAAAATCCTTTATTTGATGGTGGAGGCTGGTGATCCAGGACTGGGCCCAGCAGACCTAGGCTAAACAGGTAGTATTTGCTCAGAAAAGGGGGACAGCATGCCCTCTGCAGAGGACCAGACACCTACCCTGATGGTGGAGTCCAGCTGAACCATTTTACACACTGTGATATTCAAAGAGGGGCATTTAGATCAGCAGAGTGAATTAAAAATTCCTGTTTTAAGCCAATAAAGTCAATAAATTCAACATTTTACAAATTTGCATGAAGAAGACAACAAAGTAATAGTGTTTTTACTTCCATAAAGTAATTAGACAGCTTGTTCACCACATGGTTAATTGAAATCATTTGGGGCAGCTGAGACCACTGTTAAGCTTTGGTCTTACATGATAAAGAACAACTTTTACCATGTTAGTAAAGGCCAATGCAGAGGAAACATTAACAGTTTGGTTTGCAATATTTCAAGAAAGTAAGAAAATGTGTAAATATATACATTCTGATTTCTTTATTCTCTGGATCGTGAAGCCTGTGAGATCATTCTTTCAGGCCTCTTTAAATGACCTGTGCTGACTCAGTTGGGCAAAGAAATTTTACATAGATGTCCAAAAACCTGAAAATTATTATTCTATTTTTAAAAGCCTCCGTAAGTCTCTCTCTATATCTATCAGCCCAGGGAAGTTAGCTGTTGGCTGAAAAAGAAAAAAAAGGGAAAAAAAAGAAAAAGAATGAAAAAGGTTTTGTCTGGATATTTAAGAAGATATAGCAATACATTATATTTGAAAATGTAGAGGTGTTCTTATCCTGTCAAGTTTGAATCACTGATTACAGCAGAAATGGTACAAACAATAAATTAAGTTAATAAGCATTGCACTGCCCATATAGCAATGCCAAGAAAAGTAAGAAGCAACCAAATTTTCATCCCGGGATTTTATAGCTGTGGAAAACATTTCTCCTGCCACCAGGAGAAATCTGTTGCTGAGGAAGTGCTCTCCTCTCAGGGCTGGTTAGCTTGGGGTCTGCAGTAGAGAGCAATCAAGACTGTGCTCCTGAAATCCCTGTAAGAGCTAAGCCACTATCGCCACCTAAACAGTGTTACTCTTTCTTTTCCTAGAAGCCGCCCAACAGCTATCCCTAGATTCCTTTATTCTGTGCCAAAGGGAACTAATGTGGCAAAACAGGATTAACCAGACTGGTTATATCTCTATTCAAATGCTAGGAGAACTCAAATTTTGATTTTCAGTATGTGCTTTCCCTTAGACACACCAGGGTTTACAGAGACCTTTGGACTGCAGAGGTTTTAAAGATGTTTCAGAACCAAGAACCCTGTGTGCAAATATGAGCATATATAAATATCTGGGGTTTTTTTCCAAAGGTCAGTAATGTAAATAGTCATGTGAGAGAAGGAAGTGGTAAAAGGCACCAGACTGGAACTCCAGGCTGGGTTCAGCTCCTGGCTCTGCTGCAGCTTGTGACTGCAGGCAACTCTTATAGGTATAATATTTCACTACCTCAGAGGGCTGCTATTAATTAATCTCTGTGCCTGAGGTCTGTGTTAGGAGGGATGAGAGCGGGGAGTCCCCTCTGTGAAGCGGCAGCTGGGTTGCTTTCTGTACCCAAGGCACCTCTTTCAAAGTTGACACGGGTGCCTCCATACAGCACTCCACAGGTAGTCCAGGCAATTCCCCGCTTCCTGGGGCTGACCTTCACTTCTTTTGCACTCTGTGAGCTACATTCACTGTAGTTATAAAATTATAATTTCAGACTATATGAAAATCAGTTACAGGACTATGAAAATCAGTCATGGGGGAAAGAAAAAGACCTCATAGTAGAAGAATGAGGGAATGGATTTTTTTCTCCAGCACATACGAACTCAATTTCAGAGAGAAATGAATCTCAGACTGCAAGCACATGAGGAGACCTCTGAGGAGTCAGAACAAAGGGTCTCTTAAATGATAATCAGTCTTTCTATCAGCCCATGATTGTAGCAAATGTTTTTGTTGTAAAACATTTGTCTGACACATGCTTGTAAACCTGCCAGAAAGGATATCCTACTTAAACAAAACAGACATTAGCCTCAAAAGTGGGTTTTCAGTTCAAGATACCCCTGATTTTTTCATAACTTTTGTTTAGCTCATGCAAATGATTAGAGAGTACCATTAAATTAAACAAGAGCATAATTAAAGTTGCTACATGATGCTTAACAGAAATGGTTACACCATCCATGCCATGGCAGTCATCGGGCGCAGAGACCACTACTAGCCCAGCCTACCTGTGCCCTGGCACAGTGGAGGAGAGAACAGGGCTGTTGCAAGCCCTTAAATGGGGTCACAGATGAGGGGTTCCTCCTCCCTGGACACCGCTGTGTAAATTGTGCCTGTTAGCCATGCTTTGCAGGGCTGCAATAGTACAGCTTGGCAGAAGCAAGGTTGTGGCCCTTGCTCTTTTACAGGAGGTATTTTGCAATCTCATCTCTGTCTGCCCTCTGCAAGAAAGCAGTAGGTCTCCTGAGATCCCCGCATCTCCCTCTCCTACACATATGTATCCCCACACTTCCCAGCTCATGGACAAACCTCTGTACAACCCCAGCAAAATCTCTCCTACAGACTCCGTTTGCTGCTTTATGCAGCTGGAATCAGCTTTGGTGTCTGGTTAACTCATCGCTAGTGGAAGCAGAGAACCTTACTGTAAACATGGAAGGTATAGAAAAGGAACTGAAAGCTCACCACGTGCTGGAAGGCGCCAGGCAGTGACAGAAATGGAGTCAGCCCAGCTGGCCCTTTAGCTCAGGAGAGCCAAGTATTGGGTAAGTTCTGTGCAAGCACAGGTGAAATTACAAAGAAAAAATGAAATTATTCCAGGACACTCTGTAAACTTACAGTATGCTTATGGTTATGCAAGTGAAAAAGGAGTTGGCAAGCCTCCTAGACTTCTAGAGTGTTCTAGAATGTTATGAAAAAAAATTCAAACAAAACCTAGAAATTATTTTTGAAATTATTTTTAAAATCAGATTAAAGCAAAAATTAATCAACAAGTGATAGGATAGCTCTCAATACTAAGACCTCATATGAATCCAACTCATCTTGTTCCATCTATATATTAAATCTGCATATTGACTGGAATTTTGAAAAGATAAAATTGAGAAGTTATTAAGGGATTAAAAATAATAGATCTATTAAATCTTTATTATGTTTCCATCCTTGTAGAGGAAATACAAAGCAAACTGCTCTCAGCTAGGAATTAGTCTTCAAAGTCAAAGAGGAAAGAATATATTGTTAGGTAGATAATGTAATTGGTTAGTAGAATTTCACTTAATCAAAGCGATATCCATGAGCATTAGTGAGTAAAAGGAGAAAGAGAACGTCTGAACAGACGTTTTATTTTATTTTAATTCTGATATGAAGTTCACTAACTTACAGTGGGATCCTYGTATAAAAAAACAAAGATATAGACAATTTAAGGTCAATCATCAAAAAGCTTACATGGGAGAGGTAGGACGAGATGGTGATCCAATGGTTTTTGAGGAATGTTTTAAGAATTTATTGAAAGCCATTTTAAAGAGCTCTCTGTTAGGGGGATAACATCTCAAGACACTTGGACTATACTGAAGCAAAGGAATTCAACCTTAACTAACTTGTTGGAATTCTTTGAAGATATTACTGCCATGATAGATAAGGAGAATTCTAATTTAATTAGGTTTTCAGAAGATAGTTAGCATTGCTCCACATCAAAGATTACTGGATAAAAGTAAAGAACAAAGGCTAAGAGCTAGTGTAGGATAAAAATTGTCTCCTAAAGTAAAGAACAAAAGAGAATGATGCACAGCTATTATTAAAGAGGAAAAGAGGTTACTGCTTATGGCAGGGTTAGTTGAAGTATATGTTTTAAACATTCTAAAAATATTGAGGTATGAGTAATTTGAATGGGACTTTTAAAAATCAAGGGCCACAGTTTCTGATGGAGTATATCCACTTTGTCCCTCACAGCTATCACAAATTTATCTTCCTCATTAGATGTGACAGCACTTTCCAGGCTGATTAAGATCTGATGGTGTAGGGAAAATTACAGATTTCTTACAATATTGCCTTGTCCTGACAATGCTTAAATGGGAAAAGGAAGACTGATGGGACAGCTCTGTGCTGTGCTGGTCAAAAAGTATGGCCACGAGTAACTGTGGTTATTTAAAAGTTTATTAGAGCAGCTTTCAGGCTAATCTAATTTGGCACAAGAATTTTAAAACTCAGCTAAGTTGTAACGCACAGACAGCTAGCAGACTAAAGCTGTGTGCTCACTGTCTGCACTGCCCTTTAAAACTACAGGCAAATAGATTAGACCTTCCCCCAAGTTCAAAACTTAGAAGAAACTGGGAAATGTTTCCATCACAACTACTTTATGCCAAGATTTTACGTAGTGCTAATGGAAAAAGTGCTGGAAATTAAAGACAAGTTCAGAATGAGTTAGAGGAGCAGAGTGAAAAAAGAAGGGAAGTTAGTTTCAGATAAACAAAGGCAAAAAGAAAAGACTGGGCCTATTGAGTTGGACAGGATCTTCCTGTCCTTGTGCTGAACGTTTCTTGCATTGCCTTCTCTGTTTTCTAATCACATGCTCCAGGTGAAAGGGCATACTTTGCTCTTGTGTTTTTCTTTCCATAAATATGATAACTGTTACTGCTCTAGGCCTTTCCTAAAAAGTAGGTTAGTAGTATCTGACCCAAAAGCAATAGCACACAATTCATCATTCATGGCAGTTAGAGAGCCAAAGCTGGAAGCCATGTACCAATTTTTCGGATTGTGCCTCCCTTTTGGCACCTTTGGTGCGCTGTGAAGCAGAATTTTATACAGCCCTTTAGGGGATTACTTGCAACTTAAGATGGTATATACGTATCATAATTACACTGTCTTCCAACAGAATCAGCACACCATTTGCAGTAAGAAATCTCTTTGATCCTCTCTGCAAATGAAGCACAGTCAGGTGAGCAGGCTTCTCTGACAGAAAGGCATTTTATTGAGTGATTTGTTGGACACAATCTCTCTTGGCTGGTACAGTAATTGCAAAGCAAAAAAATCTTGGTTATTATTCAGAATCACAAAGACATTTTTTAAATTGTTTTCTTTAACTTGTTTTAATTGATTTTCAGCACATAGGCTGCAATAATTTTGCAATCTGAATGGGGACACAGTTCTCAGACACATAATGGGAGTAGGAGTTAGATTACTTGGTAAAGGGCAAACTATCAAAGGATCTGCAGCACCAAGAGTTGCTGTCAGTGCAGAGAAAGCCCTGTATGTGTTACACAGCAGACCACATTTGGATGCCCTTCTAGCTGCTGCAAGCACAAATACCCATTTTCATCAGCTTATGAAGGAAGAGTTGGCACCCATAGACACCCGTTACTAGAATGCAGACTGCAGCTCAGGAAATGCAGTCACGTTCAAACTTTTTCCTGTGTTTAAGTCCAGATGTCCAGCGGCCTGTAGTGTTTGCTACATACTCGCTACCAATTGTAAACACTACGATGTTCTTTGGGGGTCACCAAACTGGCCTTTTCCTATTTGTCTGAAGAGAATCACCCTGAACAAAATTCACCATAGAGAGAAAATGAAGAACTAAAACAACATAACAAATCTGCAACCTTGTCTATGAGGCTGGAAGAATTACTGGAGAGATGGAGGAGGGCCAAGAGTCTAGGAGGGTGGTCTAGCAAAGGACCAAAACTGTAGCAGAAGTTTAGGGTATTGAAGCTTTGTGCAAACGGGCCTCCTCCTGAGCAGTGCAGAACCGTGGAGTCGCAGCTCCCAGCAGCAGTCCTAGTCCAGCCATTAGAAGTTGGAGCAGTTGCTTTGATCAGCCATTTGTACTAACCTTGTTTGCAGTGGCATAAATAAGGAGTAATTCTATTTTGGTCAGAGAAGTTTAGCCCAGAATAAAACTACAGTGACATCAATATGAGACCACAGGATCACAGTCTGCCAGTATACAGAATAGTTATGATCCCACATAGACAATGGTTCCCAGGAGTTTTGCATAATTCATTATTAAACTTTTACATCCTGAGAAGAGGGACAGTAAAGCTATTCAATTTGTTGTTAGCTCAAGGTCAGATTTCCTGAGTGTTTATCCTCTAGAGTACTCTCACAGACCAGGCTGGGCAAACTAGCTGGTAAATCTACCAGAAAAACATTGTGTACACCCTGGGTTTTCCAAAACACACAGTTCCGCAGTTGCGTTCACAACAAACAGCCCAGCAAGATGCAGCTCTTCTGACTTTCTGTTTCTATCACATCTGCCCTTAATGCAGTGCCTAAGATTAAGCAGATGGCTCTGCCCGTGGTTGTCCCTGGAAGGGTCTTGCCATTGCCTGCCACCAAGGGGTGTGGGATTCCTAAGCAGCCAGAGTCCAGGCTGCCTAAATGGGCAACACGAGGCCCAGGCTGACACCAGAGCACAGGTCCAGCACGGATTTCAGCAGTCAGGTGAAAACTAAAGACTTGGCATTGCACCAAGATCTGTTAACACAAAGGGCATCCAGGAAACTGTTGCTGACACGAATGCAGATTTAGGAATTTTTTGCTAGCAGGATGGTGATTGCAGGTTCGAGGGTGTATCGCTAAGGATAATAGGGTGAGGAAGTCCCTGTGATGTGTTATAAACGTGTCTTCATGCTGTAGTAGTTGCCCCACAAACTGAAACTATTTGTAAGGGACATTGATGTTCCATATCATTCCTGGTGTTTTCTAAAAGTGTTCAGAGGAAATTACTGGCTCTCTGAGTGCCAGATCCCAAGGTATGGAAACAATAGGGGGCCATATTTAAAAAAAAAAAAAAGTAACATTTTTCAGGCAGCTCTCTGACTTGCCACAAAAAATTTCCTTCATCCCTCCTGAGTCTAGTGATGTTCCTCATTATGGACTGGGATTTAAAATAACACCAGAAAAGGCAGGGTTTTTCAGACAAAAGTTCATTGCTGTTTGCAGATCAGCCTTCTCCTTTAGTTTTCTGCATTCTCTGCTCCTTGTTTCAGGAGTATTTCTAGACAGAGCCTTTTCCTGATCTTTGAGTTTATTCCTAGATTTTTCTTTCAAGGAGTGGGTGGCCTTTCAGTAGGCTGGGCTCACTTGCTCAGTCACAACAAAGGAAAATAAAAATAACCAGCTGAAAAACTGAAGTTGCTGGAATGTGTAATACTCAGCATTAAAACGGCACAAAGTGCCTGCCTATTTATAGCTCTTGTTTTGAGAAAGAGTGAGGCACACTTTGGGCACTAGATACAATGGATCACCCAGGAAAATGCATGGCCRTGCATTCTGCATGTGAAAGCCTTTTTATTTGTTTGTTGCAATACCAGTAATTTCCCAGGAAAATGGGGCTTACTCGGAGTTTCGGTTATCTATTTTACGCAAGCACATGCCAGGTTTGACATGCCAGTTTGGTTGCTGAGTAAAAACTTGGATGACTAAATAAAATCCTATGCTTGCTGTAATTCAGATTTATCCACGTATCTTTGTCATTATATCTTTGCCGAGACATGCATGCTTAGCATAATTACACAAGAAACGTGTTTTCAGTGTAGTAACAGACCTGCAGTATCTCATTCATCAAACGATGAGACTTTGAGAGGACAAAACACTCCCAATTTACCAGTATCTGATTTTTTTTTTTTCACATGCTTCTTTGCATTTATTTAAGTCATGCTGAACTACACTTAATAAATTATGAGTTTGCTAGTTTCTCTCGTTCAAGTTTCACTTAATGGTATTGTTTTCCAGTTCAGTGGAAGGTAAGACGCATTGAAATGTCAGAGAGCAGAACAACTGGAGAGATATAATTAAATTGCTGTTTGCAAGAAATAAAAGAAAATTATGTTCCACATAACATGCAGAAGACATATGCAAAGAGACAGCACTATTAGTAGCAGTCCAGAGATTTTTGATGCTGTGTTTAAAAGTAAGCCAAGCCTTATTGTGCCCCATGTGGACAGACAGCAGACAAGAGTCCTCCGCACAGGAGCACTGCGGTTCGGTACAAACGAATGTGCTACAAAAGCACATTTGATGGGCCAAGGTAGATCCCTGTGGGGGACCGCACTCATGCTGTCTTTTGGTAAAGCTAGAAGCAAGTCTAAGATTTCATAAATTTAGAAGGCAAGCTGTTTTCATAGGCAAGATACATGTTTATCCAATACTTTCCTGAACACAATGGCAAGCAGAGCCACAAACTGAATTCGAGGTCCTCCATGGGGTGTTGTCACTGATTGTTGGCGGACTAAAGTTCAAAGGTGAATATGTGAATATGCTTTGCCTCCACTTATGGGTAAGCTCATGACACCTTTCTACTTAATAACAGGAACCTGCCTGGATCAGACAAGTATGGTAAAAGCAAAAATAAGCAGAACCACCATCATAAGTTTTCTTTTCTATTTCTAAGCTGTATCTCATCTCCAGGGTCTCCTGAGTTTACTCTCCAGTTCCAAAGGTACTGGAGCATAAACTCAAGTTTCCAAAAATAAAGTTCAAAAAAAAAAAATCTTTGGAACTGCATTTATCTGACAGAGACCCACGCCTTAGTTTTGTTATAACTGCACAAAATCACCATCATGAACTGGATATAAACAATTTTTTAATAAACAATATACTGCTGTTTTTTCTTGGCTTCCTATATGACAATGCCGCCAAATAAAAGTATTTAAATTATGGTAATCAGTATCTGTGTTTGTTGTCTGCATCTCTTTGGGAGACCAGAATTGTACTGGAAACAAAACCTTATCCTATATGGATAACCTGTATTCTGTCCAGTTTTGTGCCCGTCCTATTCTACAGTAATTAATAAAAATTCATTCTGAGAACAGAGGACCACAAGAAATGCCTTATAAGGTCAGTTCAGTGGTCCATCTAGCCCAGTCCTCTGTCTCCAACAGTGGCAATAGGAGATGCTGGTTAGGTAGAGCACATGAGCTGAGCCACCCTCTGCCGGCCCTTCTCCTCGTGCTCCCCAGTATCCACAGTCCCTGGAGCAGGGGCCGAGAGGCCACGTTCCTGCCTGTTCCCTTCAGTCCTTCAAGCATCTTCGTGTATGATAGTCGCTTTGCAAAAACAGCTGGAGACTGCCCATGCTTTTTTGAGACTGAAAACTATAATCAAGCATGACAACAAAGGTAGGATCAAAAGTGGGGAAAAAGTACAGTAGAGAAATGGAGGAAAAAGTTTCTGAAAAGACTCTGAGGTGATTCAGTAAGGCACAGTCACTGCAAAAAAAAAAAAAAAAAAATATCTGAACTGAAGCCAAATAATAAACGCCGTCCTGTGGATCCATATTAATGCTGCTGCTTTCCCATCTGTTCCCTGAAGTTCCAAACCAAAAACAAGTCATCTGCAGTCTTGGCTTCCTCATTGTGTGAAACATTCATCTATTAAATTAATCTGGAGAAAATGGATCCATTTCATCCCTGGTGGGACTTTGTTTTGTTTTAATAGGGTTGCATACCATGGATTGTAGCCCATTGAGGCCACCGATAAATTACATGTGAATAAAAACAAAACCCAAATGAAACAAATAAATAATAACTACATGTTATTTTTTTTCCTCTAACAGAAATGCCTTTGGGATAACTGCAATTTTTTTTCTGTTGTGTTGAGAAGTCTAGCAACTTACACTAACAAAATTGGCACAATAACCCTGGGAATCCTTCTTTTTCTATGAACAATATACAACGACAAAGTTTAATGCTAAATTTCCATGTCCTCAAACTCTCATATACCTTTCAACTGTGAAACAAAATTCCTGGTGCCAGTATCACAGAGGGAAAGGCTCATGCTTGACCTTGTTAAGCAAAAAATTGGAAATGTTCTTTGCAATCTCCCAAGCCAGTAATTCCCGGATGCTTTATATTGCAAAATTCCCTTCTGTCACCCTCTGATTATCATTGCTCATTTAGCTCACCATGGTGATGCAACCACCCACTTGGAGCAGAGGCAAAATCTATTTCCAGTGCTTCTAAAACATATTTAAGCTCATGGTGTTCAATACTGTGCCATAAAAGTAGCCTAGAAACTTTACTGTTCATGTGCTTAGCAAAGTTATGTTCATTTATGTGTTTCCGCTTAGGACTAATCTGGATGATTTAATAATTATTAGGTGGAACGCCCTCTAGTCTCCCTAGAGATCCCACCAAAATCAGCACATACCCTCTGCAGAGAATAAATTGCTAACTAGCCACTTGCAGGGAAGATGTCTCATTTCTGTGGCTCACATGGTGTGTTCTCCATATCTCCTGTTGTGGTTCTCTTTTTGTGGCTGATTAAATGTATTATCTTTTTCACCCGTTCCTTTACAAAAGTACTTTCCAAACTGTTGATTAATTAAGCTGCATCCTCACATGTGATTAGGGCACAGGACTGTGAGTCAGGCAGCTTAGGTTCCCTCTATGGTTATGCCACAGGCATCCTGCATTTTCCTGGAAAAGTCAGTTCAATGGCTCTGTTCCTAAAACACAGAGTGTTCGTACAGAGACTAATGAAATATGCCTTTCCCACAGATATGTTTACTTTAGCAATACTATAAAGTAAATGCATACCTTTGATAATATGATTGCTGCATATTAAATTGTTTAGGTATATTCAAACTGTTTTATTTTTAATTTGAGAGCATTCTCTTCTTACTGGTCATAAACTACAGAGGCCTTAGAATTAGGATTTAAAATTATAACAAAATTGTCATGTAAATTATAGCATTAAATTCACTTATAGAGATTTTTATTAGGTTTATTTGTTCCTCCTCTTACTGAAAATCTTTATAGCTGGTGTAAGTTAATAAACATCTATTTACTTTTGTGGCAGATCTAAATTTGAAATTACTGATTTATAAAAATGTGTCTATTAAAATAGAAAAATCACTTTTGAGTAGAACTCAATTCATTCTGCAATAACTTACATATTTAAAAGGACTGACCAAAATTCAGAATGCAGAAATGCACAGATTCCCAGTCATGACGATGGCAACTTTTGAGTTTATTCAAAATTGAGAAATGAGCATTGCATGAAGTTCTCCAGTCAGATTGAACATGCTTGGCTGTACGGTGATGGCAACATGCTCACAGCATTTCCAGAAGTGGGTACTATGTGGAGTAGGTGGATAGATCCACTGCATACAGCCCAGACCCACTACTTGAACACCTGCATCATTCTGCATCTTATCATGCAAAGATCACAAAGTTTATTTTTATCCTCACCTCTCTTCATTACGCACACAGATATTTCAGGGAAGGTCTGAGATCATGTTTGCACGACCAATACATGAATAAGACTCCTCCAACAACCTCAATTACTACTTTAGTGGTGATATGGTAGTACTATGAAGAAATCAGCAGATAAGAAGAATAGTTTCTTCATTTTTGCATAGGAAAGGCAAAAGTAAATTTAGTAACTTTAGGAATTAAAGTCATCGAGCCGCAGAATGCCAAAGCAGGATGAAGATGTAAGCTATGCTTTGTTGAAATACACCTCTCTTCTCTAGATGGGAAGGAGAATTTGAGGTTTCTCCTCTTGGGTGCGGATGTGGGAAATCCAGTTAATAGTGCTATTGGACCCTGTAATTTTAAAACCCACGAGTTTTAAATCAACCCAAGAGTTGATTTTAAAAGGAGTAGAATGCAATCAATACAAGATAGCTGATATTGACGTGACTCTCATTACRTGCCTGACAAACATCAATGGTCTGTGTTAACACCTCTCTACCTTGCTTCATCAATTTTTACACATATCCCTCAGAACATAGCTCAAAGTCTGGTTCAATTAAGAGAGCGGTGCTCTGGTGACTGTCTCGCTCGGTACAACTTTCCAATACACCAGCAGAGCTGTGGTCTTCTGCTGCTCCCTGGGAAACAGACTCGGTTATGAAATGGCACAATGAAAGAAATCATTGGCATAGTTACAGAGAAATACTGACTGCACCTTACATAAAGCCTTCCCTAGAAATGGAGTGGTTTATGGGTTAAAAATGTTACAAAAATGCTGAATGTGAAATTGCTTATGATTGTAACAAGAAAGGGGCTACAATCTTTTTCTTAATAATTTTGACTTCAGATATGCTACTAAAGTGACACTGTAAGAGCAAAGGTAGATGCATAAATCACTACCACCCTCAGAAAACTATATTTTACTGGTCACAGCATTTAAAAAAAAAAAGAATACCTTTCTTAAATGTTAAAACAGTGGCTAAAAGGGGAGGAGGGATTATGTATGTATATACACATATCCTAAGCAAATATGTATATATGTTTATATACATATACATACAGCTGCTTAAGTATTTGACTAGCTCCCGGAAAACAGTAGTTTTTAAAAGGTTAATGTTATAAAGCTCTATCTGGTTGGCTTTTTATACAAGAAACTATCTTCCTATATTTTTTTTCATTATAGCCATAATTGTATAATGTGGAATATATTATTTATAAATATATAGAGAGAGAATTTTAAGATGAGGACTCATTTTCCCTGTACCAAATGCAAATGCCCAACCCAATTCTGCTGTTTCAGAGGCATCAGGATGGATACACATGTATTGAAAATGCTYATTGCTGTCTGTCCCTGGCCATTTTCCCCCTTCCATGCTGCAGAGACCAATTCCCATTTTCACCTTGTACTTACAGAGACATTTCAGAGAAGCACCCAGCCTCTCCCAATGCTACTTCTCCTAACTTGATCACATTTCCACTCCTTCATGTAATTTTAACTTACTGCCTCAGAACAAAAAAACAGACCACAGCATTCAGCTGTGGGTGTCAGCTGTCCCAGCTGAAGTGGTTAGATCAACATGTCACGAACCTAATGGATGAATGAAAGGATATGAGCTTTTTCTTAAAGTAAACCTCCAGAAAGCCCTATTGTGGCAGACAGATTAAGGAAGTTTCCTTTTCTGTACATAATTAACATGGGAATAATATATGGGTAGTCTAATCTGGGCTAAGGAGAACCAACTTTTGAACTCCTAGGAAATAAATGAGGGTCATTGCTCAGCAAGCAGCTACACAAAGTTGCCTGAAGAACTTTTTTTCTATGCTTTTGTGTCTTTTTTAAGATAAAAGAAACCACAGTAAATCACTCAATAAAAAAATGACCATGTTAAAGTTCACCAAAGTATGATGTATATTTAAATTGGGCCTGGGACTGAAATATGTGAGGTTATATTTAACAAAGATGAATGTTTTGTTTCATACTCTAATTAAAAACCTTTGAAACACCACCAATTGCTACAATACCTGATTTCTATTCTCTTCACCTAAATAGCCTTGATACTTAACCTGTTTGTAAAGGACAAGCAACAGTTTTCTCAACGTTGTTTTTAATCTCAATTTGAAAAGACAAAGAAAGCAGAATAACAAAGATTTTCCTCTAATTTTGGGGTTTGTTTTGGCTTACGAATTTCTCAATGTCCTAAAAGCAGTGAGTGTGTTTTGATGCTACCGATGAATCTCACCCATTTGCTCACACTCCCAGCTGCCCACACAGAGACACACAAACACCTCACCTTTATAGTGGAAAAAAAAGACTGTAATCCTTCCGGCATCACAGAAATAGAAAGCACAGAGGCTAAATCAAGCATTAGAAACTATCCTTCATGATGCATAAAMTTCTTTTAAAGGAAATAGACCTCAAGCCACAGCAAAAATTTTCCTGACACAAGAGTCAGCCCCTTCTCAGAGCCTTTTTTCACAGGAGGTATTGGTACTGAGCAGCAGAAGACTCACATACCACTGTCGTTGATTTTCATGCGACTTTGTGGCACTCCTTGTTTTCAGCGTCCAGGTGCTTTTTGCCCACACCAAATCTTTGGTGTGGTGAGTCCTTCTGCCCCCCACCCCTCAAGCATCTTTCCATCCAAATGACAAATTAAAGACAAGTAAGAGATACCCTTTTTTTTTTCCCAAAGCATGGAGAAATACAGTGGTTCTGGTTTTGGTTTCTTTCACACAGATAGATACAAAATTTATTGCATACTACTGCCTGAACAAGAGGGATGAGGAAATTCAGGCGCAGTGCTAGGGTGACATTTTCTGTGTATTGCTCCACTCTATTTCCTTTGATTTAATCAGTGAAAAATGCTGTGTTTTACACAGCTTCCTTTTAAAACTTAATCTAACCCAAGTTCACATTAAACTGGTCCAAAATTAACTTCAAAGTTTTGCGAATTCTGTCCAACTTTGTCCTGGCTAATTTAAGCTGGAAGCGAGCAATGAAATTCAATACCCAGAGATTTTTGTGTGATTTGTAGTTCAAAGGGGAATTTTGCCCTTTCCACAGCTCTGTGGGTCTACTCGTATTATATAATGGTGCATGCCCATGCCACCTTGGAACAAGAACCTCTAGCTGACAAATCCCATTCCTCTCAGTGACAGCCCCCCTTGGACTTAACCAGAAAAGGCTGTTTAAAATCTATGTGAAAAATGTATTAGTTCCTTTCTAAGCAATAGACATTAAATTTGCCATACAAATGTTGCCCATCACGTTCCAACCACAATGATTACTAATTAATATTATGTAAATATATATTACTATTATTAGCAACAATGAAAATTTCTTTTTCATCTAAGTAAACATTAACTAGTGACTTTCTGTGTGTTTATACTTCTTGTATATGGCTGTCGCAGATATTCTTCAGAAGAGCTGAAGGCTTCATCATACAACTATATAGCCACTGACTTAGGTTTCTGAAACAATAGGTTAATAAAGGTTTTTCATTCCTCATTCTCAAAGTCTGGGACCACTGATCCATAGATCTTTTGCTGAATTTGTGAAAGTGCAAAGCACTCCCTTTGGCACAAGCACAATGTAAAATTCGAAAGCACAAGGTCTTTGCCTACCAAATCCAAGTTGCTTGTGGGTTCACCGGATACAGACCAGAGGTTCTTCTCTTGCTGAAACTTCACTTTACTGGTTGCCACCAAAAACATCCTCACAATATTATTTCTCACCAAACTGACATTTCCAGTGTATTTGAAAGGTCTATGGAGCTATTAACTACCTGAAAAAAACAATTGGAAGTGTCATAGTCCTGAGTACTCCACAATCTAGTACTGAAGGGGACAGGCATGTTGGATTGAGACATTTTCCTGCTTGCTTCTGTAGAAACCAGGAGAATAAATTCTCCTTTAACTATCGGAATTGCACAGATAGAACTGAAGGCGGAATCTGGCCCACGTTGCCTTGTACACTTTTCTTATGGCTGTATTACTAGTCCAGTCAAAACTTTGTTTAATGGCTGATACGTATCTCTAGTTGATTTAGCATCATTTTTAGTTTTCACCAATCTGCAGATGTCTAACCCCAAGAGCCATTACGCATATAAACATTTTTAGCTCTCAGTTTGATATATGTATTTTGGCTGATTAATTTTCAAAGTGTCTATTTGTACTTGTGCCAAACAGACTGCCATTTCCATACAAACCTCCAGTTTATGCACCAGCACTTTATAAATCTCCAAATAAAATCTTCCATGTTTATTTTTCTTAGAGAGAAAATCCCATTTAATAAGTGGGGGCCTCTTTTCTTTATATGCATTTTACTATTGAGAGGGTAACTGTATTCTTTTCTAAGTCATATTGGCGTTTGATTTTTTTTTTATTATGGGAAGAGGGAAATAAAAATAATACTAAAAATACATGGTGTTTCTACTGTGGGCTTTATCTACACATAGCCTAAAGCACATAACCATCATTTTGTTGTCTGATGGTACTGGAGAAAGCTTAGTGCTATGATGCTAGGAAGGGGAGAAAAAAAGACTTTCCTAGAGTTGCAGCCAATACTTCGTCTGCAGCCTGATCTCCTAAAGGACACCTGCTCCATTTCTGATGCTGTTTGGTGCCTTCCATGATGTGTGTTTCTTCACATGTTTAGTTTCTTGAAATAAATTGTGGAGAATGCCTTTAAAGGGCATCAGCAGATATTTTATAACTTATTTTCATAAATTTTTAGCTCTCAGTTTGATATGTGTATTTTGACTGATTAATTTTCAAAACATCTATTTGCACTTGTGCCAAATATAAATTTATATTTACCGTTTACTCCCCCTCATCAGAGAAGTGGTGTACCCACCTTCTGGGCCAGGAAGGGGAAGGTAAAGCTGGGGTAGGAAGGGAAAAAAATTACATTGGCAGCAGCATCGCTGGTCATCCAGCAGCCAGGTATCAACCTGGCATCAGTCAGTGCTCCACAGAATTGGGATATGAGATCCATGCTGGCATCTATCCTAATTTTTCAGACCCTATCCCTCTCCTGAATACCCCAGTAATCACAGAGCGCAACAAGGTCTTCACTGGTTATTGCATTCACCCTGGTCCTCACCAGAGGCACAATGGGATATAGTCCTGATGCCGTGGGCAGTAGGCAATGCTTCCAGAGTTAGTTTAGAGCCTTCTCCTTCATTTCTAACATATGTACATGGCTGCACGGTGGCTCCCAGAGGGCCTCCATGCTGCCATGGAAGCAACCATGATTTTATCCTGTGCAACCTGGCTTTAAAATATTTAATCCAGGACATGTTAACAGAGTAGCAAGAGCAAGCCTGGAGTCTCTGCATGTTCAAATATTTATGCTTCCTGGGTGAGTCTGGCAAAAAGTGCTGCCAAGTGTACCGTTATCAGCGTCCTATGCTGGCTAATTTAAAATTAACTTGGGCACTGCCTACATGAGTCGCAGCAATATATTTGACTGAAACGGTCCTGCCCCTCCAAGCAGGACACGGAGCTCAGGGGGAAGGTGGAGATGAGATGAATCATTTTTGTGCCCTTCAAAACCTGAGCTACTTCGCCAGCTGGAGAGATCGTCAGTGTAATTTAGGCAGCCCTATAGCAGTGCTAGCGAGAGCACCTTCATTCAAAGGGGATGCAAAAGAGGAGCCTGACAGGYATTTTGCACAGTACCTGTGCTGGGGACGCCACCCGCAGCTCTGACAAAGGTGCACAGAGGCTGGCGTTTCACCCACGTGCTCACAAGGCGCTCAGAGAGCTGTGGCTCGTAGAGTAAAATCGGGGACATCCTTCCCATGATTTCATAGGCAGGACAATAGTTTTCAGGAATAGGCATTTATCAGAAACATTTATTTTCAAAAAAACCCCAAACACTGAAGAAGTGGGAGAGGAAAATAAAGGGCTGTGAGAGTTTTCTCATTTTGTCTACAGAGTTTTCTCTGGGTGTTACTCCAGAGTTGGACCCCAATATTTTTGCTTGCTGGTTTCCTTTTGAGAGAAAAACATTCAATTAACATAGAAAAATCAAGCGCAAGCATGAAAAAATATGAAGYGCCTCAGAGTGTATTTATTTATGGGATTGCTCCAGATGAACGCACGCTATTGTAAAAATAATTCACTCATTTCCCAGTGCCCTTCTCATTATGTATACAGCCCTATCAGGCAAAACAAAAGCTTAATCTGTTTTCAGGAGAAAGCAAGTGCAGTTCCCTGCCACAGAAATGATCCGGCATGTAGGAAATCAAGGTTCCTGCTCCTTGATTATTTAAACAGAGCAGAGCCTACTTGGTTTCTGAATCTCTCGTGTAAGCAGCTTAAATGTCACTCCCTGCTCTGCCAAACCACGTTTTGTGTTTGAGTAGTGCTCTCCACTCGTCCTGCTGCTTAACTGGCAAATAATTTCACTTAGTCGAGCCTATTTCAGGAGCAGGAGGAGTATTAAGAAGTTGACTTTTAAAAAGAAACAAAAAGAAAGCAAGCAAGAAGTTTTCCTGGCGGTCACTCGGTGCCATGCAGGATTATCTCAGGTTTCTAGTCTCCTAGGAACGTAGTAACTTCCCCGTGGGTTGTTTTGTGGGCGGTGTTTTTGAATATATGCTAATTCAGCTTTCCTGACAGGGAGAGGAGCCGTGTCTCAGTTACACAGCTCTCCTGACAGCCAACGGTGGCAAGAGGCTGATACGGAGCCAGGCCATGCGCCCGCGCTCGTGACAGGACCGCTCACCCTCCCGTCGGGGCCCGTCGGCACCCCCTGGTCGCCTTTGTCACAGGCAGCGGGGCCGACATGTGCCTATGACCATGGAGATGAAGGACTCGGGCAGCGTGGTCCTGACAGCTTACCATCCCCACAGCCCGGCCAGGATCCCGGGCATGGAGCAGAGCTTTGTGCAGGACATCCCCCCCAGCCATTCGCCCACCAGCAGGTAAAGCCTGAGGGATGGGGATCGGCGCCGTGCCCTGTCGTTTCGCCGGGGTCGGTCGTGGTTTTTGCTGACTGTATGTCAGCCCGAGAGCTGTTCCCGATCGCTCGGCCACTTTGCGAGCACTTTGCTCTCGCACGTTTCTTGCCTCCACCGGGGAAGTGATTCAGCCCAGTGCCGCTGGTCAGCACTGGGAGGGGGAAACGCGAGTGCCTATTTTAAATCTTGTAAGTCAACAGATCAGMCCAGTTTCCTGCCCAAGATACTCAACAAGACAATCCCCAGGAAAAAAAGCACGTGAATCAGGCTTCTGCTCAGGTCGTTTAGGACTGTATTATGGAAAGTGAGAAGGTTGGAGTGACTGAGTCTGGTGCTCAGAAAGTTGGTTCTGGCTTTGGTTTAGAGGATTATTTAATTCCTTCCCCATTCACCCACCAGGTCAGGACCAGCCCTTGCCTTTTTGTGAAATTGCAGTTGCTGCTTTGCACACCCACATACACACAATGGGATCGATTGCACCGTTAAAGACTTAGTCTAAATAAGAAAATTCCTTTGGGTTGCAGGAAACTAAGCATTGTCTTAATTAATGCAGTCGTGTGTATGTTTACTTCCCTGCTCTGTAAGAATGCATGTATTTGCACAGTTCAAAAATAGCAGTTTGGGCAATTTTATTGTTTTAGAAAATCTGACCTTTCTCCTAAACATACGTGTCTGGGTTTTGCAATTTTCTCCAAAAGAAGTGGTATGAAAGTTCATACTGTAAAAAGTTGAAGAAAGTAGGAAATGTTATTCTGTGGCTTGAATGAAAAAATGAGAACTAAGGTCTGAGGAAACAGTGGATGTCATTATTCCCAGGAATTAAGTCTGTGTCTTCTCTTAAGAAAAATAATGATATTTACTTCATATTGTTTATTTATAGGCTGATAGCTATTTTGTTTTCAATGTCATTATTTAGGTTAGCTGCATCTTCCTGTTCTTTGTGTATTTCCCTGGCTGTCTCATAAAGATAACTCCTTTGTTCTGTTAAACTGTTGTTTGAGAGCGGTACCAAAACACACAATTTCATGTTAAGAAAAGAAACACAGTCTGGGCTTTTAGACGCAGTAAGAATGGCATTTGCTACTCAAAACAGAGAGCAGTGGTTTGGCATTGGGTTACTGGGGAGCATGTCATTTCTTCCCCAAGGAAGAATGCTAAACTCAATCTCCCTCTGAGTCTATGAGCAACGGAAATGTGGTGTTTTGCTATTTTTTCTTGTAGGTGTGCTAATTGTTTTAAAATGCTCTTGAAACTTAAGCTCAGGGTGTATGAGGGTTTAAATCACATATATATCACCTAAGAAAAGCAGAAGTGCAAATTGCAGTTCCTGAAAGAAAAAAAGAAAAGAGGATCCTGGCATTTTGATGAGGAACATATTTTGGAAGCTCCTGCCATGAGGCAAAGCCACGTGTCTCTCTCTATGTCTATGTGTCCATGAGATCCTGGTGCTGTCTCCCCTTTCTTGTCCTCAACTTCCTGCAGCTGTCTAAAAGCAATAGCCAAATTCTGCCATATGGCCGGTCAGTGACCGTCTGAGTTTCCAAAGCCTGTTCAGGAGAGGGATTTTATTAACCCAGCATGCAGTCCTCTGGAATGCAGAATCCATGAAGGCAAATGCACTGAGCGTTTGAGCAAATGGTAAAATAGGCTCTGGCTTAATCCCTACTTCATCTTCTAAGAACTCTTTCCTGGACTGCATTTTCTGTATAGTTTCCTCTGCCGCCATCCTAATGCAAGAAGCTTTACTATGGACTCTGTCTGGTGTTCCTTGATCCCTAGGGCAGCCACCTGCACTATGGCATGCTAACTCCTTGAGTCTCCAGGAGAATGATTCAAAAAAGCATGCAAAGAACACCGTGTGGCCTATTTTTTATTTGATAACAAAAGCAGTTGGGACCCAGAGCCTGACTTTCCTCTGAATTCAGTTGGGTTTAGTTAGATGTAGCTCTAATGAAGTCTGTACTTCTGATATATATCTGTGAGAACAGAATCAGTCTTGGACATTAGCCTCCAATTTGATAAACTGCTGACCAGTTCTCTCTCAGCTTAGGAATCAAGATATTTCATTTTCCTTCCTCTCCCCAAAACATTTCTCTTGCTCCCTTTATATCAGAAGAACAGCTCCACTCACCAGAGCCAGGCTTGGATGTGAGTGTCTCCCAGCTGTTTTCTCTTGCAAACACTTTCACTTTGGGAACCTTCTAAGCAGAGGTTTCTCACAGAAAGGGGAAGCTAATGCAGCCTCAGTCAGCATTAAACTGCTCTGCTTTCCCCTATTTAAAAAGACGCTGATAAAAAAGAAGGAAAGATTTAAGTAGCCATCATGAACCTCTAAACAAATGAGTAATCTTAAATGCTCTTGCCAATCCAAGTACACAGCTGAGAAGCCCATGGACACCAAAGTTTACACTTATAAAGTAACTTAGATGCATCAGGCTGCTTGGATTCACATCCATCTACAACTCTTGAAGGGCCAATCAGGCAGGCATCCTGTGCACATGTCTAAAACACACCGGCAGCATTAACATCAGCATGAAGTATAGCAGCCACAAGTATTTTCATTCATAAGCCCAGTGGGAGGAGAGTGTATATACTCCATTATATGCTAGGGGATATTAGCTGGTGGGCTGTAAGGGGGACAGGAGAAGATGTGCTTTAGCTGCTTCGAATGGAAGATGCATCAGTGTGCAATGAAGGATGGTAAATTCATAGGTGCAATGAAGGGGAGAGCGGGATGAAAGTTTGACTACATAGTGATGCCGTCACCAATCTGCAAAGCAGAATTCTAGCTTCCAAATTTACTGTTGGATAACATTAATAAAAAGATTAAGAAGAGGGACCACAAATTCCAGCCATTCTCCAGAACAAGAGAGCATCAGGGGAACTAAAGACAACTATACTTAAATATCTCCTCCTCAGCTATCTATATCATTCATTTCTATCTTTCTCCTTTTGTTCCGTCTTGAAGACTTACGTACTTTACCAGTTCTACACATGGGGTGAGCCCTGAAAACTGCACAGTTGAGTTTGCTAGAGGTCCAGGAGAATTCTCCAGCCAAATCTTCCTTTAATTCCATTAATGCAACTAGCAAGTTCATTTTCCTCGTGGGACATTCAGGTCCCTTCACTTCGCTTGTCATCTGCTTTGAATGATTGCAATTGTTGATAGCATTTATATTATTCATATCTTTTTTTATTTATTGCTTTTGAGAACAAGATGTTGGGGAGATCTCTGTTTTCTTTGCTTGGCAGTCAGACTAACTCTATGGCATATAGTATGGTGGGGAAGATTCCTGTGCTTGTGGCATCCCCCTCGCTTTTTTTAATCCCATTTATTAGAACTCAGATGTCACAAGTACCAGTACCAAACACCCCAGAATATCACACTATCCCTTTCGATACAGATACTGTCTCAGTGCAAAGGTGAAAGAGCTGATTTATGTTACGTAATGGTCAACTTTCCCATCCTCACTTCAGAGAACGAAGGACTTTGTAGTTGTGCACAAATACTGCTCCTGGATTATATAGAGGAAAAGCGGGGCCACAGCCATATGTCTTCGTTACATCTCCTTTTTATCCTGCTAGGAGAAGCTAGGAGGAGCTATTTCTGTGCTCAGAGGAAATAGGCATGACCTCTATGCCAAATGGCCAGTGAGCTCTCTAAGGTAATTATGCAATTAGAGGAGTACAAAGCATTCCTAAGTGAGTCATGCTCAAGCTTTCCTTGACTCAAGTATGAGAGTTAGTGAGTTCCTCAGCCCGATTGTTACTAGCTTATCTACCAGCAAAGAACTCATCCTGCACTGCAAATCACAGGTATTTCCACTGCAATGAGTGGCTCACACTTATATGTGCATGAGATAAGAATCAGAGGAAAGAAAAGGCACGTTCACAGGCTTTTTTCCTGCAGAATGGGTTTAGAGCAGCTTTTAAAGGGCACATCAAGATTTTTATACATGGAATAAACATCTTTATAATCAAAAGTCATGCAAAGAACAGCATATATACTACCAAACCTAGGAGCTTGCTACATAGGTAAAGGACAAAGTGGATTTCAGCACCCCTGAACAACGCAGCCAAGACCCCTTCTTAGCTTCTCCCCTAGTCAACAGCAAGTCTGGCACTTCCAGTTGTTTCAGGAAAATGCCTTTCCAATCTCTTCACGTTCAGCATGTCTCCCTCCTGCTACTGTCAGGGTCGACTTTCAGGCAGGCATCACTAAACTGTAGAGTCAAAGAAGAACAGGAAAAATTTCTGACGATTCTATGTTGCCTTGAGTTACCTGCTGGTAGCTTCCAGGATCCCTGCTCTCCAAGTCTAAGACTTGCAGATTTGGGGCCAATAGTAAAGTCATTACACTGGAGAAGCATGGCATCAGATCCTTTTGCAATATTCATCCCCCCTTGCAAGCCCCGAGATACTACAGAGATATGTCAGGGTGAGGTAAAGTGTCCTGAAATAATGGCTGTGTCCCTGGAAGGAATACAACTGGAGGAGGAGCCTTTATGCACCAAAATTTGGCTTGTGACAAGAGGAGCTGTATGAGCAGTTCGGGTTTTATCCCAACAGAAGCAGATTTTATCACACTGAAGTAAGGTCTGTATGCCCTGAGGCTGGGTGATCTGGGTTTAATTTCTGTCAGTCCTGAGTGAGCAGCTCCCCTGCTCAGTTGTATACAAATGATGTCAAGAATGTCTTCTAAGTGATGCAGGATAAACAACCTTAACTATTTTGGATGTTTAGCTCACTCTACCATAAACTTCCCCAGAAGCCAAAAATAAAAAACTGGCTCGTTTTCCACAGTAAATCTTGACATGACTTGGGCTTCTTGCAGTAACTGGGACTCAAAACCTATGAAATTAAAATTTTAAAATGTACTAAAAGTGGTAAAAGAAAACCCCACAAAAGTAGTCTAGGAAAAGACTGTATTGGCACAGGTTGGGCAAAAAATGCATTTTGTGGAAAAAAAAAACTTTTTATAGTTTCTAGCAGCTTTCTAAAGTATGATTTTTAAAGTATATTTTTTATAGATGTTAAGAATGATAATTCTTAATAAAATATTTACCAGGAGGATGCATATAAATAAGTCAGACAATAGTAGACACACTTTTCCTGTAGGTTTTAGAAACACCTACAGAATGCCCTCTGGGAGCCTCACTGAGGAATGTAGTATTTATAGCCAGTTCCTCATGTTATGGTTGAAACTAGAGTTGGCTTCTCTGGTTTCTTTTTAGTTTGGTGCTCCTGCTGCTCTCCCTGGTACCTCCATATGTAGAGCTGATGGAAAACATCTGGCACTGTCCCTTTGATCGTTATGTTTGGTTGAGCATTTAGCCAGCTGCCCCATTCATTTTTAACTTAGTCACTTATCTCTGATTACACGAGGGTTGGAGCTGCCCACAAAAAAAACGTAGGACCTGAGAGCCCTGCATGCCCTACACAGACACCTTCAGGTTGCATCTGGCAGACTGACAGCACTGGCATAACAAACCACCAGGAATCAAGAACCGTAAAGTGTTATTTTTGCACAGGAGATCAAAATAATTCAGTGTAAATGTGTGGAAAATGTGCAGTGGTAGGAACTGCAAGACACAACTATAGAATACTAGTAAAAGTCCTAGCTAGAACAGTGTCTGAAAAGCATCTGGTTCGCGCTGTACAAATATAGAATCACATCCTGAAATAGTGCGGAGTATCCATAGCAAACAATCAAGTTAACATCCTGGATTTTGGCTAACCACAGTACTAGCAGCCACTTGGCCCACTGTGGTGCTTTGCTCCAGTGGCACAGGCAGCACAGCAGAGTAAGCCTAGCAGGCAGCACGTCCACCATCAGGGTGGGACCATGCTCTGTGCAGCCTTCAGGTACCACCGTGGTGGGTGCATTAAGAGCACAGGAGGGAAACCGGGAGAAGAGTGTCCAGAGTCACGTCCCAAGCTGGTGACTGAAGCCAGGCATCCTATCTAGCATTTTGGCACCTTTGCCTGCCTCCTCCTTTCTCTCTTGGTGGAAACAGTCCCCATTGTGGTCTTTCAAGTCCTGTTGTATGTGCCAGCGACTTGGAAGAGGGAGACAGAAAGAGAATGCAGGGGGGTGGGAGGAAGAGGGGAGCAAAGGAGGACAGGAGAAGGACTACGTTCACAGGTATATGACCTGATTCTCCTCCTTGTGTGCAAATAAAAGGAGTCGGAGTGAGAAAAGAAATATCTCCCAAAGGATGTTGTGTGGTGGGGCCATTTACAGCTGACCCCCAAGTCCCACCAGACACACGTGGCAATGGGTTTTGGAATGGCATTTACGTGGTGATTTTGAAGGCAAAAGCTGAAATGGTTTAAAAGACAGGTTGTTTGAAAAAGAGCCCCTATTACCCTGAAGGACTGTTTCAGCAGAGGTCAGCAGAAGTGCATGAGTTGGCATCCCTTGTAATTAATGCAAGGGAAAGACTGATGCTCTGTGAGGGATCCCTTGTCTCTGTAATTCATTTTTTCCCCTGCCTGTATCTGTTAACTTTCCAGACACTGCCAGAGTCTCTGAGGAGAGTGGAACAAACACTGGAGCAGGGAGCCTATTATCAGCTTGTTCATTTGAAGACGGTTATGTTTTCTTATTTAGGATGCTATGTGTAATACTCGGCTACTGTAAGCCTGTGGGATTTTCAGATGTGCAAAATCATCCAGTTTAGGACAGACCTATGCTGGATGTTTAGACAGAAGGCGGCTGAACAAAGGAGAGACAGAAATCTCTGCTACTAAGTGTTGCCATTATTGAATTTCCACCTGAGGACTATACATGTCTTTTATAACAACTCTTTGTGCAGAAGTTGCTCTGAGCATATAATGAGCAAAATAATGACCATAAGTCTTTTTGTGGATGGAAGAAGAGCCCTACCAGTGCAGAGAGACTGAGGGGAGTATATATTGAAAACTTATATCGGATGTAGAAGTCCAGCTGGGTTGACATCATTTACCAACTGAAAGACAAGTAAAGCAAGAGGCAAGCTGGGGAACTGTGTTTTAAACATCTGTGGGTGAAACCTTAGGACATCAGACATCAGGTCACTCTCACAGTTTGCTACCAGAGATGGAAGAAGCTCTAGAGCTGTAAGTCCTCATATTTCACTACAGCTAATCAGAAAAATGTTAGCTTCCCAATGGACAGATTTGGGCAGGGAATAACAAATTTATACAAGGCCTGAATTTGACTCACTGAGTAGTATGTTCCTCACTAACTACGCCCCTGCAGACATCAGAGAGTCTGCAGTTACCCAGACTCTGGGTTAGTCTATGCAAACTCTGGGTATGGTGATGGAGAGCTTCCTCCCCATCAGTTTCTCTTTCTCTGGCTAATAAAAGCTCAGAACAAAATATTATTCAAGCTTATTTTCTGGCCCAGTGATGATCATACCTAGTGGTCAAGAGGGAATCTAAAAGTGAGAATGTCAGATCCTTTTTAAGGTTAACGTGAGAGCAAGAACTGGATAGTTGTAGCATTCAATCTAACATGAAATGCTCTGTCTTTTTTATATGCTAGTCTAATAAAGGTCAATAATAAATCCTGCAGTGGAACATCAAGTGGGATATGAGCCTTGTTTATACACATGGACTGAGTTAATGGATACTTAGGTGTAGTAATGGAGGTTTTACCTCTGAATTCAGTGGAAATGGGATCAAGCCATCAGAACTCAGAACTTTTTGTCAATAACTTTGCTTACGGGGCATGATCTGATTATGCTGTCTCTTCTCTCAGCTCAGGCTGACTTCCTATTTAATAGGATTCTTACAGAATAAGACATCAGTATGAAGTCTTAGATAATTAAAACATAATGGTGACTAGGCCTGTCTTCCTTTTGCAGTACTTCCCTCCGTTATTTAAGTATTTTGAAAATTGGAGTTCTAAATATTTGTCTGGATGTACCAGAGATGAATATAAAATCTTTACTGTAGATACAGGTCAAACATGGAGCAGGGGAGACTAGGGCATTCTCTGAAGATGTTTTGCAGGCTTGGCTGTCCTTGGCCATTTCTGGGCCAGATGGTGCCCGTATCATGCATGTGCAAGGAAGTGAAAGGAAACAGTGAGCTTATCCTGATGAACAGAGACAAGGGAAGCCTTTTACTCAGGCTGCAGCAGGATTTCACATTGAAAGTGCTCACTTTTGGAGAGAGGGTAGGCAGAAGGAAACAGGGACAGCTGGCCAAGCACAGGAGAGGGGTCTTTTAAATATGTGGGAGTCTTTAGTCTCCTGCTGAAACAATTGTGTCCGCCTTGTGTAAGGTCCTTCTTACATCTTCCACTCAGAGGATTCATTTCCCCATAATCCCCAGTGATCTGCTGCAATCCTTTGATGCTTGCTTGCTTGCTTTCTTCCCTCCTTCCCTCTTTCAATTAGCAAAAGCAATTAAACCACAAGAATTTAAGGATAACATTACTGGAAATGTGAGGTTTCTGGAACTATTCATTTATTCTTATTCACATGTGTGTATGTACAAAATGTACAAGTCCATAGATGGAGCATGAATCTTAAGGCTACCCATGTGTCATTGGCAATTCACAGAGTATATAGCAAACATTAGAATTATTTATCCCACAAATCAAATATTAACTGAAATCTTCTTCAAGTGTATGTCTTCAAGCCATCTGTTGCCTCTGACAAAGAGTGGCAATTAAAAATAAACAAACAAAGGAACCGACTATGTCAATTTTTGAAAAGCCTTTTTCAACATACAGGACCTCCATGTTCTGTATTTAGGAAGCACACCACAGATTTTTGGGAGGGACATTGACTCTGCAGCTGTTTTGTGTGGTCAAGATGCATTTCATCCTTAATGGACTCCATCTCTTATGGCTTTTTTTAACTACTGAATTTTTTTATAAGATTTAGCTAACGCAGGCCTGAAGTTAACTGTGCCACACTCAGCAATGCAGTAAGACCATGCAAACCAAACCAGCTTGCCTCAGTCTACACTGAACACAAGTAAATCTGCAGTTAATTACGTTACGTGCCACGCAACGAGTCACTGTAGTTTTAAGTAATCCCCATTTGTACGGGGAGTTTATTGTCATAGGATGTCCTTGGAGGCTCATTTTCTCTTTCCAGATTAAAACATGGAGTATGATATTCATGTGGGTAATGAGGACGTCCATAATTAACACTGTTAGTGCTATCAAGAATTCTAAAAGATACAGTAAGTTGTAATTTTCAGAGCTAACCTTCTCCTACTTACATGGAGACTTACTGAAGCAGGAAGGAGGTTTATTGTTTTTTTATTTAATTCACAGCCCTTTTTTTTTTTCTCTCAGACACAGGACACTTACGTACTATCAGTATTTAAGGCCCAGTTGTGATGCCTGTATTCTGACACCTACTGAAAATCTGTATTACAGGCAAAAAGGAACCAAATAAAGCAATGAAAAAAATTTTTAAATGTTCAGTCTGACACCATAAGGTTTAACAGCAAGGTAATAAATCCATGGCTTTAGTGAATTTCATGATTACCACGTAATGATTACAACACAGGAATTCAGGATATCTTTTTATGGGGTGGCTGCAAGCAAATCCAACCTCTCTTTGCCTGTGTCCAGGAGCTGTACAATGATGTTAGCACAGCATTTTGCCCAAGCCAATAAGCAGGCGCAGCACCGCACTACCACAGCTATAGGGCTTCTGGCCCGGGGGAGCCTGCGTCCAGCCCGCTGACACGGCTGTAGGTGGAAACTTGAAAGCTGGAATTCAAAGTGTTTAGACTAATGCTTCAGGACTGATAAGAAAAAAAAAGGGTATGTTTTTTTCTGAACAGGCCACTCTGCTGATTAATAGGTTAGGCTGGGTTTTTTCAGGTCTAGGTGCGTAAATAGGTATAAAGTTATACTGCATTTTTCTCAAATATTTTGCAAGCTGGAGGGGAAGCTTTATCCAACTTAATTGAACCATAACAGAATATCGCATGCATTTGTGCAAATCAGATCCCTACCAGAGCAAAGCACATGAAAAAGGAGTGGTGCTTGTGATATTCAGTTAGAAAAGCTTATTGACAATACTATGAAGGTATTCATCATCTGAATCCCTGCAGGCTCCAGCAGAAGAGTCAAGGGTACAGCAGGGATCCAAAACTCGTCCTGATGAATAAATTTAAAGAAGATTTTAAATTTTTATTAGGTTAGATTTTTTCCCCTAACTTAACTAATCCATGTGAAAAGTAGAGTTCTGATTTTCCTAGAGAATAGAGCCTAAAATACCTTTTATTTCTTAAACAATAGATAGGCCAGTCAGCATCTGAATATCCATTAGAATCTCTTTTCTAATTAAATCTCATCAGCTGGATCAGGAATATGATGATGTTCAGAGGCTGAATTGAGCCACATTCAAACACTGTAAATAAGGTTCATAACCTTTATTCTTGATCTGTCAGTTCAGCCTTTGGTTTCTGAATCATTTCATGGCATTGATCCAGGGCTTCAGTTATGCTGAAAAAGACATTGACCACTGCATAAGTGGGTGGAAAAACATCATTCAGCAGTTAGCTGGGTATATCTGCTGAAAGTATGTCTGTAATTCTGTGAAGGAGATGGTGTTACTAAGAAGAGATTGGTTTCTGAGACTGCCTTGAACCCAGCCAGCTGTAGTTAAACCCTCAAAGGCTGACAAAGTGCATTCCTAATTATATCAGTGGAGCGGAYGGCTAGATTAAGTTACCTCCTTTGAGACTATTGATGATGAGTTTCCATCACTGGGATAGATTTTATATTTCATCCAAACCAAAGGGGAGCTCGGGCTGTGCAACAATAGAAATGAACCAAACTCTGAAATGATATGTGTCTGTGGGGCTACCCTAGAGCCCGCAGATAACCACATCCCATGAATTCACTGGACRCAGCAGTAGCAATGACGTTTGATAGACAATCTTTGAAGACTTCGAGTAAATTTAAACCTAGTATTGGATTCATCTTTGAAATTAAGTAAAGCAGTTTGCATCAGGTACCAAAAATAGCCAGGAGAATAATAGATAGTGGGAAGAGCTTTTCTGATATCTTTACAGAAAATGCATATTTATGGCCTTGGCCATCTTCACAGGGTCTTACAACATTCACTGACGTCAATATACTTAAGCAACTGGCTTAAGCTGAAGATAGTAAGACAGTATTTATTTTTCTGTGCTTTTCTGTGATCTATATTTAGTTAAAAACTTAATACCACTTTTCTATCATTTGTGACAAATTATAAAATGAGTAATGCCCTATAATGTGGTTATGGCAGACCGAATTTAGCATCTTCTGAAGATCACTTGAAAGCAATGAGTAAGTCTCAGGGATAAACAACGAACAACACATAATTACGTATGGTGAGAGGAGTGCCATATTCTTACAGAAGGGGAGGAAACTTCTTAATCTTCAATATCAATTTTACATTTGATGAAAACGATTCACTCACTTTGCAAAACTGCTGCTGTGCATTTTATGTTTGGGAGGCATAAGGAAAAATCGTGTTTGCTTAAGCTAACATTTCTGCCACCATTGGCCTTTCTCACATTTAAACCATGCTACCTAAAGCCAGAGAGATGATACAGTGCTCTGCACATGCCACCTGGAAAATCCTGTTTAGAATTACGCGGTGTGATGGGCCAATCAGATAAGTCATGTCTGTAGAGAGGACATGTTTGTTTTAACTGTTGAACTGTGGAGGTTATAGAGAGTTGAATCTTTGGATTACAAATATAATTGACATCTCACAACATTTAAGGTCAGATCCAAAACTCCTCTTGGCAGCAGTAGGCTTTGGGCTTGCCTCTAAAGATCGAGATGTCCCTGCAACCAACTCTATAACTTTGATATAAGTTGCAGTGCCTCTTTTCGGTCATTTATGCTATTCACTCCATTCTTTTATTTTAAAACTGTTAATTTCCTCACAGGGATGAATCAGTTATTGAATTTCTCTGTAATTACATTTCTATTGAATCCACTTTGTGCATTTATTGGACTTTGATAAAAAACAATAAACTTAGCCAAAAGCTACTGAACTACACAGGAAAGATAATTGAGTGGGGCAATTCTGTAATGGTCACTCACGATGGAAAAACTTAGCAAGTTCAATGGGATATTTTTCCTATTAAATTCATCATAGTCACTTTTTTGGATTGCCCTCAGAGAAATATACTTACGAATGGAAATATTATCACAAGTTAGCACTGGACCCCAAAATCCAAACAAAACAATGAAGCAACACAGACTTTCCTTCCTATTCTGATTGCATCACTGGAACCACTGCCTAATAGAGGGATCTTGTTTGAAAAAACTTCCTTCTGTGTTTTTTATAGTGCTGTGTGTCTGCATTCCTGTTCATTTGTATGCTTGATTAGCTGAAATCAAATACAATGATGCAGATCTCCAAGCAGCTATAAAAACTCAAAGTGAGCAATACTAACAGCAAAAAAAATTTCTACATTGTGATCTTCATGGGAATTGCTCTGCAGAAAGCAAAAGAGCTGACGCAAAATCATGTATGTGTTCTTCCTTCGTGTTATTTTGTCATTACGTAACTGCTCAGAAGTTTGCTCTTTAGCAGACTTCAAATAGCCGTGTGGACAGGTGACAAAGGATGTACTGTTTGTGTCTCTGCATTATGCACAGCTATCCTCTGGCTGGCAGCTGGGAAGTGGCTAGATTTTAAGAAATTCTGTAAGTATCAAGCTGTGGGATTTTTTCCTCTACCCGTGATATTCTTTATGCTTTTGATATTACTTTTGACTTTTGATAAGTTGTTCTTTTGTGGTTTTGCAATAAGTCCTATAGATTTTGAGAATGGGGAAGGTATTTTGGTCTTTGCAGTTGATGTTGTGCCTTCTAGGGATGAATCATTGAATTGATTTTAATCATAGACATAAATTTAAATGGATATAAATGTAATTTTTAGGTGCCTAAGATAAGATTGGTGGAGATTTATGTTATTCTATCCATATTTTCAGAATGTGTAGCTTATGTAAAGATAAAATAAAATAATACAACAACCAATCAGAAACCTGACCAAGGACTCTTCCAATCATTAAAAGAATCTAAAGGAACTCGAGAGAAAACTCAAAATTTAAGGATAAAGTAGCAATTATTTAAGGAAACACGAAGTACCTAAGCAAAAAAGAAAACATCTAAAATCTACTTTTATGACAACCATGCCTTCATGCGAATGCTTTTGCTACGCAGATGAGGGGATTTTTTTGCATTTGTCCTGTCATCAAACAAAACTTGGCTAGTCAGTCTTTGAAAATGAGACATGTTTGACAGCATTGGAAGAGATCTTGCTGAGTAGATACACTCTTCCATTACGAAGTAATGAAGTGAAGGATAGACCAAAACCATGATGGAAGTAGATGAAAGTTCATGCAAAATTCTTTCGTTAAAGCTTATTTTAAATGAATCTTGACTTCAACATTTAGTTTTGATGTGGTGCTTTGTTTAAATTACTGATTTAATCATGCACTTGTTGAAATCAAAGATGTTGAAAAGTTCTGTAATTGCATTATGTGGAAAAGAAAGTTTGTGACTAGAATATTAAATACTGATTGTTGAAATCAAAATCATTACTCAGAAGTCTAAACAAGTAACTGAAACACACTGATGTCACTAGGCATTTCAACAAAGAAAGCATAAGAAAATACACGTTCATAACAGATATGATGGGAGAACTTTTTTGAAAGGTCAAGTCTGTACATTTCTTTGATGCAGCCCTTGAAATGCCTAAGGTCAAATTATTTATTATGCTGTATTTGAGTTCTGACTATTATCCTACACAATATGTAAATAGGAAAGTCCTGCTTCCCTGGAAATTATGATAAGAGAGTATCTTCTTGGTTAGCTGTGACCCCATGCTACGATCCAATGTTTGCCTAACGAAAATGAAATTATTTTATTTTGCATGAAGAAACCAACCAGATAATATCTTGAGTGGAAATTCTTGACTTACACACTTCTACTATCTGTACCATAGAAAGTTTTCTGATTTGCTCTATTTCTAAGCACTTTGAACACCTTTTGATGGATGGGCTGGTTTTAACCCTAATGACAAGATAAATAATGAGAGCAACTCTGTGCCTCCTTTGAGTTGCTGTAGTTGTCTAATTTTCATTGGACACAAACTTTATCATAAACTTATTCTTAGTAGCACTTGCCCTGTGTTTCCTGCAGTGTTCGCTGGGCCTGATTCACACATTATTATTCATATTCTGTTTCATATAGAAATATTCTATATAAAACTGCTGAATTGTACTTTTGTCACAGGTGGACGCCTGGGGGAATTAATTGTGTTGTCCAGTTGCTCATGAAGGACAGACTCAGGTGACTTCTAAGCTTGACTGTGCGATGTGCCAGCGGGTGCTCTGGGGTCCTCCTGACCCATCTCCCAGCTCCCATCATTGCCTCAAAGTGTTACAGTGAGGCCAGAAAACTTTCCCTGTCAGTTTTCAGAACTGTAGCTCTGCCTATGGCCGATGTATGGACAGAAAGTGTAGGAAAAACAAACAAAATAGCTGCCCACAGACTTGTGTACCTCCTGGAGTTGTGACAACTGCATCTATGTGAGCATTTTCTGGAGGAAACTTTAGAGAAATAGGCAATTCACAAATAGAAAATGGCTTAGTTTCAGTTTGTTCCTTGTTTGATYAAAAGTTATTGTCAAATTCCCACCAAGCCCATAGGTGCTGTCTGGTAGTCAGCTATCTCCAAACTACTTTCATTCCCTCCTAGTCTATTAGGACTCAGAAGCACAAGCAAGTTGCGATGACCTAACAAGCCACCACTTACAATGTGAGCTTTTGTAACTGTCCAGGGACCTGCTCTTAGCACGGGGCAAATAAAAAGTAACTTAACTAAGTTTTCACCTCTTTCGTGGCAGAATAACTCTGAATTATGCCACATTTGCCATGGACTAAACTTTCACATGATAGTTAATATAGTTCGGTTGCCAACCAGGAACTTTTCCAGCAGTAGCAGTAACGTTATTTGTCTTAGTTCTTAAAATGATATGCATCTGAAATTCCTTCCCCTAGATCAAAAGTACTCCGTAACTACACCTAAGAAATTTTCTTGGGTGATACATAGATACGAAAAAAGGGGCATTAATGTTTCCTCCTGTCCCCACCACCACCTTCTGAGATAGGAAAAAACCATTTTTTTTAATCCATGTGTCTCAAAAGTTCTGGGCCATGGTATTCAACTGTCAACTTCTTAAATAACAATACAGCATCAGGCGTCCTTACTAAAATGATTATCGAGCGAAGTTTGATTTATATGGGCCACTTCACTGGCATTATCATTCATCAGTGCAGGATCCACAGCACAAATAACTTTGAGAAAGAAAGGTCTTTGAGAACATATGCTAAGTTCATCTAAAATTTCTCTCCCAAGCCAGGAGAAGATTAATGCAGTCATGAAAGCAAAGGCCTGGCGCCTCTGTCAGCTCCTTTTCCAGTTGCCCAAATACTAAAATGATCACAGAAATTTCCTCTTAAGTCTCACTGCACAACCCACATACATGCACAGCTCCAGGACAAGTGATGGCTGCAGCCTGTGCAGGAGAAATACCCCTAACCTGCCTGGCAGCCAGCCAGCTTGCCCTAATTCAGGCTCCGAGGCTTGGACTTGAGCCCGGACGGCTCTGTCTTGGAGAGTCAGCAGTGTCAGCAGCGCAGAGGCAGAGGCACGCGTCCCACCTCGGCCGCTCGCTGTGCCCTCCCTGCAGGAAAGCAGCTCCAGCTAGGACAGCTTCCAGTCAGGCAGCGCTCGGTTTCAAAAACAACCATGTAAAAGCTGGCATCTGCACAAATCACAGGTCTGAGGAAGTTCTGGAGATAGTTATAACTGTGCTGGAAAGGAAGAAGTGGAAAGCCAGGAGCTTGTTTAAAAAAACAAAGCGGCAACTAGGGTTTTATTTTCTTCCCGCTGCCTTCTGGCAGGTGACCTCAGTGGATGCGTAAGTGCTGAGCAGTACATGGCAGCAGTCTCACTTCAGTTCAGTTTGAACCCAGTTTATGAACAGCCAGAGAGCTGTCTCCTCTTGTCCCTGCTCAGCCATCCTACCTGCCCCCATCCCCATCCCAAAAAAACCCCAAGGCATTAGAATAACCTCTGATGCAGACACCGATGCTCTCAAACGCAACGGCACACTCACCACACATGTTTGGGGAGCTCATTAGAGGACAGAGTCAGCATTTTCCTTCCTTCAGCGGCTCCAAACTCCTGACGGTCCTTGTCCAAGCACCACTGATTTAAGTTTAAGTTAAAAATAAACAGCAGTTTTCCCAGCTCTTGCTTTAACTCCATGCTTGTGAAAAGGTGCTAAGTGGCAATTTCAGTACATTGCCCTCCTCTCCCAGTGCACGTATGGATTGTTTTATAGAAAAGGCAAAGCAAGGAAGGGGAAAATAAGAGAGAGAGAGATTAAAATGCTAACCAAAGAGCTTATTAATATGGCAAAGCTAACATAATGCCATCTGGTTTATGTCTGGTCCCCATTTGGAGCTTGATCCTGCCGGGTACTTAGCGCTCAGGCTGTTCCCGACAGCACTCTCCAGAGCACGCTTAACGTTAAGTGCTTTACTGGATCATGACCAACGTGCTGAGCACCTCACAGGAATCAACCCTTGCTTAATTTTTCTGATTTGTAGGGAAAAACTCTTTCCAGCCCTGAGCCCTGACACTTCTGACCAAGATTTTTCCTTCCCCACTCCACTCCAATCCCCATATTTTTTCTTTTTTATTCTGAATAGTCAGTGCCAAGCAGGGTTAGGCCACTGGTTGCCCACTGTGGAAACTCCATTATAGGCCACTGGCCTCTGAGGAAACTCCAGGGGACAATATTTTAGCCTGAACTGAGGTCCTACCTAGAGTTATTCAAAATTCCTTTTACTCAACCTGTGAAAAAGAAAAACTTCAGAGGAGAAGGGAGAGCGTGTCATAAATTCTCAGGCATTGTCAGCATATATTCCAAAGGGGCAATGGGCTGTTAAATCAAATCAAAGAAATCCCTAGAAAACCAGGACTCATGGTGTGCCTGACAGCGTACACTGCATGAAATACTTCAAGTCGATAACTCTAAACGCAGCTGTCACCGCAAGGTGCACCTTCCGTACACTCAACTTCCATCTCTTTCCAATAACAGTGAATCTTTGCGAAGAGCAGCTGTAAATTACAAATCCTAAGCAAATTTTCAATTTTTATAGCCAAATCTGTAACCAGACTGAAGACTGTAATGAGAAAGGGATCACAAAGCAAGCAGAGACACTTTTTGCTGTCATGGCAAGTCTGCTCAAGGTTTTAGTTTCAGGGTCGGGCTGCATAATTCCCCTATCAGCTGATCATTACTCAGTGTTTTAAAAATCCTTGAAGAGTACACATTCACCATGGTATGGTGTCTCCCGTGCTCATTTGTGCATTCCTACATGTACGTATGTGTGTGGTGTGTGTTAGTCGCCTGCAGTGCATCAGCTGTGGTACCGAAGTGCAGACACCCAGCATTTTAGCCATGTGGAAGACCACACTCCCCAGGAACACCACCCCCCTCCTGCCCCCTGCTCACTCTCCACTTCCCCCACAACAAAATTTTACCAGCATTGCAAACCTTCAGCCACCTTCAAATAGCTGCTATATTCTCTAAGCCGCCTGCCAGAAAGAAAAACAAAAATAAAGGAAATATTTACCTCTTTTCCTCAGTTATAAAACTGGCCTAGGGCCTGAGAAAGGCAAAGTATAGTCCTGGATCACTGATTAGATTAAGACCTTGTATGTCCGCACTTATGTCCATACCCTCCGAGGCTAGAAATAATTCTTCACCGGACCAGAGCGCTATGCCTTATAGGACTCAAGACGGCAGCTTTAAAATTGCCATGTAATTGAATATGGGAAGGACTCTGACTTTTTGTTGTTATAGTTATGTTTTTCTTATACCCCTAACTTTCTGAGTTTATGTAGTGAGAAAGAAGCAATTCCATCTCTAAAATGTAGCTATCTTAGGGGTATAAAATGACATTTTCTGCCTGAAGTGCAATCAGGACATGGCAGAGCACAGCGCTCCGCATGGGCAGAGGTGGGCTGCAGGCTCTTGATGGTAAACAGCATTTTCCAGTGTAGCTGGTACAAAACACAGCACCCAGGAGGCTTTTGCTTCTGACTCACACTTCCAGTGCATAATAATAATAATAATAATAATAATAATAATAACAACAACAACAACAACAACAATATTTTCACACAGAAACAAACTCAATGGCATAAGCGGCAGACTGAAATTTCACGAGTACTGTAAAAAGGCCTTGATGTATGCTGGAATTGGGCCAGAATACTAGACATAGCACTGCAGCTACCATACTAGACATACCACTGCAGCACATAGCACAAGCACTACCAAGACATGGCCCCATGGGGTTTCCTGGCAGGTCTCTTGCACCCACACCCCCGACACGGATGCTGGTGAGGCAGGGGGTAAGGGGCGTCTTCATCAGATAGAGCTTGTATGTGTCCTGTGTGGGTGACATTGTCAGATTTCACTRCTCCCCCTTTAAAACGCATGCTTTTTCCCATCTGCCATAACCCACCACTAAGTAAGTTAATAACGCATGTCCTATAAGACGTAAGTTGCCCTCTCAGCTCATATGGATCTGCAGAAAAACAAGAACCAGGACCACGTGAAACACTCATCCATCAGAGCATCTGAAGACGGCTGCCTGCAGTTGCGATGGCTGGAAAAGGAGGCTGTTACTGCAGCTTTGACAGCGCTGCCAGGAAAGCCTTTTCGAAACACCACCTCTTATCAAATATCTTGAATTTTTCCTCTCTCTGGTCCAGCACTTTCTATTAGTCATAATCAGCATTTTTCTTCTGTCTTGCCAACGCCAAACAAGCCCTGCCCATGAAACCGCTGGTGCTGGGATCAGTACCAGTTGTTACAGGAACAACAGGGAGCTGAAGCGCTTTGATGCAACAGAGAGTGTTGCAAGAGGAAATAACTGTCAGATAATCATCTCGCAGGACTACATGAAACTTGTGACATTGTCACACGGCTGGTGTCCTCGGGCCTCCCAGCTGGATTTGTACAAGTGTAAGAGGTACTGAGAAAGAAAAGCTGGAAACGGCAGGTGACAGCTGGCCCTGAAGAAGTCCTCTTCTGTATATTGCCATTCATGAAAACCATGGGTCTGGGTATATCTTGTTTGGACAGTGCTGTTGAAGCCAGAGATTCCTAAATCTTGATAAAAACCTTGATCTTGGAAGCAAGCAGGAACATCATTCAGGCTCCTGAAGGCATTTGCGTTTGAAAAGGTCCATTTCCCAAGCAGATAAAAGTGCCTTTGGGGGCCTGAGTCTCCACTACCTTGCACCAGCTGCAGCCATTCAGACCTGCACAAGTAGGGGCAAAACACCACTTCCAGTAGTGCTAGTGATGGTCCTGGTTCTTCAGGTGGCACGGACAGGATTTTGGCCACACTTGGTGTGCCAAGCACTGAACATGGCGGGCTCTAGGTGTCTGGATTGAAGTCAGGCAAGGGAGATCTGTGGCCTCAGCTACTGTCACTCTCTTAATGCCATCGAATTGTGGCAATGGTAAACAATAGTATTACATTTACTTTTGAGGGGGGCTGCTGCTTTTTTTGTTCTTTTTTATCTCATGCTAGTATTTTCGAATTTCTCATATTTTATTTTTTACAATGAAATGTCTGTGACAGTTCTCAGTGGAGTGGTTAACACGGATTCCTTCTTTTAAACTTGCTAATAAAAGTTTCTTTTCTCCTGCCCTCTTTTTTGCTGCATTGTACAAGACAGGCCTCTTGAATTCTGCCTGACTGCCAAGCCCAGTTCTGCTTTCATGTCAAATAATTAACAAAATTTTAGACTAACCTAATATTTACATTATACATGGTAATTAGATAAGTCTTTGACTTACGTGTGTTTCTGTTTAAAGGAATGAACTTTGGAGACTGGACATTTGTAATTGATTGAGCATATTCAGAGCCATAATTATGTATAGAAGTAAAAACTTCTTTTTTCCTTTGTCTGTTTGTGTCCAACAGAATTTTCAGATGTAATGCCTATTTAGTTAGGGATTTTTTTAAAGTCTTTTTACTGGAACACATTTCATGATTTACAATCCCCCTCAAGTAATATTGCTGATTAAATTAGCATTACCTAATGGGTGAAACTAGTAAGATTTTTTGTTCAAATTAAATCCTCACCTTTAAGGAGAAGTGAATTGGTCAATAGACCATTAGAAACTCAGCAGAAACTTACCCCCGTTCTTAAAATAAAGTTTACTGGCCAAATATGAATTTGGCAGTTATGGTTACTTTCAAAGTCACATTAGTGAAGAACATCTGTTAATATAAAAATATCTCTGATACATTACAGTGGTTTAGCTGTAGTTAGTTTAGCAGTGCTTGGTTAACATCTAAGGGAGGAGGGGGAATAAATGTCTTACATTTGGCAATCAGTAGGCCAGGGCTTTTACCCATTGCTTGGCTTTGTTTGGGTTTAGACAAAGTTCCTCTGTTTTTGCTCAAGCTGCAGTAATTCTTCAGCCCTTGATGTCATGCATTCTGGGTTTTCTATACTCTTTATAATAATCTTTGAACCCTCAGCCCACATCATATGTTATGAATATTCTTTTTTTGGAGAAGAGAGGCAGGCAATCATTTTAGACTGCAGGAACCCTACCCCTAACATTTCCCTGTGCGTCAAAGACATGGAGCAACATCAGGGAGAATAAGTAGCAGAAAGACCGGTTTGGAAAAGTGGTCTGGGATGAGAAAAAGCAAAATGGGGAAGGATCAGTGAAAAAGATTACTTCTAAGGGTCAGAATTTCACTGCTCTTGAGGGGTGAGTCAAACTGTACCTAGAAAAGCCTCCTCAAGGCCACGCGTGGTTCAGGGTGTGAGCATGCTCAGGCTGTTGCTGCAGAGGAGCAAAAGCCAGAAATTCATCCTGGCGAATGTAGGAAATGGTAGCGTTACAGACTATCAGCTCAGGTCCTTCTTTCCAAGCAAAAATACATTGAAATTCAGAGATACTAGCAAGTAATTATTTTCTTCATCTTCTTGCCAGGTGACTGATAGGGTTTGTTATTCATTTCCTCCTCACTCAGTGACTCTTCTACCAGCCTGTCATCTTTTTATTCTTGGCCTTCTTGGCCTGTTTAGCTTTGAAAGAAATGATGTCTCTAAGGGAAAGTAAGTGGCTTCCCTAGGGAATTGCACTGTAAATCCTTGGGATTACGATAACTCACAGCTTCTCTATGATATAGTTTAATGCAAGAAGTAAGACAGGCTTTTGTTGTAGGGACCTAATAGAAGAATATGGTCAAAAGTCACCAGATGCCTGAAAATTAAGGTGCAAAATAGTGTTTCTCCAAAGATCAGAGAGCCACCTGAAAAAACCTCTGTGTTTGTAAATTCAGCACAAAAAATGGCTCCCCCATCACATGGCTCCACATACTGTTTCCAGTGTACATATGGCCCTGGTCTGCGGCTATTGCAATGGGCACTGGAAAACAAGCTCAATCCCTTCCTGTTCATTTGCTGGTGGAGGAGGTTTTTTTCCACAAGGCAAGTTCATTTGTCAAGGTGACCTTCGCAGCTGACACGGAGCATTACTGCAGATAAAGAATGCCGCTTCAGCATGTTTGTGAAACCCAGCTCAGCGGCCGGCCGTGGGCCTCCTGCGAGGCACAGGGGCGTTGCAAAACAAAACCCTTCCTACAGGCACTGCGAGGGTTTCTCTGTTCCACAGTTTTCGTACATCGGCACTGCACATTTTGCAATCCTTCTTTTGTCATGCTCTGTAAACCCTCTTCTCTTGCCTGACTGGTTTTATGTCTAAATGGTCTTGAGGTTAAATAGTTTCTTTTGAAAAATCCCTATTCTGTAAATTAATGGTCTCCTAGGCAGAGGTAAGACCACAATTAAATCTTAACCGGTCATGACTGTAGGTAGGAAATTTCACAGATCCCCTGCCAAAGCCCGGACAGAAGAAGCAGATCCTCAGTGATCTCCTAAGAGAAGGTTTAACCTTTCATGTCATCCAAGGAGCTGATGTCAAGTCTGGACTGCTTGGCCATGAATGACTATCTTCTTCCTATCTACATAGTTGCTTTCAAATACATCACTGATTAAGTTTTAGGATATTGCCATTTTTCTACCATGAAAAACAAGCCAGATTTGGAGCATGTGTGCTTAATGCACCCCAGTGTTAATGTAAAATCCAGCCTGGAGAAGAGCCTCTGATTTTTGCTCACTAACAGCTGGAATAGATCAATATATAGAGTCCCTGGAAATAGCAGTCATGTTTCAGAAGAAACCACCACATGATTATGATCATGCCAGTTTAATTTCTGTGGAATAATTAATCCAATGATAATTCTTCCAGTTCCTTCCTCGTAATTTTATTTTCATGCTTACCATATGACATCAGTTAGACAAGCCCTTAAAGCTATTCCCCAGCAGCAGTGACCTGTTAAAACAGGAGACTGTATTTAGAAGTGGGACCAAAAAGAAGGAACATTTCTTTTTCAAGGGAAAAAAGAAGGTTTGGGTTGATCAGAATAATCTACTGAGCATTTTTTTGAGCCAAGGAAAAAAACAGGCAAAAATCAGAAAAAGCTGAAACATTTCATTGCGACATCTTCTAAATGAACTGTTTTCTTTCTAATTTATGTGGATTTAACTTTCAACAGAAAAGTAAAACAAATCTCTGAGATCAAACTGCTTATTATTCTTCTGAATTTCTACAGGAAGAGCAAATGGCTTTGTTTCAGATTAGCTTTAAACGAAGATTTTGTTCAATTACTTGTTTGGCCAAAGCCCTGAAAAATCAGTTATTTACATAGCTAATTGTTTATGACTGGTTCTTACATCCAGATGCAGCAAAAAGCTTAAATATTTGTCTCATTGTAAGGATAATCTGTGTATTTCTGCAGTCATAAAATTGAGTCAACAGCAGGTCTATTTTATGCCTCAGCATTTAACTTCAGAAAAAGAATAGCATGAAACCACGTGTCAGTATTTATCAGTTGTACGACATTCAGTATATCTGGTGACATATTTCATCATTATGTCCCATATATAGAATTAGTTTAGAGCTACTTTTGTACAAACCATGAAACAGAATACTCAAATATGACTAAAGATACCAGTGCAGGCTGGTATCTGTGTCATGCTTCGGTGGGACACCTGTGTATACGAGTTCACCACTGTTTATTTTTCACGGGACAGCTGTGATTAGGGCTCACCACTAGGTCCAGAAAGAGTGAGGGCAAAAAAAGATGTTTAAACATATTTATGTAGTTTTATGGCAAGACTTTAACCTAAACGTTTGTTTAAATTGTAATTAAAGAAAATACTATATTTTGGAGGTAAAATGTGTTAAGTGCAAGGACACTGCAGGGAGAGATTTACAGTTCCCTTAATTTTAAGTGTACCTAATGCCCAGTGAGCACTTATCCATTTCCAGCATTTAACAGCTCTTTGGTGAGTCCCTCACTGTCTTCTCCCTTTATGGACAGCAAGAAAGACATCTTATCCATAGGTGAGCTGAATTGCTCTTTGGAGGTGATTTTCTTTCCACTGGCTGTAATCAGGAGCCTGCGGCAAGCAGGGTCCTAACTCACACGTCTAATGTTAGGCGAGAGGATCCAGCACTTACTGAAACACAGGGAGTGTTTTAATTGCCGACAGCAGCCAGAGGGAAGACACGCTCATTGTGAATCGCTGCAAGTGAGCTGGCCTCTGCTTCCTYCCCTCTCTCCCCGACCTCGTTTTTCTGTACCGCACAGGCAGCGAGCTGCAAGGGACTTGGGTTGCAAATGGGAACCCACCTTCATATTCACCAAATCCAACCAAAACTTGCCTTAATTCCTAGGAAAACCTAAGTCATTGTTACCAAGGCTTGCTTAAATTCCATTAGAGACCAACTTTGGGAAAAGGCAATCCTAAACCTATACTTATCTGACTGTTCAGACAAAGCCTAGAATTAGGTATAAAATGACTTTTATTTCTTCATACAGCTACAGCTCAAGGAGAGTAATAGTGGCAGCAGTGTACCACTTAATTAAAAAGAGGGAGAAGACATCCTTGAAGGAAGCAGGGAGGGCAGTCTCATGACTATTCAGCCTAAAGGTTGCCTCTGAATGCCTGTCGGTGATAACACTATAGAGGTATTTAATCAGGATGATAAGGACTAGCATCACTATATCGTTTCAGGCAAAGCAGCAGTAGCTGCCAAGCAGTTTCTGGTCACCACCAACACCAGCTGGATTTGTAGCATGAACAGCCCCACAGTCCACTACCAAATTCCTGAGCCACCCTTTTCCCTGCAGTTTATCCTTTAAAGGCTACTGGTCCCTAAACAGACCTACAGATAGTAGTAAACGACCCGAAGTTTTCAAATTTTTCAAGGATTTATGTGATCCTAAAAGTTCACCAGAAGAAATAGAAAGGCAACATTAAGTCCAGTTTAAAATATAAAGCAAATTTAACTTCAAGATGAACTGTAAAACCAAACCACTTCTGGTTTTGCTCTTTTCTGTCCCCTTTGGAAATCTGTGGCTGATTCAGGAAGTCCTTTCCCTTCTTTTTTTTTTTTCCAGCTTTTTTTTTTTCTTTCTTTCTCTGCTTGTTCTGATTAAATAACAGGCTTTCTTTTCCCTTTATTCTGCTGAAGGGTTTTAGCCATGTCTTGGAGGAAGCGAAGGATATCAAAAAGCTTATAACCAGAAAGTCAGCTTTTCCTCCTGTATTTCGGGCTGGAGGAATGATGACAGGAATGCTGTAAATTTGACAGACCAGTTTAAGCATTTCAATGGATAAACAAAGGTTTGGTGGAGGGAGTAAAGTTTGACCATCTCATATGCTTTCCATGCTTAAGAGGTATTTCTTAGGGGTCCTTTGACAGCATTAACAGAACAGTGTGTTTCCTCATGCCCCAGCTGCAGCTCAAAATCATCCCCAAATTTCAAGACTTTATCTATCTTGTGGCCAAAACCCAATTCTGGGCCACTGTTCATACAAAACCTGGTGCATGCTTTTTTCAGCATTCATCTGGGCCTCCCACTGATCGTCCCACTGTAGGAAAAGCAAGAAAGGCTTCTCCATAAATATTTGATTTCTCAACAGCTGTACTCTGGCTCGCTTCTCCTTCCTCGCTGGCGTTGTGCACTATGCTTCTGCTCCGGGTGGAGCAGCCATCTCCGTGCAGAGAGAGCTCCTCATTAATGTGCATCTGGTCATTTACGATTTTTTGCGTTATGCTAATGGTAGTGTCTCATATCCCTTTAGCAGAAAACACATAAATTGGCTCTGTCTTTTTCTGAGCCACCCCACAGGGACTCTCCTGAATTACAGTGCAGCTTAGTGCTGATTACTTTTTTATTTCTCCTCTTAGGAAATGGATAAAAGGTTTAAGTTCTGACACAAACAGGAAAACACACTAAGAGGATTTATCCTGAAGGCATCTACTTTTTAAACAGTGATGGAGCAGTGTCAGTCCGTTTCCCACAAGGGCCAGAAGCTCCACCGCTCTTTGTTCCCGCAGCCTTTGTATGACTAGAGGCAGAATATCCTATCACAGGCTGTCAGATAGCTCCCAGAATATGCAACTTGGTGATCATAGGCTGAGGAGGGACTCCCTGCCACTGGGAGCATGAAGAAGTTGGGTTTCAGAAGGACTCTGCTCTGCTCCTTTAAGGATAACACCAAGACTGTATTCTGCTCCGAGGTAAGACTTGCAAAATTTACTAAATGAGTAACTTCTCAGCCTTCCAGACCCTGCTCCCTCCCTCTTGTTTTCTTAAACAAGGAGCGACAGGAGGGGGAGCAAGCTGTCAGAGTTATCGCTAGTGGAATTTTCCAGCTTTACCAGGCAGGAAAGAGGGGGACAAAAAAAAAAAGATCCACTGTAGAAAAACAACTGGACACAGTGCAAGCGAAAGCAACTGCAGGATGGGCATATACATGCTTTGCATTGACTCAAGCTGTATGAAAATATGCCTCAAGAATCTATCAACATGAACCCATTTAAGGTTTTATTACAAGGTGTGCTTCTGGAAAATTATACTCTGTTATAATACAATTTTTTCTCACCATTTATTCTGTTTAAAAATGTGTTCCACTGGAATAATGTTCCAGAGGGAGCAGAATCTTTACTTCAAATTGGATTAATCACAGTTTTTCCCATTTCTGCTTTCATTTGATATGGGGTCAGAAATTTGCCTTTTTCAACTTTTGCCTTCTGATGTCATATAGATGTTTATGATAATTTTGTGTGTTTCAGCTCAGTGTCATGACCAGACTCTAACTTGCACAAGTAGAGCTTTATACAAACCTAGCTGTAAGGACAGAAGAAACTTTTATCATTSCATGGGAGGAAAGCCAGGTCTGACAATTTAAGTGATGTGTTCATACAGATTACATGGCTACATAAGCTAAAGTGCTTCTACATTCACGAATATATTATCCTAATCTACATTTTTCAAATTGTGCTCAAATCTGGCTCGGTTCTGTACATTTGGCAGGCAGGGATTTGCAGGTAGCGCAGGGTTTTTCTAATGGCTACTTTCAGTTTGAAGGTGCTTATGTCTGGTAACCAGGTAAAAATCCAGGGCATCAGGGTACTGGTGGTGAAGAGCAGCTAAAACTGTTCACCTAGTAATGAAAACTGGATAAATTCAAGGCAGCTGGAAACTAGGACTTGTCCACATTGTTTTGAGGAAACTGGAAGCTTGTTTATGTAGTCTAAATAAATGCAAACAATAGACCATCAATCCAGCACTCACAGACAGGGTCTCTCATCCCTCACGGAGGGATTCCAGAGGATTTCTCTCCCGCTGGCTGGCTGGCATGACGCTCACAGCTCTGCACCTCCAGAGCAAACATCAGGAGTGTTTGAGGAGTTTATTTCAGCAGTTCTTGCTCCATGGCAGTTTGCACACACTGAAATGGCCAGCGCAACCTTTCCGGTTCCAAAGTTCCCCTGCAGCAAAATATCAGGAGCCAGGGTCATGACCATCAGCAGAAATAATACTCCTTGCCTTGGGGAGAACTTTTCAAGGATTTCTTCCCCTGTTATTCCCTCTGTAGGGGCAGAAYGAAGCCTATACTGGGGATCAAAGGGAAGCCTGAAGTGGCATCAGATGCTGCAGAGCAGCACAATATGATGATCATGGTCCAGTATGATGAGTACATAATAGATTTTAATTTACTTTGATCAGGATGAAAGAGCAAGTACTTTCTTTTTCCTTTGTCAAACATGAAGACTCACTGAAAGGAAATCCAGGCAGTTAATATCCCTGGAGATTTCACTTTTGCTACCTAGATTCATGATTGATTTGTTTAGAAAAGAGAATCAGATCAGCAGGATTATTGTGAGATTTCTACTGGACAGTTATACTCCTGGCACTAATAGAGTTTCTGCAGCAAATACAGTGTCATTACGAGTTCCAGCAGTGTTCTGTCGGGATGGGAGATAGGGCTTACTGGCATAAATGATTGTCCAAACTGCTTTTTGTGATTTTGCGACTCTTTTTTATATGAATGGAAGAATTCTGAGGGATCTCCCATTGCCGGCTTTGCTCCTCTTTGTTCTTAGTGAAGGTGATCCTGTCCATGCAATGAAAAGGTAGCTCACTCTTGGGTGTTAGGGCTTTTTCAGGCAGGGCTTTGCAGTGCAATTGCAAAGTGATTCCTAATTCAGAAAGTCTCTGTGAGACACAGAAATGTAGATGTTTCTAGATAGCTAGAAATTCTCCACTGTTGATGCTGTTCTAAGATAATGACCAAATTCTGATGAAAATTAACCTAGCAACTCTAAGCAACATGGTATTTTCTTCAACTCTCTTAATTACTTTTTATTAGAAAGTCTCTTCAAATGCACTATTTTGGAAAACCTTATGTAGCAAGCTGTGCGTAAGTGATCATAATGATATAGCAGCCTCTTAATTTAACAGATCTTTCTCCCACCCAAATGATTCCAACTACTTTGAACAAAGTCTGTTCCATTTTTATCTTGAACTATGCTTCCATTAAGCAACCAATTAATGTTGAACCTCTGGTTCGTGCCGTACAAAACATTTCATTATATGTGTTATCTAGACTTTTTCACAAAGGCTTTTATGAGATTACTAAAATATTCCCTCCCTTTGTTTCCATCTTTGCTGTGTATTTATACATATATTTATATGTGAGTATGAATCCATGTATATGTATAGTAATCTTCCCCTTAGGATATTGTGTATGTATGTCATAAAGGAAAAGGAGATTAACGGTACAATACAATACAAACAGGCTGACTTTATGGCGGTCTTGCAGAAACTCCTGCCAAGCAGAAGAATAAATAACAGCTGTGTTAATCAAATTTAAAAGATAAGGCTTGAATTTAGGTGGTCAAAATCCCAGAAAACTGGGCAAGCTTAATGCTCACTGAAAAAGAAGAACTCCAAGGACAAAGAGTGTAATGGTATACAATTAAGTTGAAGGCAAATTTTCAAAAGTGCTTCTGTGACTTAAAAGCACAAGTACCACCTTCAAAATTGACTTTCTGTGCAGGAGCGTTTACTCTCCCTGTAAGTCCATAGGGTTTGTGCTCCTGAATCCTTCAGTCTTTTCTGAAAATAGGAGTTAGGTGACTGCCCTTCTAAGTCCCTTTTGGAAGCATAATCTGTAGTCACCTGGAAGTCCAGAAAAGATGCTGGTCGAAGCAGTGGCTGAATACGACCAGGGATACCAATTCAAACCAAAGAACCAGAGGTACAAGCATGATTATTCCCCTGTTTCACTGGAAAGCCATCTATCATCTCTGTTTTGGATTAAACTCGTGAAGATGTGTTATCCTGTTCGAGATCCTGTGGAAGCATTTTGAATCAATTGTAACTGACGTAAATATAGCCTTTGACTGGAAATCTTCCAGAGCAAGAGAGCTGCAACAGTTCAGCCAAGATGCATTATATTAAAAGCATGGATAAGTAATTCGGTGTCCTTGTGGGAAGGATAGCATTACAGCTTCACAACATTCATAAAGTGCCTGCACAGTGAAAGATCTAACACGATCATTAAAAGATGGATGAATGCCCTGTGAATCTTCACCTCCTATCATGGATCATGGCTATTATCTAGGCAGGAGAGGGAAGAGGAGCATGTACTCCCAATGACAGAGGGCACAATAACAGCTTAGTCGTACTCATTTGACGTGAGCATGTAAGCTTTCAGACATGATCTACTATGTTTGTATAGCAATATTAATTACTTTTTAGAGGCTATCCAGCCAAGAATATGTACAGGGCTGACAAAGCTCAGTTAGAAACTTCAGCCAAGCTCTGCAGGACTTACAGAAGATTAGCAGTTCTATTACTCATGTCGTATCATAGCTTTAAGTCACGAACTAGCTCTTGTGTTTTTAACCCTCTTCTGTGGCAAAACATCTGTGTGATTTTAGAGACGTCACTTTACCTCCCTCCATAATTGTTATTTGACAACATCTCCGTGGTCCTGTTATGATGAATTAGCTCTTGCCATATAGTTAATTAAATGCTACAGGGGGTGGTTGTGGTGTTCTAGTAGTTACCAAATTCTTGATTCTGTTGTTACTATCCACCGCATGATGATTTGGTATCTGGGTTCAGATTCCCAGCTGTGACTGAATAGAACTCAACACAGCTTAAAGAGGCAATTCTCCAAAGTCCTCTTTCCATTCTTCCAACGTGACCTGGTGCAAACCCAGAACAGCTTAGAACAAACCAGAACAAATCACTAACTGTCAAAATAGCCAAGAGTAATCCCTTCCTATAATACATGATGTTTACAAAAGGTGCTGTAGAACTTTCTAACATGGCCATCTAGGGTTTCTGCTTCCCAGGAGAACACGAACGGGCATTTTGTACTTATGTTAAGATGCTTGAAGCTAAAATAATATTGTCCCTCTATGTCTTCTGAGCCTTGAAGACTTCCCTCTAACGTGAGCCCATTTTCCTCAGAGATTTCCAAAAGCTACCTCTTACTCCCCCAGCGTCAATATTAAGACATTTAAACTTCCAAACCCTATGCACAAGAGTCATTTGGCTGGCTTCAGCAGGGCTGCTTGTAGGATTCAGAACTACTCATATCACGGAGGAACTGCAGACAAAGGCACCATGTTTTGTAAATATTAGTGGTCTCGCTAGCTCCAAGAGCTTCAGGAGCTGCAGTATATTTGAAAAGTTAGCTTTGAAATACCTGACATGCTGCAGCTTCCCTCAGAGTGCTCATGGATGAAATATTTGAGATAAACCTCTAAAATAAAATAAGCAGGAGAAAAAAAAAAGGTAGTTGAAGGAAACTGGAAAGCTGCTGTGCATCATGTACTAGTATTCCCATTTAAGAGGTGATTCTTCTTATTCTGTTATTTGCCTTTTTTATGGGCATTGTAAAGTGTAACCTAGTCAAACATTTCCAGCTCTCACTGGAGTTCAAGTGGTTTGGAAGCATGAAGCATCACTGATTCGTTTGGCTCCTTACATAGAAAGGTCACGTTTTTCTCAGGCACGTAGTACAAACATTTGAACACAAATTAGAAAAGTACCACTTGAAATTTAGTTGCCTTAAAAATTCTTATGAAGATGTTCCCTCTATCTCTTTAGCATAGGCCTAGAAATCACTTTAAGATCACACAAAATCTTTTATACCCCATTGATTGGAATTGTATTGCCAAAGTGTAAGAACATGCATTGTTTTTTCCTTTCCCTCTTCATTCCTCTGTTGAAGACCTGAGAATATAATAAACTAAATTTGATTTTGTAGTCCACTGATTCCTCAAAAAATGGGAATGTCTGCTCTTTGGAGACCTGTGATCTTCTACTTGGTGTTCCCTGTCTGTTGTGTTTGTCTCCATCAAATTTAAGCTTTCATTCTTCATCTTCAGCTCTGCTCTGTCCTTTCTTGTGGTTACATCTCCCATCATCTCACCATGACCTTTCACAGTACTGGTAATGCTACTAGTATCATCTGGCAACTCAAGAGGTTCTTGCCAACACATTTCTGTGCCTACATCATAAATTAAAATGCTCTAGACCAATCTCCAATAGGAGTCTTCTACCAGCTTTTGCTTTAAATTCAGCTGTATGTTTACACAATTATGCTTGTACGGTTATTGATGTCCTGAATGGGAGAGGTTACCAAATAATATACCACTATTTAATTTTAAAGTGAGTGAAACACCCTAAAATTTTGACCAAAAAGAAGATGAGTGAATTAGCAAGAAATTAGTTGTTCACTTTTTCTCTCAAAAATGTTGGTCAAAAATCTATTCTAATTTAGCTTGCTTTTTAAAGCTTGAAGGTTAAATGTGCACYGTATTAGCAAAACTTCTGGCTTCAGTAGAGCCAAGAGGATTTACCTCTGTTAATATTGCCTAGCTGTTTGGGATTTTTTAGTAGTTTATTTTTTTAGAATGTAAAGTACCATAGTTGCTTTGACTCGGAGCTTTTTGTAAATATTTAGAACTGGATGGAGAGAGAGGCTGGTGTGTGACTTCTCCTGATAAGGAGATATGACAGTCAAATGCTGTTGGAGAAACATGTGGGAACACACCCATCAGCTGCAATCCCCATCCCTTGCCCTGTGTGTCAGGTCCCCCTGTGCCACACTGGTATCACCTCCTCTCTGCCCAGAGCCCTTATCAGCTTCCCTGCTTGCTCCACCTCTACACAAGGCTCCCATCCAGCCCAGCAGCACTTGCTTTCTGGAAACTGGAAAAGGAAGAGAAAGAGGCAGGGCTCAGGATTGGCTGCAGATGGAGAGATGGATGGGTAGAGATGAGGTCTCATGTCACCTCAAGTCATCCAGAATAAAGTCGTAGACTGTTCTGGACATTAACAAGAATAATCAACAGACAATGTGCCAAAAATCTGTTTTTCTGTAGTTTCCACATTGATGTACTTTCCATCAGTTTACAACTGATGCATAACCATTTTTCTTCAGGTAAAAATAGGAACATAGTGCTTTGAGATATTCTCCAAGATTCATCTACATAGCTTTATTCAGTGTACATTCTTCATCTACACTGCTTTATAAGAGCAGCCTCATTAACGAAAGAAGTCTATTCAGCAAATTTGGGACTCTTTCCAAAGTAACTCATACAATCTTACCAATGTGCTTGAATGGCAAAAAATAGAATTATGTGCACATCTTGATTTTTATTTGGCTACAGCATTTTCCAGCAAATTTTTCATTCCTTCTGACTGATTCAGTATGCCACAAAGTACAATATGCGATGGAAAATACAAGCTGAGGGTTCAGAATTGCCTGACAGCCAACCCAGAGCTGCCGAGAAAAATCTAAATGGTGAGAAGCACATTTGCTCATGAAATTTTTGTGATTTGTAATGACTTCAACATTAGCAGTACCACAAAGAAGGATGTTCTGAATTTAAACATAAGGGATAAATTAAGCCAGTGGGGTTGTAACAGTTTATAACTGTATCTGAGAATCAGACCCAGGATTTTTATAGTGACGATGTGAAGTTGCTCCTCGCTCTGTTGAAAGATTTAACAGTATCTTCACCACATAAGCATTTTTTTCAATAAAATAGCTTTAAAAGTTGTGTGTTGCTTAGCTTTAAAAGTTCAATGCGTTGCTTTACATTACTTCAGTCCAATCCTGTGAATACCATTAAGCACAATGTTGAAAATGTTATCCCATGAATTGCAGGGTAACCGATACCAGTCATGACTAAAATGTAAATGAATACATTAGAGAGTTTACATGTTCACATTTTGTGGCTCAACCATTGCCTCCCATATACATTAGAACACATTTAAAGGAAAACCCAGTATCTCAGGAAAATAAGTACTGCTTGTTTGCTTAGGTCCTGAAGCCTTTGAAAAAAAACGTAATGGGTGGAGTGGTGACATTTACCTAAAAGGGTGCATTAATTGTGGGAAGGGAGAAAGTAACAGCTGGAGTTCACTTAAAGCTAAGCACAAAGAAAACTTCAAAGATATATCAAATGACTTTGAGCTCCTGTTTAGTTTACATGTTCACTCTCTAGAAGTATCTGCCTCCCTTCATTGATTATGTCAGGACCTTAAAGAGCTTACACGTGCAATGTATGTAGTTGCATTAGATGCCTTCCAGTAGATAGTATGGTCCAGTTCTTTATGTTGTTACCTTAATTCAACCAAAATGACTGAATTTGTCTTTTGAAGTGTTTCAGAGAGAGAAAGTCCTATAAATACTGTGAGTTCCTCAATGATAATAATCATGCTGGTTGAAAGGATAGCTCCTTTAGAATGATCTAAAATAAAAATAAGTATATATTCTTCCACAATTGCCGCATAAATGCAGGCAATGTTAGCAGCTGTACTGAAAGCTGTAGAAAGTTTGACCCCTTATATTTCAGTGTTTCATCGTGCCTGATGAGTATTTTAATATTTCTTTTTCTTTAGAAGATCTAGTTTGTGATTCTAGAGCCAAAAATCTTTTAACACTGTCCAGTTTACATCCCCTGTGGGTTTTACTTGGTTTGCTTCTTTGCTTGTTGAATGATTTAAGCCTCATCCAAGCTCTAGAACCTGTGCATTTCCTGTAGTTTTAACTGTAACCTGTTGTGTTATAAATAATGAGTCTGGCTAAGTGTGAGTTGCTGGCAAAGGCTTATCAATTTTATTGTGAGAGAAGATTCTGGATTAGTCTGCACATTACTCTCCTTCTCCCAGCCTCCTTGGTTTTTGTAGTTACACACACATGCATGCAGGCCTGAGGTACTCCTGTTGGCTTGAGAYGATGCTGTCCCTGGGGAGTGCTTACAGGGCTGTTGCTTACCTTAGAAATTACACTGCCAGAGCAGTAGAAGCAAAAGAGAAATACAGCTTTTCCACTGCCTTTTGTCAGAGCTTCCTCACCACTACAGATAACCCTCTGAGGAGAGATCGAGTGAATGCAGTGAACAGCATTAAACTTCATGCAGTGCCAGAATTTAGGCAGGATCTAGTGCATTTGTGTTTCCCCCTCTCCTTTTCATTCATGGGACTGCTTCATCTTTGCTTGCTACTTTGGGTAGGTCACCGTGTAGCTGCTTGCACCAAGCTGCAGAACGAAACGTGTCTGCCTCACGCTTACTGTGTGGCTTAACCAAGTAATTCATCCCAAGGACTGGTAATCTTACAGTGGTATATCCAGGGCTGTCATACATCTTGATTTCAAATTCTGCCCAGGTGGAGTTTGAAGGTTTTGCCTTGGATTTCGGGGTGCTCAGCTACCTAGCGATCTCGCTGGGTGAGTGCCAGACAGCTGGAATTTTTGGAGGCATCTACTCAACCTGAGTGGTAAATTGTACAGCGCACGCACAGTGAGCCCAACACTCCTGGAGGCCTTCGTCAGCTCTGAGGCATATGTACAGTGAACTGTCAGATTCATTGGGTTCAATGCTCCGACACAAATCACTTGTACTGTACATGCACAATAGATCAAACATTTCCTGGAAGCACAGCATTTCCTAAGCCCACAGTACATGGCCCATGAGCCTATGTTTCTTCCTGGAAAGCTTTGGTCTGCCTTAGATACGTGGATTTGTTTCATATAAAAGCAATTGGATTTAAGCAAGTACCAACACAGCACCAGAATTTGTCACCTCTAACAATAAAAATATGCTGGAAATGTTTAAGATGTTTAAACTGACTGCTCACACCCAGCTTTTGCGTGCTGTAGGCCACGTCCAGATGCTTCTTATCTTACCCATACCCATTGAAAATTACATCTAACATACTCTGCCATGATCTGCTCATGTCGTTAAGTCTTCAGCATTCAAAACTAGCTTATCCTGCTGCCTTTTACTATATGAAAAGAATCCTTTTCCAATTCACTTGAAAAAAAAATGCTTAACAGAACGTACTCTTGTTAGTGTTAATCATTTGGGAATCCCTGCTGCCCTTCAGGAACAGCCTTGTTAGGAGAATGAAGACAAAATAGAGTCCCTTTCAGATTTTGACAGATGCATTGAAGCCATGTAGTGCACTGTCTCTGTCGCATCAGGCCAGTGCCCAAGTGATGTGATTGCCAGTGTGGAGGAGAGGTCTGGGTCGTGTCCCCAAGGGTCATCATTGCCAGCAGGCAATACCTAGAGAGTATATTCCCTGCACTCCCCTAGCTCAAAGGGTCTGATTGTGAGAGCCCTCACAATGAAACGCACAAACAGAGAGAGATTCTTCTGCAATCTCCATGCTCAGCCACAGAGAGGTCACAATGTGGCCCTTGTTACAGACGAGGGACTTCCGTACCGCTTATGAAAAAGTTGCGTAAGAGAGAGCTGAAGAACCCAAGGTGAAATGCATTTTTAAATGCTGGCCGGTAACACTGGCATGCAAACTACAGCTGAATCTCCTAACTCCTGTTAGCACCTTGATGAATTGCAGATGAGTTATGAATAAATAAATGAAACTCTTTTAATTCCTTTAAATCTTATAAGTTTTAAAGTCTTTTCTCTTTTAAGTCTCTAAATATTAAGACTCATTAAACAAGTCCTTTCGGTCCAAAAAATGTTTGTGGAGACAGAAAAGCATCTTTAGAAATAAAATTAATAGTTGACAGAAGCATATTTTGTAGAATGTTTTGTAGAATACAAAGACATGCAAAGTACTGAATTCCTGTGTTTTCAAGTCTAGCCGATACAGTAATGTGATAGCTTTTTTTCAAACCCAGCTGTGTAACAAAGAGCAATCAGATTAATACGATTTCGGACTTCTGTTAGGCAGCAGGATGAGAAAATTATTAGTGAAATAAAATCCTGTTCTGCTTCTCACTCAAATACTCTGTTACAAGGGAGGCTGGGTGACACCTCTGTGAAATCAATGAGCACGACAGGTTAAATATTTGCTATGCTAGATGTTAGAGAAAGAAAAGGGAAACTTTAGGATCCACTGCCTACAACTTGCCTAACATCTGCAAGATAATCAGAAACAGAAGTGTGCAGACGGAGTTGGGGGGATATTGTCTGAGATATGCCCCTCTCTGTGAGCAGAAGCCACCAGGCATGGAGAGAAGGAAACAAGCAGACAGCAAACAGTGCTGGAACAGGGTCACCAGGAAGGAACCAGAAGACAAGAGATTTGGGGCAAGAGTGAACTGTGCCGTGAACTGTGCACAAAGATACTATTTCCAATTGCTGGACTCTTCCTTTGCCTGGAATTTGTACACATTTTATTAAAAAAAAGAGAAATATTGGCACATGACTGATTCCTAACATTTCAGAACAGAGAAAAATACAGTTCTTAATAAAGAGGAATAAATTCTGTGTCCCTATCAATGCAAGCTATCATCCCCTTTTTGACACTTTGGAAGAGCTGAGCAGAGAGAGAGTAATTATTTTTTGTCAGAAGTTGGTGAATTGTTATGATAAACTGAAGGACAGAAAGATCTGGATACAGGAAACAACACTGTACTCTGCCACTCTTGTGTTTTTCAGGCACTACTGATTTCATGGGATTAAGTGGCTACACTGATAGAATGATTGCCATATGAAAAAGTGGATCTTAGCCCTAAAATGACCAGGAGAATTTGCTTCCTTCGTCTTCCCCATTCCTATAAACGTGACTAATTGTGGGAAGCAGGTTCACAACCCGCTGAATGAAATGAAGCATAATGACACACAAGAGTAAGATGTCCTGTCTCTCTGTGTAAACAAGGATTAAATGCTGGTTTTAACTACAAGATGGCTTTATTGCTGCCATTTGTTTTATGGATTCTCTACTACCCATTACTTAATTAAACTGAAAACACAAGCCTGGCTTTATCATTAGTCAGCCTGTGAACAATCATTAGGTGTCACTGAACCAGCTCTTCGTGTGGTTAGACAAACCTTCACTGTGGGGTAGGATAAGAATTGCTTATTGGATTTGGCTTGGCTACCCTGAAATCGATGTGTGCTGTCAGATCCTGAACAGCACACTTCTGCGTGATAGACGGAATATAAAATATAGGTTCAGTGGCCCTGGTTTGCTATTGCATTTCATCAGCGTTATAAACATACAGCAGGGCAAAACCAGAGTCACACACAGTTGAATCAGCCTCCTTGTGCCCCATGGAAATACCCTGCTTCTCTGCAAAAATCTTTCCACAGAAAGCTTTCTACATGGTATCATCATATTTCTCCTTACTGGCACTCTTTAACCCTTTCTTCTGTGACCAATATCCAGTAATAGAGGAGTTCTTTGATGACATTGGCCATTGTAGTATACTTTTCCCTTCTTTCTTTTTCTTTCCTTTTTCAAGGTTTGAGCTTGTGTCCGTGTGGCTTTTTTTTTTTTTTTTAATTCCACCCTGAAAACAATTTCAGCTCATTCAGTGGAATCACTGTAATTTTCACTCCATGCTTTAAGGTTTGTCCTTCTCTCCCAACATTTTCCATCTAGGAAGCCAGAATCTGAGATCCCTCCTGTGTTTAATTTAGTCAGCCTTTCAGATTAGCTCACCACTGCCTGTGTGTATGAGGGAGTGAATGAAACTGAGCATGAGCTTCATGATTGCTTCTCGCCTAACAAGACTGGTTTTCAAATTTTCTGTAAGAACAACAGATTTGGCTTAGTGAAAACATTTTATCCTTGTAAACTTCTCTACAGACACAGAGAAAAAGAGCAAACAAGCCAGAAAGCCTTGAGGGTGAAAAAGGTATCCAGAACATTGGTTTCCTGCTAGGAAAGTTCCCAGGTCACAGGCAACCTAGGCTTGTTCAGCTATTTCTGAGACAGGCAGGCAGCTTGCTGAGTCAGTGCTCATTCAGTGTCCTTCAAGAAGGAATTAAAAGCAGTGAAGAATATGCTTTGCTTCCTCAGTAGGATTCCCCCCCCCGAAACTCTTTTGAGCAGCTTTGGCTGGAGGAAATGGAGACAACTGCCATTATCACATAAAAGCAAGACCACTTCCTCCAGGACAAAAGCCACAGGTATATGGGTCAAAATGGCAGCTGGAGGTCTTTTCAAACACATGAGCTTTTAATAGGCAGACTCAGAATAGTTGCAGAAGGTTTGTACCAGACCACCTGGAAGCAAGCTTCAGCTGTTTACCAATAAGGATAAAGCACCTCTGCCTACCCTTTCTTGTTACAGGAATTTTACACAGCTTGATTTAATCTGGGCTGAGATAACAAGCCTCAGATATGAGGTTCTCAGGAGACTTTGTTCAGCTGATTTTCCAAATAAGCTCTGTATTTTTAATATTGTTGTAAATGCACGTTAATTACCCAGGAACCTTAGACGTATTTGGTAAAGCTGGTTGTCACAGCAGTTGTTGCCATGCTACGTGGTCTGTTTTGCATTTAGCTTTTTGGTATGGTAATATTACAAAATAGCATACTCACTGTGGGGAGAAAAGAAACAACTCGCCAAGCCTCTTTCTTCCTAATATGGTGAAATAAAAAGCCTTGGTTTGAGCTAGCTGAAGTGCTGATGGAGTCAAAGCCCAAGGATCAGTCTGGTGTGGTGCGTGAAGAGCACAAGGGTCATGGTCAAGATTCACACTGGGAGGGCAGGGAATGTTTAAATTCCCTGACCATGACTAAACGATGGGAGCCAGCAATGCTGTCAGGGAAAAAGCCCTCTTCTTGTCCCAGCACGTGTTTGATTCCAGACTGGCGAGAGCATTTCTTCCTACGATTGCTGGTGTGGGAGCCCTGGGCTGTGCTATATAGCAGATGTAGGGAGTTATTTTTCACAAAGGTTTATACTAAGCAGGGATATGAATTGCTCAGTGGGCAGCAGCGTGGGGGTCTCAGGCAGAGCCCCGAGCTAAAGAGGGGGCCAGGGAGGGACAGGCTGCGGCCAGGTGATGGGCACCCGCTGCACGCCTGACACCAGGCCTTGGCATCTCGCTCTGCTTGTACAGCGCCTGGTGAAAAGGGGCCCCAAACGCTGTTAGAGTGCCAGGAAGTTTTGCCTTTTTTCCTTATTTGTGTTCACTATCACCTTTTAAACAAAAGAGCACAGCTTTTCACAGCAGTAAGCAATTGGCTGGTGGGAGCTGTTTCCCCCGTCCCCACCAGCTCCCAGCTGAAGAGGAGGGGTTTTCTGGCTGCTTCTCAGGGGTTCTGCTTCTGCTGGTTAAAAGCTCTGCTCAGGGATGCTTGGTTCAGTGTTAGCTCGTGATATTTAAGTCCTGTGAGACCTGTGAGACTTGCATTTTTTTTTTCTTTGCTGATGCTGATGCAGGGAAGAGAGAGAGGTGAATCCATAAAAAAACAGAGGCCGACACGTCCAGATACATAATTCCAGTAATTATGATTTATCAGGTACCCCAGTCATCTGAGGCTTTGCGAACAAAAGCTGACTGAAACGCTCGCGTCTCCCCAGAGGGAAAGCTACATGGAAAGCACTCAAATAGCTTTAACCACACTTGTGTCACAAATTCTTCTCAGATTTGGTGGCTGTGGCTTGTTCTAATTAAAACAATAAGAGTTTCAGCGCTATGTTTAAAAGCAAACAATCATTTGCTGTTTATGAGGAAAAAAAGGATAGAAACACTGAAGATAGCACTTCTTTTCCTGGAGGACCTGTGTCTCCACAGCACCATAGTACATTTTCTTCTGCTGAAATATTGTCACCCATCAGAAAGCTTTGCCTCCCAGCAGCTGACCAAGAGCACACGGGCAGGTTTGGCAGCTGAATCGTCTGTACGACACCTCCCTGTGTTCAAAAAGGGGCAAAGGCCTGAGCTTTGCCTTTTTAAAACACTGATAATGTCCACAGCTGGATTTGTTGTGCTCCATCGTTTCCATCGCAGCTCCCCAACCTGGGGCTCAGACCTAACCCAGAAAGAATTGCCTGGGACCACCCAGACCAAGCGAGGAGGCTCCAGGAACCTCAGCGGAGCAGCCAGCCCTTTGCTGACAAGGGGGGATGCAGCAGAAGCAGCAGCACAAAGGGGGAAGAGCACGTCCAGTTGGCTTTATTAAGTAATATATTGTTTATACATCCATTACAAAAACTTTGACAAGGAGGGAAATACTGAAAAGGAAGTATCTTTTTTTTAGCAGAGTAAAAGTGCTGCCTGTGGTTTCAAACAAAGGGCTGTTGGCAGGATGATGCCATAAAGAAAAGGAAGAGAAAGGGAAACTGCATTTGAATTAATTCAGATAAGTGAAGGCCAGAAGACCTTATGACAGAATTTTCCATTAATTCCTGTAGTCTAGCTCTCTCATAATTACGTTACCTCCTGACTCCTTTGTACAAATATTGTTGTGGTTATTATTACTGTTTACTGTAACTACTGTAATTACACTTACAAAAGCTGCTTACAGTATTGCAATCGTAATAATGCGAAAGAACAAAGTCAGACAAAACTTTTGTGGTGGGTATTTTATAAGATTTTGTATGAACTTGTGTAACTGTCTTCAGCTGTAAGAATTTACAGTGGGAAAAGACAAGAACAAAGGAGTAAGGAACAAACTTCTTCGTTTTGATTCCATCACTGTATTGAATCGTAACTTGAAATTTGATTTTTAGTGAGTCATAATTTTTTTGAACCCGTGATCAAAACCTTCTGTTTGGCCTAAAACATACTATTTCATTTCAAAGACAAATTTTGTTAAGATTTCATTTATTTTAATTTCATTTTTAAAATTGATTATTTTTAAAGGATTTTCAAATAAAAGGTAATTATTCTTCTGAATTAAAATATTTCAAGTTTTTTATTCTTTTCTGGAGCCAAGATGAGTTTGTAAAATATTTCAGGGTTCCCAAGTCTAATTACTTTTCCCCAAAGAAGTTTGCACTGAAGCATTTCAGCCAGTAAGCAAAACAGGAAGGGATAGAAAGAGAAACTGAGGCACAAAGAAGTTAAAATACTTTTCCAGTGTCTCATTAGATGGGTATCAGTGTTAGAAATAGAAATTGCATCTCCTGAGTTCCCCTCTTTGGTGTAAAACACTAAAGGATATTAAAGAGATAAATTATTAGATGCAAAATAAATTTCCAGCCATAGCTGTTATGAGCAACAGAGATCATGAAGACCACCAGCACTGTGCACTTTGCCTCCAACATCTTGTTCCCTGCTCCCTGGTACAGTCACAGTTGAAGCCCTAGTTGCATGCTTTGTCTGCATGGTACAAGTTAGCATAATAGAAAGATAGAGTATTTTTATTTTCATCTCTAACTCTTTTCAGAAAGTCTCTCCCTCGTTGTCGAAGAATTAACAGGATGCTTTCCAACGAGTCGGCACCTCCTCCTGCATTCAGTCGCTCCAACTCGCAGGCCTCCATGGACAGTACCTCCATGGAGGACTTCTGGTGCGAAGTGGAGAGCATCAAGGAGAGCAGTGAAGATGGATCTGAAGAAGCAACGCTCTTGGAGTTCAAACCTGCTGATGGTGAGCACACGAACACCATTTCTTCCTCACACCTTGGCTTTGCCTCGTCTCTTTAGTGATGCCCTGCTCTCCTTCCTACTGTCATCCAGTATGAGCAAAAGTGCTAGGCTGGGTCTATGATGATTGTCACTACTTCTGAATGTCACAGTAAATGTACGAGAGATCACTGGAGAGAAACAATAATTCAATCTGGTTTATGCACTGGAGCTGGTGATTGACTTCTGAAGTAGTTTTTTTTGTACCAATTTTATTTGTACTTCAGGAGGACAGATATGGTGTAATTCAGAAAAGAGAGGCACTAAATGAAAACTTCATCTAAATAAAATAAATCAAAACATATAAAAGGATCAAAAAGTTCATTTAGTATGCTGTAATTTTCAACTTCCTGGCTTTTGGTAGGCTGTAATGCAGAAGTTATGAAAGTCTTGAAGCAGTTGTTAGTTAGATATTGTTTGCTGCTATCAGAAATTTGATAACTGCCTGTTTCTCTGAGATTGCCCAATTTAGATATAATTCAGGGAGACATTAGAGATAAGTCTGAATATATGGATGCCTACATCATTCAGACTCACCACTTGTCAAAATTCATTCATCACTTATACAAATTATGCTGAAGGTATTACTACCTCATTCTGTTACCTTAATGTTTCCCCCTCCCCTTTTTCATAATGTATTTGGAAAAACATGTAATAGTCTGCACTAGCTTGTTGCAATGCAGCTTTGCGTTAGATGATTTGATAATATCTAGAACAGCAGTTCTCTTTTTTTTTCCAATTATGACCCGATTTACAAATGCATTATATTGTGCAACACAAAATAGCAGGTGTTACCATAGGATGAAACCGAATTTCTTTTGAGGTCATGACCCACTGATAACTGCTGCAACCCTTTTGTGGATCATGGCCACTAGTCTGGTAACTACTGATCCAGGGATAGATTTTGAAACAATGTCGTGTTCTTTCCATACAATTATTAACATGAGTGACAATGTATTTTTCTTACCTTGACGTGCAATGGGATGTCATTAATTCTGCTACCAGGAAGAAGGGGGAAAAGGGGGAAAGGGTGCTACTTTATTAAGCAACCAAATACGTAACCAGTCATGATAAGTATCCCACACAGAGGTATCTAGCTCTAACCATGCACTGTTTCCATGGGGAACACCTGCCACTCACTAGTTCCAGGTAGGGCTCTCCTGCAAGCAAAAGGAGATGACCTCCATTCACCAGAAGTCTTGATCTGCTACAAGGGTTATGGTCTGGCAGCTTAAATGCAAACTGCACTTCTTTGTGCTGGCCTGTGGTCTCAAATAAAAATAAATCAAGGTGTAACATTGAAACTTCATGGTTACTGTTATGGGAAGGCAGAAAAGCAATATCTGCCTCAATCAGTTTGACCTTATTGGGAAAATTCCTGTCTGATCATGCTCTCTAGCTTGGAGACCCCAGAAAGAGATTGTGAATCTCTTGGTGTCTCCTTCATGCAATTGTCAGAGTGAACTGGGTGTCCCTGACTTGTCTGCATGGTCAGGGGAATGTCACATATCTGTGAGTTACCAAGCTGGATAAGTTAGTAGGACAAGGCAATACAGGAGACCATTTTCCATGTTCTCAGAAACTTTTCCATCAGTTTCATCACTGCTGAGCTAAAGCTTCACAACAGCGTAAATTCTGCTGCAGTCCCCCTTTGTCTGATTACACCTCATTACATTGCATCGATTTTTTTCCCCTCTGTCCTGAATTAAAAATGAGATTGCAAGGTAAAATGCAGTACATCTCCACACTTCATTTACCTTCATACTGTTGTTTTAAACACATATATATTGCATACACCCCCACAACACCAGGCAGCGCTTGTTCAAGTTATTAACTTCAGGAATATATTCAGTCTGGGATTATAAATCTTGGAAATAATAGTGAGTTCTGTTAAACTCCTAATAAGATAATATTCCTTGCCGATGATCAAAACACTGAAAATCAATGTGGAAGTCCTCACGGCAAAATAAAGAGAGGTATTTGTCACCCTTTTGAGATGTCTTTGAAAGGAAGACATGCAGAATCCTTAAGAAGGAAGCCAAAGGGTGATAGCAGCCAGGCACCACTGATATTGTCGAAACCACAAAGCTGTTTTTTGCCAGACGACGTGTGCAAGGGGAAGACATCAGCACACTTACTCTGTTGACGGTAGTAACTATGGTCAAGAAAGAACAGAAGATCATAACAAGTGATAAAAGGGGTGAAAATGTAGGGGAAGAGGAAGTCATGGGGTATTTAAGATGGCAGCGATGTGTAGAACTGCTGTAACACTTGGTGTTACAAGACTGGGATGCTGTGAGTTATTTGAGGTTATATCTGAAATTCAAAGAAAGGCACACCTCTTTCCTAGCAGCCTCTACAAGAAAAAAAGAATTACCATCCAGAGGGAACCCTCTTGATTATCTGTTTGTCTTCTGGTGGAGCAGAATCAAACACAGTATCAAGACCCTGCTGTATAAGTAGCTACCACCATAAAAATAACATTTTGTAAAGCAACATGTTTTTCTTTTAGCCCTTATTTAAACCTATGTGTCATAAAATTTTGATGGTTTTTTTATGCAGAAATTCCTTCTCTTTAATAGTTTTACTCCTCTGGTTGTTGTCGTTATTTCTTAGTCTATTGTTTGTGAATGGTTGGAACAGGAAAAGGGCAAAAGCCAGAGAAAACAAATCACGGGGGTGGCTGGTAAGCAGGCACAATTTCATGTCTGCTTTACTATTTTTCATAGCATCGTGAAAGCCAAGTTTGTTTAAAAACTAAATTCTTGGAAAGAATACGTCAGGACAAAAGCCAAAATGAATATAATTAAGAAATGGGAACACGAATGGATGTGGCTAGAACAGCAGCACACGGAAATGAAAAGAGACCTTGTTAGAAAGAAGACTGAGGAGAGCAGAAGAACCATTGGTTCAAGGAGGGAAAGGAACAGCCTGTCATCCTATCTGTGGATACAGAAAGGATCAGAGTGGAGACAAGCTGTTTCATGGGATACAGGGCTGGTCACATCCCATCTAACACAGAGGAGGGGTTTTAGAAGCAGATATTTTTTGTAGAGCTTTGTAAAGAGACAAGGCAGTTAACAATGAAGTCAGTGAAGGTACACGTGTAAGATGCTTTCACTTGTCCCTACGGTCCAGCCCTGTAATTTTCTTTTTTGCGTACCTAACTGCCAAAGCGCAGCAAACTGGTATCTATCAATCTGCCTGCATTCTGGTGTCAAGAAGAGGCAATAAAGGGAGAGTGGAAATACCAACCTGCCATTAAGACCAGTGCTGGGACAAGAACAATAGGCGCATTGACTAGTTGTTTTATAGAACATGCTGCAAATTAATCCATTTCCTGTTTGACATGTTTATTTGTAATACCTCCTCTTCAGTCAAAGCTGGAATGCAATGATTGTCTTGTCTCAAATAGCATATTGCTAAGCTAGGATTGTTCACGGACAGAATTAAAATGAAGGCCCTCAAAATCTCCTATGTGAAGAGAGATTTTAAAAGACTGTGACTCTACTTTAAAAAGCAGACAATAAAAAGGCAATGACAGCAAAATTTAAAATTACTAAATGATTTAGAGAAGGTAGATAGGGAGCTTCTCCCTGTCCTACAGTGACCGAGGATATTCATTTAATGTACCAGCTAGCAAGCTGAAATCTGAGGAAAGAAAATACTTTTTCACACGGTGCATAATCTCACTATGGAACCAGTTGCCGTGTTGAACCATTTGAGAAACAGGTTTTGAACAGGATTCAAGAAGGTATTAGTCACTAATCACGATATCAAGAAACCCTGGGTATAGAGTGCTAGCTGCTCTAATTATTAGAAATCAGGATGATACCTAGCATGCAAGAATAGCTATTTCTGCATCTTCCACTCCTACCTGACCTCCTTGATACCTACGCCTACCTGATCTTTGCTCTTCAGTGAGTGGCTCTGGCTCTTAACCATCTTGTCCAAAACAGGCTATTGGATGGTGGACATCATGCTTCTCTCAGTGTGACGTCTTCACTAGGTGTCTGATTACCAGCTGGCTCTCTGGCATCTCAAATCTCATCCTTAGTGTGCAAATACATTATTCTATTGTATACACCACTTCAGTATTTTTGCTTATTTTAATTGGAATACCAATTTAATTTCCACCTGCCAAATGGCTTCATCCAGTACAACCTGGTATAAATGATAACCAAGGGGATTTATTCTCTTGAATGAGGGGTTAGTTTTTAGTGACCTTGCTGTGTCAGGCTAGGCACCCCACTGCCTTCTTCACATGAGTGTGTTGATGCACAGTTTAAAAATATCTTTTCTGTTCTTCTCCTAAGCCTCTCCTGTGCAAAGATTGCCAAACTGAAAGTTGACAGTATGTTGACAAAACTAAATTAATTTACACTTGTGGCCTAAGAAAGATTGGAAGTGGAGTCTTCTCGAGGTAAAGGCTAAGGCAGCAGTCTACCGTGCCACCTCCCTTCCTTCAGCCCCCTCTCCCTCCCGTGCCAGGCCTGACAACACGCTCTCTTCTTCCGCAGAAGGGGAGCTGGAGGCAGAATGGCTGCAAGATGTAGGTTTATCTACATTGATCTCGGGAGCTGAAGAGGAGGACGGCCAAGCCCTGCTGTCCACTCTGACCCGAACTCAAGCTGCCGCTGTACAGAAGAGGTACAACACCTACACTCAGACCCTGAGGAAGAAGAACAAGCACACAGTCCGGGATGTGCGAGACATCTTTGGCACCAATGACTCTTCTGTAAGTAGCCAATACATCCTAGTGAATGCTTTTGAGCTTAATTTTTATGCATTTTGCCAGTAGTCATCAAAGCTTCTACCAGACAGGAACCCTTTTCTGCTGACAATGTACAGACAGCCAGTAGCAGTACCTGACACTAAGTCCAGACTTTTAATGCTGTATTTACTACATTTTGAGAGGAAAGGAAGAAGCCAAATAAAGTAGATGGTGCACAGTTTTGCAACTAACCTGTAACATAATGTTGTATTTGTTGCCAGCCTTCCTCCTGTAATCTCCTATCAAGACTAACATTTACTCCTTTATTTTTTGGAAATTGGTGAGTTACTCTTGGCAGCTATTCAAATTTTTGCTGGCTTCTGGGGACACTTGCTATTTACAACAGTCTCAGCGGTGAAGTAAAACTTCTCTAATGAAGCAACTGGGGTTCAAATATGCATAAACAATTAAACACCTGCCAGCATGATTGCAACTGGTACACTGGCAGTTACATTTCACTTACATAGCAAATGAAAATCTATTAACTGTTCATTTGCTTCATGGCTTCAGAAATGAGCATTGCCTCTGGTAGTTTCATCCACTTTTCCCTGAAGATACCTCTAAACGTATCAATTCTTATCCCTACACGCTTTGATTTTGGTGAACGCAGTCAACTGTGTGAGTTTAGTCCAATGCTCAAAGCAACACGTATGACTTTACATATGTCACTCATGATATCTTAAATGGGAGGCGCCAATAAGCTCACAAGCTCACCTTTGAAATTAATATTAAAATTCTTGCCATTACAAAACTCCAAGAAACTCTTTTTCATTATGACATTGCTTTATCCTTTTCTATTTGCCCTACCTTCTCTTCAAGGCTTGGCATCCTGGATGAATTTAAAACAAAAAATTGGGAAACAAAATTGTAGCTGCATAGTTATATTAAAATTACAAAGATATAATGGTTGGGGAGTTAACTTACTTATTTGTCTCCAATTTAAGTATCTGGGGTTTTTTGAACCTCTTGCACATATCCCACAAATATATCCAGAAGCATGCAGTAGTTTCCTGTGGGCAGACTTCCTTGCATGAGAAATCCTCAGGCATGTTTGCATGAACATTAAAAAGCTGATGGCACTTCTTATTAGATTAGCACACTTCTCCTGTTTCAAGTATCTGTAAACCTTAATGTGCTTAAAATTTTTTAAAATTATAATAAAGCTTGAGTTTCCTAATAAATTTCAATCAGCCAAATAAATGTTGTACCCATTCTCTTGGATGGGCACATTATTGATCTGGTTTTGACCTGCTTATTTTTCACCTCTGTTTCTCACTTATTAAAGGAATCAGGAGTTTCAGGGCCATTGCCCTTCAAATCACTGTTTTACCTCCTCTGAAATTCAGCTCACTTACTAGTTCTGCATTGTGAAAGTCTGAAAGATAAGACTGGAAAAGTGATTAAGACTTCCAATTCTTCTTCCCACAAAAATAGGCAGTTCTGCAGGGTGCTTACCTAAATGTTAAGCACAGATACACAAACACAGCTGCAGAGCACACCATCACCTCCCTCCAACAGACTGCAAAACAGTATTTCTAAAAGCCTACAAGGTTCCTAACACCCTTTGGGCATTCCCATTGACAATTGTGCCTATCTCTGCTGCTTATTATGGGATTTAGAAAGTCCGTCCTAATTATCAGTTCCTCAGGGACAGATGCATCGTGGGGTGGTGCTGTGCCCCAAGCTGAGGGTTTCCTGAGCCTCCCTTTGTAAGGGGGTGTCAGCTGAAGCAGCCCCTCACTCTCTGCTGCTTCTTTGGGCATGGCACTACAGCTATCAGTGAATCTTTGTGATTAATCTGTTTGGAAAAGTGATCCGGAGTAAAATCTACCCAGCCAAAGAAGAAGAGCAACAGGGAACAGGGAGGGGCAAATCTTTTCAGCACAGCTGCTGAAGAGAGGCTGGTAAAAAGACTGCTTGAAATGACGTGCAGAAGTTTTGCTTTCCCATCCTGCTTTTTAGCTGGGAAGGGAAGAAGTAAATGTGTTGCAAATAGCAAAACAGCTCTCTAATTGCTTCACCTAACTCTATAATCCTCCCCATTAGGAGGATGGACTTAGATCTTCTTCCCAACAACCTAAGCATTACAGGAGCCTAGAGGGATGCGTCACAGGATGGATTACTCTCTTCTGTGGCTAATGATGAGAGAAAAGGTGATTAGCTCACTAGGGTCACCTGAGATGAGATTTAGAGACCACTGAAGAAGGATAGATAGTTGTCATCTAGGGAGGGGGGAAGATAGATTTGCCCTAGTTTCTTTTCTCTGTTCTGAAAAAATCTGCTTGCTAGATGTTTTGCTATTACTGCCCCATGGCCAGGGTCTGTGGGGGTCAACACAGAGCAAAGGGTGCTTTTCCCTCATCCTGCCTTAAGGTCCATCCCCTCAGGGCAGGAGTGTTCCCTCAACAGCCCAAGTGGACTGAAATGAAAGGAAATGAAGCCATATTTCCTTTTTGGGGGGGTTGTGGTTTGTTCTTTTTTTTCTGCTGGCCGCCCTGGAAAGGTACTGTGATCCCGGGGACAAAATGCAGCACCTGCGGTACCTCGCCCCTCCGAGAGTGATGCCTCGGTGAAGCAGTCTGCCCCAGCTGAGGTGCCTCTGCTCTGCTTCAGACTGGCCTACACGCAGCAGGCTGGACTGACAGCCACACTATGGAGATTTAAATTGGATGGTTTATTCATCACAGTGGCCTGATTTTCCTTACTGCTGGTACCCTGCTGCTTCCATCAGAAGCTATTGGCTCTGCTAGTGCTCAAAGCCTAGAAAAATCAACAGCAGAATACAACCTGGGGAGGGGGGAGACATTGATTTTATTATTGGAGGGAGGAAATGAAGCATCGTGCTCATCAACAGCCCAACCCTGTATGTTGTGATCAGCTAAAACTCCTCAAGAGTTTTAGGAGCATTTTACTTGAGCAATGCATGAGAAAATGATGTCCTAATTAAAGAAGAATCACTAACTAACCCAGAGCTATTTGCATGAAAAGGCATTTGTGATGACAGTGCTCAGAAATATGAATATATCCAAAGCATGGGCAACTTGTATCCTGACCAGAGCTATAAGGCTATCCTCCTTTGCCTGTATTTCCCTTAGCTGCAGGGCTGACAATAGAATTTGGTCGCTTTGGTGCTCCAATGATTTGTTTTTACATCTTCTACAATGAGGGTAGCTACTAAAGAACTATCTACCTCATCTCCATCTTTTCCTTGCTCCTCTGGTTTTCTCTTCCCATTGGAAATTCCTGTGGACATTGTGCCAGTAAACACTGGGCTCATTTTTAGTATTGGATAATGAGAACTGTCTAATGAATCACTTTCAGTCAGAAATCAGGATATGAGAAGTCTTGCCTTTGCTTGGAGCCCCAGCCGAATGAATAAAGTTGTCCCGATTTAGTTAAGGACACAATTTGACTCTTGGCCTTTCACATTCATTAAGACATGAGCTTCCAAAGTGTTTTAATCTTCTTTTTTACTAAAGAAACAATCTGGATCTTTAAAATTCATGCATTAAAAAGGTTTTATTCCCAATCTTCCCTTTCTTCGTATCATATTACCCTAAGATTAAAAAAAAGGGGGGAAGAGAGGGGTTGTTGGTCCTGTTTGGAAGAGATTTTCACGAAAGAGACAGAGATTTGGCTTCCTTATACACTCTCCCTGTGGAGGCTGGGAAATGAGACCAAGAATATGATGTTTTTAGCTACCCTTGATATTGTACATGGTTCATGATATTCAATTGCCACAAGCTAGAGCAGCCTGCAGGCTCTTGCAAGCAATGCTGGGTGCCAGGCAGAGTTGTGCTGTCAGCTCCCCTCCGCCAGCTCCATCGTGCTTAACAAAACCTGGTTACTGCAGCTGCTTCACTATTGATTTCACCTGCGTAACATGGCTGGAAGGATTTTTTCCTTAATAAACTTGACTCACTGTAAATCTATTCTGAATACTGTTCGCAGGGTCAGACATTTTGAGCAGTGAAAGTAGATGAACCAGTTGCTAATGTTTACCATTAATTTCTCCATCTGGATCTTAAGCAGCAGAATAACTACTTTTATGTTTGATTTTCCCAAACTGCTGAGGCAAGTTTAACCGTCTCCTCCACTTCCATACTCCCACCTGAAATTCATCTCGCTTTTTTATGTCCTAAAGCCTTTTGTGTAAATGTTATGGGATTTTATCATAAAAGCATCCTACAGTTCTCCTTTTAAAAAAATCAATGGTCCTTACAGTCTTCTGGCAAAGGAAGTCCATGTGACTCAAATCCTGTTTCCTATCAAGTTTGCGGGCCATTGAATGGACTCTCTCAGGAGAGATTTTATTCATGTTACATTTGACTTGACTTTGTTACCCAAATAGCTCAGAGGGTAAGATTGAATAAAACAACTGCAACATTATTTCAGGCTTCCAGTTGGAAGAGCTGCCTGTCTTTTAAATATCCAACATTTTTTAGCAGCCTGAATGCTGCTCCTGTGCATTGGCTACAAATGGGGAAGACAAAATTTCTGCCCTGAGTCATTGCTGCTTGTTGATAAACAGCCGATTTAGCAATTCAAAGAGCAATTTAAAGAGTGGCTGTTGTGGGCTCATCGGGGCCCTCAGCTGCAGGTTCAGCTGGAAAGCCAGGGGCTGCTCCATCAGGCGTGGGGATGAGGCAGCAGGTTTGGGAAAGGGAGGGCTCCAAGGGCTCCCACCAAGATGCAAAGGACAGCAGAAAAAATACAAGGCTGGTTTGGGGCATTGTATTTATTTTCACTGAGTACCCTTCAGAGCATTTTTTAAATTCTTGACCTATTTTTTTTTACCTGAGAACATGCAGATGAGCTGCTACTGCCCCGTGTACACACACACACTCAGATTTGTCTTATGATGACTCTCAAATCTGCTGAGAACAAGGGCAAAACTCAGCTGCCAAGAAGAGGTGTTAGTGCTTGAAAGTCACCCCCTGGGCTCCAGCCCCCCTTCTCTGCTGTGCTACACACGCTTCCCCCATTTTCACACAGTGCAGAATGATTTCTGGAGCAGAAGGAAATGAAGTTGACTATAGAAAAGGTCTTTTTTCCCAAAAAACTGTTTTTGCTCACTGATAAAGTGTTAGTGTATAACCTATGGGAGGACATCTGTCCATTAATAATTTTCTGGTGCCCAAATCCCGAAAGGTGGTGAACAGCCTGATTTCTGACAGGTGCTTGGGAGCAGCGGATGTTCGACGTGTATCAGAGAGTCCTCAAAAAGATTTGTGGCCAAAATGATTAAAAGCAGGAGGGATTACAATTTGACAAGGACCTTTTGCTTAGTACAATTACATACAGCAATTTACTTAGCTAATTTCAGTCATTACATAGGACAGGACTCATTAGCTACAGCGAACTGCAATATTACCGACCTCAACATGATCCAAATCTGTGCAGGCTGGGGAAGATTAATACTCAGGCTCAGCTATGAAAAATGTACTCTGGCGAATCACAACAGGTTGTTTAAACTTGGCAAAAGAGTGTAAGCTGAGAATGATACGCTGTTGCTTGAACTGTAGCAGTTTCTGTCCATAGACGTTTACCTTCACTGCAGTCTGATCATTTTTCCTTGCCTATCAGCCCACATTTGAGACAGTTCCAGTGTCACCAGTTCCTTCTAATGGTATCCAGCTTCCTGGGCAGAAGCCAGTTTGGAAATCAGTTAGCTGTGAGTATGCAAACATGTAACCAGTGTTCACTTCCTCCTAGGAAAATGATAGCCAGAAAGATCCTTTTGTGGTTCTGAGGTTAGTCCCCTCTTCTGTGTTGGGGCATTGCTGCATATATATTCTTAAAATCATTGTCAGCTTATTGTCATGCAGGAACCAAAGTTTCCCATTCAAGACCGGTGTTGTACAGACATAGACTGCTGCCCTTGAGGAATCAGTGTCTAAAAAGCACTGATCGTTGCAAGGCTGGGAATGTAAAAATCACCTCTAAACAATACGGTGCAGAATTTGTCCAAAATATGTCAGCAGTGTATTTTCTTGTTGCAAATCATGACAAGAAAGATGCATATTTCCTTCACATTTCTTCTCCAGTACTGCAGAAACGGTAGTATTAGAAATTTATCATTTTTCTGGTTCTGCCCTATTATTCTGATCTACTAATGGTGTTATTTTGGACATCCCTTAAACACTTTGCCCTGACAGTGACTGGCAGTGCTAATGAAAATGATAGCTCTGCTCTACTCAGTGTCTGGATAACTGTCAGCAGCCTTCCACGGGTATGTCCATTTTTTATTTTGAAAGCTCTTCCCATCACCATTGTTCAGGGCTTAACTAAAGGGTTATCAATACCCAAGTTTCAAAACTAGTCTCTTAGATATTTACCTCTGGATATAGTGCCACAGACATTTTCCTTCATTGCAAAAACTGTTCATTTCACTGCTCCGCTCATACCTCTGCTCCACAAGCAGTGGTACTAGAACAGATGGGGAACCAAACTGCCAGGGACACTGTGGATGGTCTGTGGTCCCGGGTCCAAGGGTGGAAAGAGAGATGGAAAACATCTTAAAACAGCTTGGCCATTAGGTAACATCTAAGGCCACAGTTCAGAAGCCACTTAATAACACACTTAGCTTTTTCATCCCAGACTTGCAAAACAAAGGCTGGCAAAACAAAGGGTGTTGCAAAAAATGTTTAAATCCCTGTATTTGTAAATTCAATGATTCAAAAATCATGGGGCATGCACATGTTTATAAAACATGTAATGCGTTTTAATTCACTTTCTGATTTCCATGGCTTTTGAATGCACTTGGTCACGTTAGTAAACTCTTCTCTGCAGTCCTGGGGGCTGAAATTTTACTTCACTTCCAATGAAAATTATTATTCTGTTCCAATTGCATGAGTCTAGGAGCTGGACCTTAATGGAAAACATAAAATTGTCCTGAGATGTGAGAGATCAGTCATGAAAGTTGGCAACACTGGAACTCATGCATGTTATCACACTTTGGACTCCATGACAATAGGGTATTTCTGTACTTGATTGTACTGATTTCAAAAATTTTCCTTTGGCATCCACTAATTTCAGCAGGTGACTAAATTTTAGAGTAGAACAATAAGTCATTTCACAATATCTACCAGAAATTCCAGTAGATATAGTCCTTTTCAAACTGGAAGATTGTACATTGAGTCCTGTTTTTGTGCTACACACCTAAACTAGCAACTGTGAGAAATACATGTATGTGAGCATATAAAATATATGCACAATGTCTTGATTGTAAATAAGTCAACAGTGACCTGAGAAACTGTGTCAACAGCATTTTTCTGTCAGGAACTTTTATTTTTAATTGTTCATTAGACAAGTGCCAACACAGTTTGCTGGCCTGGGTAGACCAGGATGGAGTATAAAAACTTGATAATTCCTGATAAACAGGAAGTTCCAGCTTGACTATCTTTCTCACGAAAAGCAACAAGTTAAATAATCTAAAATGAAAATAGGGATTTTATTTCTAAGGGGTTATTTCCTCCAGACGAAACAGGAACATGCTGTGGTTTACACTGAAATTCCTCTTTGAAGCACTTCCTTTATTACTTTCTCAAGATTTTTGTCATCTTGGTTCAATTTTTTAATGTCTCTGTACTAAATGCAAGCATACATTCAGCATTCATATATAATTTCCCTTATTTTCAGCTAATAGCTGTCTAGACTGCGGACTAGATAAAGGCAGCCCATCCGTAACAGAAGAGCTCTCCTATGAGGTCTCTTTCTCAGAATCCATTACGGTCCTTCCAAAAACCCAAGAATGGCCGAAAAACCAGAGGTTCAAAAAGGAAGACTCTGCTTTGCCTGTAAGTTTGTTCTCGACATATTTCCTCAATTGTTTTCTTTAACTCAGTAATTTCCTGCTTTATATCCCCAGCACATTGGAGTCCGTTAAGATACATTAGCTGTCCTTTGCTGTGTGTGCTTTATAGAGACCACCCGCTGTGCCTGCCTACCGCTTCTGACTGATTCCCAGAGAGGCACCAAAGCTAAACTGGATATCCAAGCCTGGTTTTTACTTGTACGCATCACAGATGAATATGCGTAACTCAATCCACAAATACGGCATCATCCACACATTTTTCACATAGAAATAAAGACCAGTTACTGGCACTGAAACTAGCAATCATTTTCATTACTGGTCTGCTTTCCTACTTTATTCCCCCACAGATTATCTGCCTTTGTTAACATAGGGATTTAAAATTGCTTCACAGATGAAGGGGGGAAAGCAAGCCTTAGTCCTGCAGCAGTACTGATTGTCTCCAATCAGTATTCAGTGCAATTACGCTATAGGAGATACTACGTGAATGGTTAAAGGAAAGTTTATCATATCATCCAACCAGACATACACTGAGCAGTTGTGTCATTATCTGGAATTATTTCTTGAAGTCAAGGAAGTCAGTTTTCTATTTGCATCAGCCCTCACAACTTCCATTACTGAAAACTGGAGCATTAGGTTTGTGCTTCATATACCACCTTTTTAGTGAAATGTATGAAATAGCTGTAAATTATTTGGAAGTATTTCCTGAATGTTATGATGTCCTGAGGTCCTAAACTAATCTGAAATTGTTGCTATCCACACAGACATTGAATTCTCTGAGAATTATCCATTTGTCCATCTCAGGCACCACCAAGGAAGAAGAACCTGAGATGCAGAAGTAAGCTTCCCTGTTGAAAGGAGGGATAAGACACCAAGTAGATTACAACTGGTGTGAAATCCCTGTGCTTTAGTGTGTCTGGGTTGTTTTTTTTTTTTTGTGGTGGGGATAACTTAGTGTCCTGTGGAGAGTAAGGATATCTCTGCATTCATCATGATTTTGGCAAACCAAAGGTTCATCCTTGCTCCTTGTAATAGCAAACCTATGACCCCAGTCTTCACTACACACACAAATTGTTCTCTGCAACAGCTYGGACAATTTCCAGTTGATAAAGCAGGGAAACTGGTGACAAACAGGGAAGAGAAGATGCCGCATTGATGTTGCATGCATAATTGATTAGTATTAGAAAAGGCCAGTATTGTGCTGGAGATGAACTATTCTGCATGCAGGACATAATTTTGTGTGCTCGGAAGAGTACATGAGAAATATGCCAGGTCATCACAGACAGAGACTTTCTGAATAAAGTCAACAGTCATAGCTGTTGACATTGGCATTTCTCTTACTTCATATGCTGCCACTCATGGTATTTGTTTTTTCCCATAATGGCTCAGACCGTAATGGGCCCCAGCAAAAAAATCACCTCCTGCTCTGTCACACAGAGAGACCAGTCACCTACACTCTGAAGGACTGTCCCTCCTTCCTCAAGGTGGGCCAACAGGGCCAGACTGAAGTCTACACAACATCATACTTTCTCCAGGGCAGGTCTGACACATTAATATAACCAACTTCATGGATGGCATACACCGAGCTGCACAGAGAGAGATTATATATCATAAAATAGCRTGTCCCCTCCGGCTCCCAGAAGAGCCAACTCAACATCACTGTCTGCATAGGGTTACATGCAATTTCCCCAATGTGGGACCATGATCAATGCGACTTAGCTGAAGATACTACAGAACTAAGAGTCAGTAAGCATTTCAGGCCCAACTTAGTACACTGTATAGTTCCACATATAGAAACAACATGTCACACAATATCAGACATGATCCTTAGCCAAAAAGCTAGTAATCTAATTTTAGGATAGCATAGCCTCCTTCAGTGCTGCATATTGTGACTCCACWGTTTGTAAGAAGAATCACTGGAAAATTGTGACACAAGACAGAAGAAAGAGGACCAGCCCCAAACCTTGTGTTAACACTGCATCACATCATAGTGACCCTAGGAACCAACCAGCCACCATGGAAAATCATTGTAGCTACCTTCTGTAATCGGTTCTCGAGTGTTTGTCATTTTTTCTTGGCAAACATACTTTTTCTCTTAGCCCTCAGAAAATATATATATACTGTGTGATTTTTTCTTATTTTCAAGATGATTTATTGTGCTTTGACTGCTTTTGGACTTTTTGCATCACTGGAACCAAAATGCATAGATACTCGTTAGTATTTTATGCGTCTTCAGACATGTAGCTTCTATCCTCCATGTAGCTTTTGTTACATTATTAAGTCTCGGCATAAGAGTAACAGTGGAATTGCTGCATTCTGGGGAGGGAAGATTCTGGCCTAAAATGCCCCAGACAGCATGTAAATTAGTTATTCCATCCCCTGCACTCTTCCTCCCCCAGTTATGATTAACCCCTATTGAAAGACCATGTGCAATGTGGTTTAGGAAGTCCTAACCTACATGATCTATATGTCCTTTGTCCTCTCTTACTTTTGAAATCTGGTGTAAGTTTAATTCTTTTTTTGTTTGCTTTTTTCTTAATCTGTTTGACTGGCTTCATCTAAAGATGGGTTAAACCTATTGAGTCCAAATTTGTTTAAAAAAGGGAGGACTGGGCTGAAATCTCCAGAAGCAAAACATTATTAAAGGCTGGGTTGCCACTCACTTCCCTAAAGGGAGGAGATGATTTGTAATGCTATTTATTTATACCTCTGACTAACAATTACTGGTTTAAATTACAATTAAATTAAAAAACCATACAATACCAAAGATCCACAGTTCTTTGAAAAGCATTGTTTTTACTATAACTTTGTCATTATGTCTAACAATTATGTCAAAAACTGATGGGTATTTGTTCTTTTTGACATTTGTACAAATGCTTCTGTCATGACACAACATTCCTGGCTCTGGTCCATGACACTGCAGTTTCTAAAATATGTAGACATCTTCACATGCCCTCAAATTACTAAGTGTCATTTAGTTCAAGCCTACTTGAATAAATTCTTTCTTAGCTGCTGGGAGTTCTGTTTCTAAGCCTAAATGCTTCTTGAGTAATAAAAAGTACCAGTAAATTGGCAGGTTGGCATCAGGACTAAGTGATTTTGCTTCTGGGCTTTTCCTCAGGTCTTTAGTTTGAACTCTCCTATAAGACCTCATAAATTAATGAGTAATTAATTAATGATTGATTAATTAATTAATATGCAAAGCAGGCATGGATTCATTACACACACACACAATTGATATACAACTGTATCCATGATGAAATGCATCAGCTACTTCAACAGCATTCAAAGATGCTCTGGGGGAGGCAGAAGCAGAGCAAAACATTATATCCTGCTGAAACTGGGCAAAAGTTTCAGCAGCACGTAGCTCATTTGTGGCAGCTGGAGTACAGGCACTGAGGTTAACACCTCTGCTCCAGCACCGCTTACCAGTCAAACTGCAAGGGAACATGATGAGCAAGAAGCTCAATTTTATGTTTCAGATGGATGCAAGTTATGTCAACATACCAGGCCACTATATAGGGTTGTAGTTCAGCTCTTTGGTGTTATCCATCTACCCTAATATGACTTCCTATCACATACGGGCATCTCTTTCAAAACAAAAATTCACGTCCTGTAATTTTTGTGCAAATAAAGATGCAACCCATCTCTACTGTAGAAATTCATTGTTCGGAAAAGCCGGTTTGGACTGACAGAGGTTGGAGACCTCTCTCCTGAAGACATGAAGAAGATCCGCTACCTCTCCCTGATTGAGCTAACGGCCTTCTACGACGCACTGGGGGTGGAGCTGAAGAGGAACCGCGCAGAGAGGGTGCGGGGACGAGGTACCGTGCTGTGGCATCCCCATGGCGGCCACCTGGGTGCTGCTCAGCATTGCAAAGAAGACGCGTACGAGGTTGTTTCCTCTTTTTCACATTTGTTATTATTATTTTTAAGAAAATGGTCTGTTTGGAGTCCCCCTCACCATACTGCTGGAGAATGATCAAAAGAAGGTTCCTGGAATAAAAGTTCCCCTCATCTTCCAAAAAGTGAGTATAACTCAGCCTGCTCGGCCACTAAGATTCACATTTCCATCATTTGCATTGGCACTCAAAGCAGACATCAGATAAAAGAAGATGTAGGCTTCACAGACTTGAAGGTGTCTACAGGTTGTCTGTATGTTGTGGTTTGAAAACCATGTGACAAGGAGACAAAATTTGCTCCTTTTGTGTGTTTTATCTGTGGTGGGGACCTCTTTCCACTTTTGTAATTGTATGGTACTGTACAGGGAACTTTGGGAAACAAATGTCTGGCTTTCTGTTTCCCTTTCTCATTAAATTAGAGTGCCACACAAAACTGTGTGTCTGTGCAGAAGTGGCAGAGATGAGTTGTCTCAGGAGTTTTAATTTCACATGAATTCAAACTGTAGGTATTACTTAGCTATTATTTCCAGAATGGAAGTGGTATCTTCTCATTGAGGTTTGTATCACAAGACAATGATGTCATTTATATGTCATTTGACAGTACAATGACATTCAGTGGATGTCTTGGAGACAGGTACGCAGACATAAGCACACATGCAATTACACAGGTTTGCATGGACTCGAAACTACAACAAATTTCCTTGTAAATACTGACAAAAGGGGAAGTGGTGTGGAGTGTCAGGGGAAAGACTGACATGACTTGAATATTTACATGACTTTGCAATCAGCTCCACAGCTCCCCTGTCAAGATACCATGGGAAATTAGAAGGATCCAACAGCTAGGGCAGGAAGCAGAGGTGGTGGTGAAAATCCAGAGCGGTATGAATAAATGCTAGGAAATGATTTTTTTTCCCCCCTCATTCTAAATTATGTTAAATCAAAACATATTTATTTTTTTATAAAGAGTTAGAGTGGAAAGCCTATTCCTCTATTCACAGAAATTTCAAAATAAAATATCCTGGGATCATTTTCTAATCTGAGTTCTCAGTTCCCAGAAACATATGTTATCTATAGACCTTTCCATTGTGCTCCTCGGGGAAAGACTTAAACATTTCTCAGAGGTTAATTTTCCCTCAAAACACCATTGTGTTTTACCCAGTGTATCTGCCCTTTTATTAATACGTTTATGTGTTAATTGTTCTATAGCAGTGCCAAGTCTCAAATCAAGGACAGAGGGGCCTATTGCATTATCAGTTTTCCGTACTCTGCATACCCCGTATTTCAGGGTCAGGAATATGGAGAACAAATTAGGAAGGTTTATTTACATGAGCTGGCTTGTTTTCTTTAGCAAATTACATAGAAATGTACCTTTTTCAAGTTAGTTTCAAGGATACCTAGATTGAAAAAAAGTTAATAGTATTTTTAAGTGCTTCTGAGTATTTTCCTGGGGTTTGCTGGGTTTTTTTCAGTTGCTGCTCAAGCTTGAGGAAACAGGTTTAGAAACCGAAGGAATTCTACGAGTGCCTGGATCTGCCTCCAGAGTCAAGGTACACGCTTGCGCCAGTTTTCTGTCTCCTGGACCACAGACTCTATCTAAAATAATACAGCACACACAAATTCACACTGCACATAAATACTGATGTGTGTAGCTCAGCATTTCTGTTCCTACCAGTGAAAGGTCAGATTGGTTCCTGGGAACCAATAAATCACAGAACATGTGGTCTATTGCTTTGCATTTGTTAATGTTCTATATAAAGCACAGACTTGACTTTGAATGCAGTTTCTCTCTACTAAACATTGAGGGATCCTTTCAGTTTATCTATCTCTGTCGTCCAAAATTGCTGTGATCTTATCTCTGTTTTAATTTATTTCAGAAATCCAGAGTTGCTAAACTGAGCAAACTTCAGATAAAGATCTTACTCTATGTCATTTTAACCTTCGTGTCATTTTATTTCTCATTTATCTTCTGTGATCTTACAATTTCATGTTCCAAGTGAGAGAATTTTGGCCTACATTCACTGTTTGGCAGCCTCAAGTACTGCATTTTCACAGGCTATTTGCGGGCTATGAACACAGGATAGTTGGTACCCAATAACCTGACATTGTGGTGCAGTAATGCTTGCAGTTGTTTCTCCAGACTAACTTGATTCCCGGAGCTGGAAGCCTTTGGCAGAGGCAAATTAGGAAAACAAGTTTTTTCTGGGTTTAGTAGTGTCTACCTCTTTCCCAGATTTTTGTTTTTTCTAGGGTTTTTTTTTTAATCCAGTTTAAACAACTTCTTATAGTGCATCCCACTCCCACTTTCTCATCCTCAGGAAATCTTGTCTTGCTTTCTGAGGCAGAAGTTGTGGCAGCCACACAAAGAGTAATGCTGGGGATTGATAAATGTTGATGGGCTGGAGATCATAAAAATAACGGTACAAGAAAAAGCGGCATTACATGAAACACATCAAAGATAGGCAGTAACATCCCAGCTCCCTTTGACTCTGTGGATCGATAAAAGCTCCCAGCACCTTGCAAAGTGCCACATCTTGCAGAAGGGCGCTGCTAATTTGGCCTGTACTTTTCAGCTTCCTCATTTTTTCATACAAATACTTAAAGTATTATTTCACATAATCTCAATTTTTTCCAACCCCTCTGGGGAGATTACACAGCAGGGCTGTGCTCTACCTAATTAAATTACTTTCATATACTTGTATATACTGTACTGTGTCTTGTTCACTTCTTAATCACAACCTATATCCAGGGACCTGCTATGAGATATGACTTTATATGTAACTCTCCTATACTGGGTGGTAAGTTAAACTGCCCATGTGAAAGTTTTAAATTATTTGTGTTTTGGCTTCATTTAAGTCTGTCCAACAAGCCAACCAGCAAGAGAGAGATTTTTTCAAAGCAGATCCAGATTTCATCCTTCAAAGCCTTCATACATTATTACGAAATTAGGATTTGAGGGCATTCCAATTTTATTTCAGTCTTGTTTGGAGAAAGAAAAGGCATATGGAAGTGATTAAAGGTTACTTTTATATAAAACAAAGAAAAGAAGAAATAAATACAAGTTTTCCTCTGTCTGTAATCGGGTTTGTAACAAAAGCTCCAATGAACTAAAAACGCATGATAGTCTACTGTAGGATCAGTCACGTTTAAAAAAGATTGCAAAAAAGTTTTTTAAAAGTACTTAGGTGCATATATATATATGTATATGGGGGGGTGAGTGTATAAAATATACATATATGCTTGCTTGTGTGGATATATATAAAAAATATTTGTTTCAAAAATCTTGCTTTCTATTTCTACGGCTTTTTCCCAGTTCTCAGCAGAAAAATGTGGAGTAGTTTTTTCTCTCCCCTTGTGATTTTGATGAGGTGAGGATTTCTGTTGCACATTTCCCAGTCAGTTACCAGGAGAGAATTTAATCCAGGTGTTTGTATGGATTATGTGCAAAGGATGTGAATACAGAGGAAGCTGAGATAGCCCAGATTACAACCAGTAAAATGTGCTAGTAAAAATGAGATTGTAACGTTATATACCAAATCCTGAATGATTTTCTATTTCCTTTTGCGCCAACCATTCCACTTCATTATGTGTGACCATATTTGATACGTAATTTCCTTCCATTCATGTGAGAAGTGGTAAATAGAATTCATTTTTAAAAGCTTTTCTGTCTGAACGGACTAAACTTTTTTGCGTAATATTAAAGTACATTTAACAAGAACATGATCTGAAACCTGAATATTAGCTACAGATATATTTTGTTACAAATGGTCTCACAAAAAACAGCAACAAACTTCCTATGGATAAGGCAGTGTTTGGCCAGTAATAATTGTGAAAGCTGCATTATTTATGGATATCCTTATATTACAATAGCCCCCTTCAATCTTATTAACCCAACAAATTTTTGAGGAGCTTACATTTTCCAAACAGTGATCTGGGTTTGAAACCAAATTCTGTTCCCACTAGGAACCTTACTGAATATTTCCATTCACACATGTGTGTGAAACATTGATTAGTTACCCTCCAGAACTAAATAGACCTCTGTTATAGAGCAAGATGCTGACATTGGAGAACAAGAGGATTGAATGGGCACCCAAAAGGGTATAATCAATTCTGTCTCAGATCTCTCTTGTGGTTTTTGAGGGGGTTTTTTGGCATGTATTAAGTGGAGGTTTTCTGACAGTAGTAGTTCGATACCTTTATTTTTCTATGAAGTGATCAAATCTAATTAYAGCTATCCTAAAAGAAAACATCCTTCTAAAGACAGGAAGACCTGAAGTTAAAGCCATTTGCTCAAGGCCCATGGACTCGGATGCCAACAGATTGTCTAGCAAGTTCACTGGCAGTGAGGAAGAACTGCCACTCCTTTGTGATTTAAGGGTCAAAACCTCTGGAGAGTGTTTTAAACGAAAAGAACAGCTGTGCTAAAAATTCTGTTTAACTGAATTTTCTGTTTCTAGTGCTAAGACATTGCACAAAATTGTCTTGCTTTAAAATAGTTCAAATGGGTCACTGGCAGAAATCTAGCTATGGCAAACCAAATTTAGCCTGGGTTGCAAAATATCCCCAGGAATCTGATCTGTTAACCTGCTCTGAACTCCCTGCGGCTGTACCTGGACTGCTACTGGTTTAGGGCTACTTTAATTCAACTACGGTGTAAACCTGCCTGTTGTTTGCAAAGGGATTTCTGAAGTGATCTCAAACTGCTGGGTCAGAAGCAATGATTAAAGGTCAGATGTTCCTTTTATCTTTCAGAATCTCCATCAAGAACTTGAGGCAAAATTTTATGAAGACACTTTTGACTGGGACCAAGTACGAAATAATGATGCAGCAGGACTGCTGAAAATGTTTATAAGAGAACTCCCAAGCCCACTGTTCACAGTAGAGTATCTGCCTGCTTTCATCACGCTAGTGGAAAGTAGGTGGAAAAGAAGTTAGTATGGACTGATCTAGATAAAATGCAATAGTAGATGTTACATTGTTTTCTCTCTCTGAAGTAGAGAGAAAAAAAGGCCCAGTGCATCGCCTAAACATTTAAACTTTCTGCAAGCTTTCCTTTTCAAATGGAAAAATATCTCTGCATTTAGCTAATAGCATAGACTCGTTGTGTGAGTGACACAACTGTTTAATGTGAGATTTGAAATCTCTGAGCAAATGCTGGCTGAGCAATGACTTTCATATATAGACTCTGATTCACACAAAGTATAGATTTCACAAATGAAAATTTCTGCAAGGTAAGTTCAGGTCACTGCCCTTTAGCTGATATTCTATTGGATCTATTTTACTTCTCTTCGGGTTTATGCTGAGGTCAGAATATTCGTACAAAGATATATGTGATCACAGAAAGCTTCAGGCAGTCGGGTTTTGTTTTCAGTGTACATACACCCTCTCATTCTCAGTACAGTTTGTTCATTTCTCTTCCAGGAAGAACGCAGTAGTACCTTGCAATACCTACTGACTTCATTGTAAATTCACTTGGGCTAGGACAGAGTGAAACTGTCAGGATGGTGAATTTATTAGGCAAATCGGTACAGAAAACTTAGAACCTTGATATAAGGTTGCAGCCAAGTTTTCCGTGTCTCCATGAGGTGGTTTAAAGGGCACAAGGAGGTGACCCCTTCCTGTAACCTCCACGTACCTGAGCGTGCTCCTTGTGAGTCCCAGACTTCATGCAGTTACGATCGCTTAGCAATTCGGAGGAGAAGACTGAACATGAGGTGTCTGTGCAGAATAAAGTGACTTTATTCCCTCCAACAGATACACTGGCCACAACACCCACTCTTTTTTTCTCCAAACCTCTCTCATCCACCCTGAGTGGAAGCAAATGACAGAGTTATTCTTCCCATCTTCTCCACCCCAGCTATTCTAGTGAGCCTTGAATAGTATCAATGTATACCAATTGCTGAAAACATGATGGTATTTTGTAACTGACAAAGCGTTCTGCATTTATCTAGAGTGCTAGACATGGGACAAATACATTTTAAGTTATAAGCAATCAATATCCACTCCAATGGCACAAGCGTTCAGCAAATTACTCAATAACAACAGTCTGAAAATTTTCTGAAAACAAATATCCATTTCAGTTTGAAAGGGGGAGAATACTTGATCCATATGAAACACATTCTGACCACGTTATCAAAGAGAAACTGGCTAGTACTGAAAAATATTGGCTCCTTGCTATTTAGACAGAATTTTATAGAGCCTTGTCCCCCCTGTGACAAAGACCCAAGATGATGAGGAAGAATCCACTCATTACAATTGGTTTTATATTTGGGGAAAAGATTATGGTTAATAAATATCTAAACATACTAGTCTCAACCAGGCAGCAGTTGCTGTGTTTCTAGAACTGCTGACCAACAAGGATTTTAGAACAAACCAATTGTAACTGGGATTTCAAAAACTTAATTACTCATATTCTTAGAAATCTCCAAGATCAAGTTACAGCTACAAGCTTTGCATCTGTTGATCATGCTGCTGCCTGAAGCCAACAGAGACACAGCCAAGGTAAGTTCTTTGTTTGCTATCACCTGCCATCTGTGGTGCCTTTGACTTTTAAATGAGACACACATCTTTTTCCTAACAGTCAGTTGATCAGACGCTGCACCGTGAAAGTATTCGTCTGTGTTTTTTATTGTTTCCTTGAAAAGATGTTCCAATTCCCTGGCTGTCATTTATCTTACAAGCAGTTGAGAAATAGTTGCTGGAGGTATCCAACTGCTGGTGTCACTAAATGGCTCCCAGGCACCATTTATGCTGGAGCGCCCACTTCAAAGAGGCGTGTTCCTCGCATAGTTTGGAAAAAGAAGGCCCAGTTCTGGGTTTTCTGTGTAACTGGAATTCTCCGGGATGAAGTTAAATGAGAAGCTGCCCCCCAGGAGCTCGCCTAGCGCACTCCCAGGGCTGAAGGGCTTCCAGGGCACTGGACCAGACTGGACGAGTCTGAAGTCCGAAGTAAAAACCCCTGAAACGTACATCTGTAGCACGGATGTCAGGGCCTCAGCCTCAGCTGTTTCGCCTTACAAACCCACACCCACACCCATGTACCCACACTTCCTGCTACAGACGCAGTGGCTACAAGCATTTTGGGTGCTTGGGGGCTCCCAGATCTGGCTGCAGCTATGTCCTGACCCTAAGAGACACTGGTTGCGTTTTTGGACTTGTTTCCACGTAAAGGAAACCTGGGTGAACAAGCTGCCTCAGAGCCCCCAGACATTTCATCAGGTCCCCTGCTCACCAGGACCCTGCAGGTCCCCCACCTCTGAAAGTCTCCCACTGGTCAGTTTAGATATAGCTTTATGAGTCCAGGTGCCTTCTTTACCTGTATTTATTTATACAATAACAAGGGACAAGAATAACAACCCTCTTTAAAGCATTTGGAGGTCTACTAGTGCTCTGTGAAGAATGGGGGTTATTTATTTCTTCTACCAAAGTCCATATCGATATAAAGCAGTATATGTAAAACACATGCTAGATGAGTAGTCTTAATTATTACTAGGCTTTTATACAAAAATAGAAGTGATGACAAAACTGAATGCATCTCTACTTGCTATCTATAATGAGATTTTAGAAATTTCTCCAACATAGTTTCTGTTTTGTAATTCCTGGGTTTGTAAAAATGTTTTAATTGCAATATCAGGGTACAAAGACAGTGGTTTTAATGGTATGGTATTGCAAAAGGACTCATTGGCAGACCCCAACTCTAATGACAGCTGCAATCCATCCTATTCAGTCACTAAGCAAAATTCTGAATAAACTGCCCAAAAGGGAAATGAGTTTCCTTTGACTCTGCCATGCATGTGCAGAAGTGACATCAACGAACAACCACTGAGCGCTTCTTGCTTTCATTATCCCAGAATAAAATTTTGGGGGTTGTTGGCAGAAATTCCTCAGATTATATCATATATGGGACTGGTGCACATTTGAGGAGAGGCTGATCACCCTGGTGACTGCAATATAAAAAGCCTTGGCCAGATACATCAAAATGGACACCTTGAAATCTATGAAGAAATTAACTATTCCATTGCAACACCTTTCTATCTTTCCTTTACTACAGGATTCAGAGCCTTAGTGCAGACACTGTACTTGACTTATAGATTTGGGATTATGCTCTAAGTGATAGATAATTTATTAATGTGTATTTTGATAACATTAACCATTCCTCTGTGATTGACACAGGTGATTGTGCCAGCAAATATCAGAGTAATCCGAATTAGAATGCAAAAAAACCTAAATTTCACCTCCAAGTGCAAATACAGCAGCTTTCAAGCCAGACATGTTGTGCATTTGAAAATGCTGCATTTAAGAAGTAAACTATTTTGTGAGGCTCAGCATAACAAGTGTTGTTTTTCCAGGCCTTCCTTCAGTTCCTGAAGAAGGTGGTTGCTAATGAAGGGAAAAATAAAATGAATTTGTGGAATGTTTCTATGATTGTTGCACCAAACCTCTTCATCTACAAGGGGAAACGTGCAAACCAGCAAGAAATGCAAGCAGCCGCCACCACAGCGCACATTGTGCGGCTTTTAATTCGGTACCAGGACATCCTGTGGACAGTGAGTAACGCTGGTTCCCTCTTTACGGCTCCAGTACAGAGAAGTATTTTGCTATATGCAGCAGCTCTGTAGAAATCAGAGTAAACTGACCTTCCTAGAAGAAACAGTTCTTTGGAACTACCTATTCTTTGGAAACTGGCTGGAGTCTTCTATATCTAGAATGAGATAGGGTGACAGATACCTCTGGATGGAGATTTACCTCACCTATCTAAGACATCCATTTTAGCACGAATTGCCCTCTGGAGGTACCTATCCCACACCATCCTTTATACAGAAGAATGCATAGGAGAATGATTTGATCTAGATGTGTAGGTGAGATACCTAAACTTGAATGAGATTAACTAACTGTTTAAAGTCTAGCCCATAATAATATGGGCCAAAAGTGGCTGGACTTGCTGGACTTCCGAAGGTTGGCGTGAAGATCACGACAGTCTCGGCTCGTTTCCTCATGACAGAGGGAGGGTATGATGGGGATTGCAAAGACTACCTCCTAATAAAGTTCCTACAACTGCAAACATCACTAAAAAGTTTCATATGGTATGAAAGATGATCTACAGTTTCACCAAAGGAATAACTGTGGGTTGTTAGAGGGAGCTACTAATCGCATGTAACTTCTGGGAATAAATAGAGCTTCTGCTGCCTAAAATTTGGTGCCTTTCTAAAGCCCCAACACCAATTTTATGGGGGAAAAAATTACTGTATATTCTCAGCTCTGGTGTCCTCCCTTTAGGTCCCATCCTTCCTGATTTCCCAAGTGAGAAAAATGAATGAGGCAGCAATGAACAACAGCAAGAGGCAGCTGATGTTTGACAAAGGAGTGAGAAAACTTCTGAGGAGAAAGACCATGGAACGGGAAAGACCTGAAAGACCAGAGGTGTGATAAAAATATACTAATTTCAAGTGCAGCTTTAACCATCCTCCCTCCTTTCTTAACTCATAAAAGCTTCTGGGGGCGGGGAGGAAATTTTACCATACAAAATAAGCTGATTTAGGAGCTATCTTGAAAGATGTGCTTCCCAGTCCAACATCCTGATAAGACAAAGCTTTTGGGATTGATTGAGAAAAGGTGAGGAAGGCAGAATGATTTTTAGCTGTCCAAGTTACAAGCTGTTATGAACACATGCTGGTTTTGTACCTGTTTTATAAGAAAAGGGTCATATGTGGACTATCCTTGACAGCAATGATCTGTAGATATTCAACAAATGCATGGATCTGTAGTTGAGTAGTAGGATGGTCCGTATTAGGATTAATTGCACTTACCTATGCCCTGGTGCAGGCCATTCGATATTCCCCTTGCAAGCTTTAGTTTTACAGTTTTGCACTAACCTCCTAAGCAGAGAGAGAATCCAGTTTGCCTAACATAGACACCAAAACTGGGTCTAAATTTTAAGCGCCTAATGAAGTAGTTTGTGTTGTTATTCCCCATAAAGTCAGAGGAGAGAAGTGGATACTTTTGAGGATTTCCAGAGCTCCAGGTGCAGTTCAGACTTAGGAAAGTCTGATACAAAAATCTTCCTTTGGAGGTCTTAAAGCCACCAACTTTTCTCCACTGCTTGCATACGGAGTTCAGGAACTTACTCGAGGTACGCTACTTCAATAGACACCTAAAATTAGCTTATGTATTAGGCGTAACATATAATTTGGGCAACAAAGCATGTTGTGTACACATGCATAACATACACAGTCCCTATAGCAGTTTATATGTAGTATTTCCATGTAGTAACTGGAGAGAAAGTCTTTTAGAGTCTTCCATGGAGATTTAAAAGAATGGAGGTTGGTAAATTGTAAGAGGAGTAATCAAGGAACTGGCCAAAGACTCTATAGTTATTGAAGAATAGTCTTGAAGAACAAAAGAAAAGACAAATTAGGAAGGAGTGATATTAAGAAATTATAAGAAATAGAGAATAAGCCACCTAATACAGACAACAGAGAAAATCCAGAAGGGAACATCTGGGAAAAAACAGAAAGAAAAAGGATATGTATGAATGGTGAATCCATGTTAATTCAGCTTTTTGGAGAATTTGTTTGCCAGCATTGACTGAAACATATTGTGGGTAGGACACACATTTGTGCTGCAGATGGAGACGTAGATGTTTTTTTAAAATGGCAGTATAGGCTACTGTGTTGCAAAACTGTATTCACCCTGGAACAAATACAGAGAGAGCTTCTAAGGAGAGTCAATTACTGCAGTCATTGCACCTTCGGGAAGGCAAGTTCATTGATCATAGTAATGGGCTTTGCATCTATTAAAAACGAGGCTAGACATGGCAGGTAGCTGAAATATGAAGGGTAAACTGAAGGCAAACTCTGTTTGGATAACTGAGTTGAATTTTGAGAGCACTTAACACAATCCCTGGGTCTCAGATGTTCTAAATTAAGGGACAGAGACTGGAGAGACAATTGTACTCTGCTCAGCATGGTATTAACTGGATTAGAACTGGAATGCAAACCTTGCTAATTGAGTTATCCGTCATTAATCATGGAAGAGTGCATAAACTTCAGAGATGATCTTTTGAACCCTGCACAAGGTCAAATTTCAAATTAACAGAAGCCATATGGTACTTTGATACATTACTGTACATAAGCTTCGATCTAGTTGAAGCTATAGGAAGCAGAAACAGAGAACTGGATCTTCATGCCTCAGGAGAATTTCATCTTTAAAGGGAAGACCAGATATTCCTAGTCATTTTTATGTACTTTTAAATAAGCAGTTGTTTCACTGACCAATGTTAACAGAAATAACTTAAAAAATCTCGGATAACAATATTGACTCAATATTACTGCAAGCAATTAAAATTCAAGGGCTGTACTTTATTCTGCATACATTTATGTGATGCTTACCAAGGAGTTTGTGTCTTTGTGTTGTATCTTATTATACTGTTATCTGTAAATTTGTGTTTGTATGACTGTAAATATGTTTTTTGAAAAATTAAGTGAATCCAGGACAGTGATTTTTGCAAGCAACCTCAAAAGAGTTTGCAGAACTGCTTCTGAACGGAGCTACAGCAATATTTGCCTTAGACTTACTCTACTGAATATTGATTTTAGGGAGCTGTCACTTTTCCCCCATACCTGCAGTCTGACATACCCGAGGGGGTGATAAGAGTTTATGCCCCACTGCATTCAAAAGTCTCTATGGCAATTCAACTCAACAGCCAAACAAAAGCCAAAGACATCCTGGCTCGATTCCACTGTGAAAACAGGTGGGTAAATCGGAACATTTTGTTTTTCCTGAGCAATAATGTCGGAACCATTAATGAACAGATTGTCCCCTTTTCAAAGACTCATTGTGTTAAAAGAACTCTTTTTCTAATCTAAAATTGTTAATTTATGGTTATGTCGGTCAAAGAAATTTAATAACTTATTTTATTGTTTATATTTTACTTAATAATTGACTCCTATACAGAATCAATCTGCCCTGTTATACCTCTAATAAAAACATACATTTTATAGACTTGCTGCATAGAGAACCCAGAGGGATTGTCTTACGTCTGCCCATAAAATGTTAATTTTTTTTTTCTGTAAGATAATAATTATTAACAGTTATGGGAAATGGTAAATTGTGTCTGAAAGTCTTTTTTGCAAAGTCTTCCCATGTTACCACATAATTCTCTTTAAATAAATAATAAAAAATAAATAATATAATAGAAGGCTTAGTTGACTGTGACACAGTAATCTACTTCTGTAGCAGATTCATTATTCTGCAGTGCTCCATTTGGTGGAAGTCCTTGCTTTTGATAAGTTCACAGGGGCAAAAATATCAATTTTTAGCTTAATATAGATGGTGGTTGATAAGGCAGTGGTTATAACAGAAAGACAAACTGAAGTTTTTTTCTATCCTAGCCGCAGTTCATCACAGAACATGAGAGGCCAGATCCAAAGTTTACATGAAATTGGAGGAAATATAGGTAGGTCTCATTTTTGAAAATTCAATTCTGAATGTCCTTAGCCTCCTAAAACACCTCAGGGCAGTGCTGTTTTCACACAGCTGGGTCTCTCCTACCTTCCAGTCTATCTGCAGGAAAGGAGTCTGACCCAAAAGCTGTTAAAACCAATGTAACGATTCCTTCCGACTCCAGCATGACTGAAGGGGCACCACGCAGGAGATGGTGACCTGATGGCTGGATCTCAGCAGGACTCCTGACAGTCTTGCCAAATTCATCTGACCTTTCACTTACCTCTCTCACTCTCATAATTGAGCATTTTTCCATGGTTAAGAGATCCTTTCGCGAGCACATTCCACCTCACTGTCAAGCCTTTTCCCAAGACCTGTTCCTTCCTCACTGTATTTAAGGGTTAACCTCCTCCAAATAAAAACCACAGAATTGAGAATTCAGGCCCTGCGTGTATGGGTGTACTATACTCATACTAATCCATGTGCTCTATTCAGATTGTAAATCCCTTGCGATAGGGATTTTGCCTTCTTCGTGTTTCATGCTGTGACATTTTTGCAATAACGACAATGGCTTGCCACACAACTTCCTGGCCCAAAGGTCAAAAACCAGATTTTAATTTGATATTACACAGTCCTGACTCTCTCCTTTCTCTATTCAAACTAAAATTATTGATACTTGGATGTTGGAGTCTTTTGTCAACTGTCTGATTAGATTATTCCTTAATTCGTCTCAATTCGGCTCTAAACAGTTTCTATAAAGTTATTACAAAACATCACAGACTTGCTTGAGCAGCAGTCAASCAGCAAAGTCTTCATTACTGAAGATATACTCATGCAAAGCTAAATTTGATTAGTGATTTGTTTTGTCTGGCTAAACAGGATGACCAACTGCTGCTAAAACAGGACAAGATCCTAAAGGCCTTTGTGAAACAATTCCAAGTATTCCCAGCACGCTCTTTCAAAAATCTGGACATTTAATTTGCATCTTCACTTAAAATTATTTTTATAGTCCTAGATCTTTCAGGGTACCTTAGTCCACTGATTATGCATTAATTCATTTATATTGCTTTCACTTGAATAAAATCCCCAGTGACCTTGTAAGTAACCGTACAAAAATTTTACCATAATCCTTTGTGTCACAGCAATGTAACCTCACCGGTTAAATGCCTTCATCACCCAGTGTAAATGCAATATAGTCCAACAAATCAACTTAACTCAAAAATTTATTGCCTTATTACTCAATTAAGAGGCACCAAATGCCCCTTTCTGTGGCAAAGGCAGCAGGGACTCCCCAACCACCCAGCTCCTAGTCCCAGTCACCACCTAACGAAACCCTCAAACAGCCAGACTTCAGAGGAGTCTTTTTTTTTTTTTTTAACCAGCAAAACAGCAACTGCCAAAAACCTTGATATAGTCCCCATATTTGTTTGCAAGATCCTAGCTGGATGGGAGCGCATCGTTTACAGAACTAATTTTTCAGCATTTAAAAATAGTGTGGAAACGAAGTCACAGAGTTGTAATTCCAGCCCAGTAAATCCAAAGAAATAAAAAACCCCATACTGTGGCACTTACAGTAACAGTGTTGTTAATACTTCTAAAGAAACCATAATATTTGTTCACCATTTGACTAAGTGCCTTGTCCATAAGTCAGTGTAATGCAGGACATCCTGCCTGGAAGTGAAAGTGAATTCATGACTTTCATTGAGTAAAATCACTGACAAATTTACCAAAGCCCCTGTCTGTATCCAGGCAAGATGTCAGCTGGAAGCACCAAACTAGGCTCTTGTCATGGTTTAACCCCAGCCAGCAACTAAGCACCACACAGCCACTCCCTCCATCCCCCCTGGTGGGATGGGGGAGAGAATTGGAAGGGTAAAAGTGAGAAAACTCGTGGGTTGAGATAAAGACAGTTTAATAGGGAAAGCAAAAGCCGCGCCCGCAAGCAAAGCAAAACAAGGAATTCATTCACTGCTTCCCATCGGCAGGCAGGTGTTCAGCCATCTCCAGGAAAGCAGGGCTCCATCACGCGTAACAGTTACTTGGGAAGACAAACGCCATCACTCCGAACGTCCCCCCTTCTTCCTTCTTCCCCCAGCTTTATATGCTGAGCATGACGTCATATGGTATGGAATATCCCTTTGGCCAGTTGGGGTCAGCTGTCCTGACTATGCTCCCTCCCAGCTTCTTGTGCACCTGGCAGAGCATGGGAAGCTGAGAAGTCCTTGACTAGTGTAAATACTACTTAGCAACAGCTAAAACATCAGTGTGTTATCAACATTCTTCTCATACTAAATCCCAAACACAGCACTATACCAGCTACTATGAAGAAAATTAACTCTATCCCAGCCGAAACCAGGACAGCTCACTATGTGCAAGTCAGAGATACATTCAAGGACATTTTAACATAGCTCTGTCCCATTTACTGATGTGCTCAAAACATCCTATGATTCATGGCTGTCAATTTCTGTTTCAGGTCAGCACTGTTTGGATCCGGATGCATACATGTTAGATGTTTACCGTGCAAATCCTCAGGCAGAATGGGTGATAAAACCAAAAGCAAGCTGAAGCAGAAGGCTGAGGCATACTGGACAAAAGCCAAATGGACAACAGTGATGCCTGTCATTTTAAGAAGCTCTTGGCAGAGATGAAACAAAGTGGTAGCTACAGGATATCATTCCTTCCTACTGTACTGTCCAACTGACATTCGCCATGTACTACTTTTGGTATAAGCATTATCACTCCAGCTTCTGGACCATCTGAAAATATCACATCAGTTATGCTTTCATGTGGATTACACTTGTGCCAGTTGGCCCAGGAGTTAAGGAGGACAGACCAAGGTACGGAGGCACAGAAAACAACCTGTCGCATACGGAGTTGTTCGTTTCCTGATCTGGTGTTAGAACATGAATTTTTGGAAAGGAGAGAATCCAGTGGCATCCACGGATGTATGAAACACTACCGACCACAGCTGTAACACAGAAGCATCACAGAGACATTCAAGAAGAGAAGGTATCTGTCAAGTGTGGAAGAGAGGAGCTCGACCTGCAGCAGTGCCAAGACGTAGCTGTGTGACAAAATCAAACCTTTCTGCTAGAAGTAAACCCGTACAGTGTGCATTACTGCAATGTTTATGTCTCAGTCACTCCTCATGAGTACCTGATGCTGGGGGAGGGAGGGAGGCAGGAGGAGGAACTACTGTAGAGACAGCTATACTGCTTTATGTATGTACCACTGTATATATTACTACCAGTCTTCCAAAATCGTCTGTCTGGATCACATTACTGTATGCAATTGTAGCGCCACAAACCATTTCCTCCTTCCTTTGCCTGTCACACACACAAGCTTCGGGAGACAAATGCTAGGTGAGAAGGGACATATTCCCCTGGCTCCATCTTTTACTTGATACTCTCAGAATTAAGTCTGTGTAATGCCAAAATATGATATGTGTTAATGGTGCCACTTACAGACATCACCTTTTTTGTTAAACATTATAGTTTCTTAATTTGTAACCTAATTCTTTTTGTTTATTTTAGCTTTCATATGTAAGCAACTTTTATACTATTCAGCTGCATTGAGAAGAGAGATCTTTGTCCAGATCTTGTATAATACAGCACGCAGAAGAAAAAGAGCTTCCAATGAGCAGAGGGATTTAATACTCTTATTTAACATTTACACATTAGGGCCTTAAAACCATAGCCAAACTAGGCCCAGTTGTGCTGGGGGTTTTACAAATACATAGCAAATTGCAGCTCCTTTTACAGATGGCATGCAGTCTATGAAAACACACCGGCTGACAAGAGATCAGTGGGCTGCAACTGCCTTGGGAATGCAGCACAGCAAATGTTAGACATATGTCTGGTTTGTAGCCAGTCACAAGGGTGAGCACCGTTCCTCACCTAATCCTCTGGGTTTGGGCTATACTTTATAGAACTAGGGCATATTCGTTGAGTAGGAAAATCACAAGTCTCTGGAAAACCGAAGATGTTTTTTTCATCTTTGTCTTACACAAAAAATGGGAACTAATGCCTTCAACTGCACTGCAATGTCTCCGTCATTGGATGACGATATTGCACAGTGAGTTCACCCACAGTCTGAGCAGTGGGTTTTGTTCCTGATCTGGACACACAGATGAGGCAGAAGCTGGTGCTCTGTTTACCAGGTAGCAATGTAAAAGCGTTCTGAACCAAGTCCTCCCGGTGAAGATAAAGTACGCTGTCCCACAGAGAAATCTGTTACTTGTGACGCTCTGCTGAAGCTGTGCGACGAAGATTTTCACATTCTAGAAACCCCACTTCTGGTTCAAAGTTAATTGTGTTCTCCAGTAGTTAACTTTCATCGTTAGCGTTCAGTAAAAGAAATCAACATTGAATCAGTAATTTCACCAGCAACAATAATGTCTACAGAGGGCAGATCCCATCTGTCTTTCTTACCTTCTTGAGATAAAAAGTGGTAACGTTTAGCAACATTATTCTTTCATTTTCTTTAAAACAGTGAAATTTTTACCTTTCCAGTTCTTTTTTTTCTTAACACTAATGGATGCACAGTTGCACCCAGGTTAAGACCAGGACAGTTGTATTATAAAATACGCTGCTTATTTTGACAACTATTTATTTTAAGTATATGAGAGATAGTAGATCTGTGGTTTGTTCATAGGACTAAGCATAGAGGTTTTGTCAAGCGCTTTGGTTCCCGATTCCCTTTAGTTTCCTCTGTGGCAACGGACAACTCTTTCTACTATGCTGCCCCTCTCTTTTAGCTGTAAAACAGGACTAGTACTTTCCTTATAAAGGTAACATAAGAATTAGTTGAGTTCAATTCTGCTCTCAGATGCAGCCAAACAATTCCCTGAGCAGAACAGGAGTTATAAACATCCATCTAGGAAGGACAAACTCAACAAAGGGATTTTATGTGCAAAGTGCTTTGAATACAAAGAGCATCATATAAATGCTAAGCATCATTGTATTTATAGCCAACGAAAGAGCTCTTATGACTATACAGAAAACCTAAACATTAACTAAAGAATCTGAAATGTCACAGCAAATGAGATAACTTTCTGTAGTACTTTCAGACAAACACATTGACCTCCTCCGTCTTGCCCACTCACTTCACTCTGTGTTCTCAATAGCCGTGCAAGGGAAAGTACAGAGCACCCCTGTGCTCACACTGTAACTTGCTCAGCATGTTCTGGACCCTGAAGTGAGAACTTAATCAAAATTATTTCTGAAATAGATCTCGCTGTATTCCATACAGGATAGAAGGGGTTTTTGGAAGACTTTCACCTTTTACCACTTTGCAACTTAGGAAAGCCAAATCTGATGTAAGTAAATCCATCCTGTAAACACTTGTTTTATACTAAAATTGCCTATAACCTTGTAAGACATGCATATTAGCAGATGAACTAGATTCTACATACAGTGCCCAGACTACTACAGCATGGCCAAATACCTGCTGTCTCTGAAATGGCAAAATTCTTTTTTAATATAAATGGACCTAATGACCCATGTGTACTGTGGTTAATACTGTTACACATTAAATTGTTTTGTGTTGTTGTGGTACACTAACTTGATTTAATATGCAGCAGACAAACTGAAGAATCTCTACGACATTTTTKAATATGAGGTCTCAACTTTAGGCCTTATATTTCAACATGCTGGTGAAGGCACCTGGAATTTTGTTCCTCCTAACAACAGTTGAAGTCAAAACCAAGTTATGATAGGATTGTCACCTAACAAAGTGCAAYGTATATGGAAAGCTATTAGTAAAGAAATGGTAGCAAGCAGGGAGAAACTTATTCAGCAAACTCCAAAGATGCCTCAAGCATTTACGTACTCCATGGTTCTACAAAGACAGCATTTTGCATATCAACACAGAGAGAGAGAGAGTGTGTATTGCAAGAAGTAGGTATTGGAAACAGACTGGAATGCTCTAACCTGTTTATGCAGCTAATATCATTAGAATGTGTGCGTGTGTGCAAATGTGTCTATGTCTATGTATAACATTAACTACCTCACTCTGCGTTTTCCAGGAAAAATATTTTGGCTGAGAGGTTTAATATTTCAAAACTTTCTATTATTAATTTCATCTCTCCACTAGTTTTTCACATTGATAAGATGTTTCTCCTTCTAAGGGGCAATATTTGGAAATTACCAAAAAATATATATTGAAAGACGTATTTCAGGATATCGATGAAATTTTATCCAAACCATGTTGCCTCAATTACTGTTTGTAATGTGAACCTTATGAGATCAGATCCTGGGGTTAATAGGTAACAAATACAAACATACTGTGTTTCAGTTTTTATTTTTCAATGGCTTTCCATTAATGTGTGTCTTCTCTGGAAAATAATACAATGCCACTAATCAAAGCAAAATGTTTGTATGTACGTTTCCCTTACAATCCTCATTTTATTATGTGTTTTGTTGAACTAAGCCCACACGTAAGTGTATTTGTACAGCAGAATGCATCCATTGTATTGTACCCATGTCAAAAATAAAAACAATACCAACAAAGAAAGCTCTTCAAATCCAAACACGTGGTTTTCGGGTAGAAGCAGGTGACAGAAATCACAAAAAGCAGTGGTGAATCTGTCTTAAAAGCAACTCTGTTGTTATAGCACCTGACCAGCTAGCTACACAAAGGACCACATTCTGCCATCCTTGCTCAAGTGGAGCAGTTCTTTGCTCCAGGAGCTCTTCTCTTGGACTACCTCAATGCAAGGTACAAAATGACACTGCTTGGAATCCTGCCTCATTGAAATCAGTGACAAACTGCTTTGGGGTTTCATTTGAGCCAGTATTTTTTAAACTAGTATGAAATACATATAGCAAAATTGACTTTAGAACAAATTGTAAAAATGCATAGTAAAAGCCAAACAAAATTGTAAGGAGCAAACAAAAACTCTGCTAGTTCAAACAGAAAAAGGAGATGGAAGTGACTTGTAAAGAACTGTATTATAGGTGCATCTTCAAGTACGAGACATGGTTGTCACTGCTCAATGATCCGGCCAGCTGATGAATGGATGTCCTTACTTGAGTCAGATCGAGCGCGTGTCCCCCTAACCTGGCTCAAGCGCAACTAATGGAAGCCTCATTTTAGAAACAGAGGCAGGCACAGTAGGAAAACGTAAAGACAGAACTGCTGAACTGGCCTGTGAATTAGGAATTGCAGAGCACCAAAGGTGCTTCCCTGTGTCCTGCAAGAAATACTGTTTTCCCAAGAAAGATGCATTAGTTCTCATTGCCAAAATACATAGTTGTTCCCAAGCCAGACCCAAATCGTTTCTTTACCAACACAACATTTCATATGCGTCTCTGTGCTGTGGAGTTGCTGCTTATCCTGCAGCTGATTACAGGAAAGCATAAACAGGAACATAATCCTCCTAGACAATGTGGCTATAATGGGTGTCAGAAGTACTGGATATTAAGGCAGAAGGAAAAAGGATTGGAGCTACCATGTAAAGTATAAATAAGAAAATTCTATTCATTAGACTCTGAACCTGAGACCTTCAAAATTATGCCTTTAGTCTCCTGCTCCCTCTGCTGGACTCTATCCATTTGTACTTTTCACTTCTTAGCCTTCTGGCTCTTTTTCTTCTGACTGAAATGTATGGACAACTGAACTACATGAAATAATGCACAGKTTTTTTTGTAGTTTTATTATGTGGTCCAAAATTATTACCTTTTTATAAAATGACCAACACACAATAAAATGAAATACTGTCAAGTAATCAAAAGAAAACATACTGTAAACACTGATTAATAAAAATTCCCAGAAGAAAAATACCCAATTAATGCCATTAACATTGTAGTAGAGGTATTTGTTGTTTAAAACCGTTTAGTTAAAATGCAGAGCTTCTGACTAAAAAAAATAAATGACCTGAGTTGGAAAACAACCAGAAAATCAAAGAGATGCAGGCTCTGACCAATTCTTCTTTTCATTACGAAATGAGAATGAAAAATAACAGATCAACAAAAAAACCCTCCCTCAGTTCAGACAGGCTTTGCTGCAGTTCAGTGCTCAGCCCCAGGGCAGGAATGAGGAAAGACTCCACGCAGGTCAAAAGCTCTGCTGAAGTCAAACAATTCTGCCTGTTGGCCCTTGGTCAACACGAGGTTCCTCAAACAGCCACGGAATGAGCTCTTGCTCGTGAGGCAGTTTTGCTTCACATCAGCTGAAAAACAAACATGAAATATGTAGAATTTATTACCAGTGAACTGAAACAATACAAAGATCAAGGTTATTATTCAACTGCTTCCCCTCCCTCCCAAACGAGAGAAAAAAACAACACCTGAGGAGCACCAAGTTCCATTCATGTTTGGATGATCTGGGACATCCAGCCATGGACAGTGACTGTTGCCTTCAAGCGTAAGCCATGCACTGGGATAACTTGTGCAGAGTTTGCAGAAATAATTTGTCCCAGGGGACAAGAGAGGGGAAAAGAGAGGAGAAAGCCACTCTACATAGGTGTCTTACAAGTTAAAATTGAAATTGGCAGAATACGAAGCAACAGCTGAGCTGTACACAGTCATGGACTGCATTGGCAAACCAAAACATAGGTTGGTAGAGAGTCCAACTCCTTTCTTCCATACAACCTGTGAAACAATTCATTCCACTTCTGCAGTACTCAACTAAACTGAAGAATTGCTCTCTTCTCTAGGAACCCTAATCTTTACAGATGGATCACTGAAAGAACAAGTAGTACCACATTACCCTATTTAAAAAAAAAAAAAAAAAAAGTTCACAAGATGCTGATAAGGGTGTTTTGGTATTCAAGGAAGACTAAATATTAATCAAGATCTGCTTAATTAGCATTAATTCATTTTTCATAAAGTACCAAAACCTTGTCTAACAGAGGGCTCTGTAACATTTCTATCTATTATCCCTAAAGCTTTCCAAATATTTAAAAGCCGAGTTTGCCCTTCAGACCTCATCACTCTGTTTTCACACAAATGGAAATATCTGAACTGATAAACTGTAACAGCTGTTCAGAGACAAAGGTATATGGGCATTTTATGCTATGTTTAAAAGCACAAGATATTCAAAACCATACAAAGCCTATTCACTCTCGGTACTGATGTGTTCATTAAAAAGCATGCCTACAAAAAGGCCAAACTCATGATGTTCGAAATTCAATCCTCTTAATGAATACATTGTCTTGGCTCAAATTATCAGTGAGTTGCACAACTTAATTGAAAAGTAATTCAAATATCTATTTTTTGTGTTACTGTCTTTTTATATTACCATCGTAGTATGATTGACAGACGTCAGAACAAGGGAATATATGTTCATCTTCAGCAGCTTGACTTCTGCCTGCACAGCCCCCAACACGAAACATTAGCAAAAATAAAGCCGAGAAGAGCACTATAGAAACCTTACTTAGATGAATGTGAAGGGAAGCCTTAATATGAATTTGACTGCAAGAGAACCTCACCTCAACATACACAGGTAGGGACGTTGCAAAGTCTGAGAGAGACTGTGAAAGACATACCATGTGGAGGAAATCCTCCTCAGAAACTAAGGAGCAGGTTTGTGTTAGGAAASTGATGTGAGTTCAGTTGATCTTGCCAACACAGTCAACAGCTAAATGCAGTCCTCCACAAAGACAGTATACGCAAATATTAATAATGCTGTGATCTCAGCGACAATGTGGAAAATGGTAACTATGATTTATAACTCAATCATGAACTTCATGAGTCAGAGAGAGAGCGTGCGTGAGGGAAAGAGGGAGGGAGGGAGAGAGCCCATGTGTTAAGAGTCATTCTTATGAGAGAGAGTGAGAGCAGGTGGGAGAGAAAGGAAGAGAAATATTAYTGTACCTACCAGGATAGCCTCCAACATAAATGGGATTGTTGGTATCTGCAGATGTTGACTGGATGTAGGGATTATCAGTTTGAACCCAATTCCCATCAATTACCAGCGAAATACGATGTTTGCTTTTGTTTGCTTGAAGCTTGTGCCATTTTCCATCACACAAACTATTTGTGCCTCTTGGTTCATACGTAGCTGTTATTCTGCCAGCTCCATTGTTGACATGGAATAGTACCTGTATAAACAGCCAGATGCCAATAAAGATATAAAGTAAGAACACATGAACTAATTTGCCTAGATAAAAGCACAATCATGCTGGTGCAGAGATTTCTGTTTTAATAAATGTTTGGTAATTATGCAAAGCTAATGTTTACTTTGATGGATAGAGTATGTCCTTATTGAAGTATCTTTAAAATCTAAAAGACTTAGATCTAGCCATGCATGGTCTGTTGGCTTTGCTTGGTATACTTCACTTGGGATTTCAATGTTACAAATACAAATAAAGTCATTTTCTCACAGAAGCTGAGACTTCAGATCCAAAAGAAGATCCACTGTCTCTAACTGAAGAGAAAGAGAATGGACTGAAAGCACTTGTCGTTGCCATTACATGTACTGATTTATTTCATGTATTTATTTTTCAAAGCAGTAGACATTTCCTCAACTCTGTGGTGAGGATTAATATGTAAATATGAACTGAGAAAGTACATCCCACAGAAACAGTGATATTTAACACTGTCTCTAGCTAGGAAGTTTTGAATAAAAAATGAGCTATTTCTGAGAAAAGGAAATACTTAAGAGCAATCAAGTATACATTTTTTATGCAGGAGATGAGTGGAGAACTATGTATTGATTGTTAAAAGGTTTATGGAGCATAATGGCCAGTAGAAGTAGAGAGTGAGTTAATTGCTCATGAATATTGAAGAAGAGATTACAAAACAGGGTGCTTTGTACATGCAATAATATGTTTATCAAGGGCAAGTGTAGCTCTATGGCAGAAAAAGTATTAAGCTACAAGAAAGGTATATATTTCGTCTAACATACAAAGTATGTAGTACCGGAGGTCACAGTGGCTGCAGGCTAACATAAATTACACTAATTAAAAAGGCAAAAAAGTTCCAGTGACTTCTGCTAATCTCACATTTTATCATATGGTGATGATGAGAAACCTTGAGACTGAAAATCTGTCCCATACTAGTTCTGTGGGGATTTGGTTCAGACATTTTGCCTCCGTCACATTTCACTGGTGTCTATTTAGTGCTACCCAACAGTTCTAGCCTCCCAGTTTTAAGCAAGCCTTGAGAAATGAGTGTGCCAGCACAGGGCAGCCTACCTTGCCATTTACAATCTCCAGTCCAATGGCATCAACCTTAGCACTGCTGACCCCAAGGAGAACGCCATGCACCACTGTCGTACGAAACTCCAGTGTGATGTTCACATCAGACCGGACTTTGTAACCTTCTCTGACTGAAAAGAAGTTATAAGCTTCTAACAGAAGACTTGTAACCCACAGTACAAAGTGGAATACATACATTGTCATTAAAAGGCCTAAAAATCTTGTTAATTACTCTGCTGGGATATGACCTTGCGGAACCTCTGGAAAGTAAGTTTTCTAAAGTCATAATTCACATTTTATGCTGGAAAAGATAAATTCCCAAATAAGTTTTCTTTCATTAATTTAGATTTAATACATTCTATCTCATTTGTAAGAAACAGTAAAGAGCACAAATGTAATCCTTCACGTTACTTCACAAGTCCCCTACCTCTTTTGTCTCATATCCTTTAACAGACCTTAACTTAACATCATGAACATGGATATTCTTAGCTGAAGAAAGAGGTAGTTCATTTCTTTCCCAGTGCTAGAATCATTAGCTCTTTCATTTGTGGAAGATAGCCTTTTGCAGAAATGGCCACTTTTGGCCGTTTAGAGTAAAGGGACTCAGTTCGAAATACATATGCGGGGCATGCACTCTTTGTGTGAAGAGTCAATTAATTACACACAGTTTCAGCAAGACCTAAAAAGAGTACGTTTTCATTAACATTAATTCAGTAAGGTACTGCTTTCATTTAATGACGCTTACCAAGGGCAGCAAAGCCACTCCCATCAAAGAAAGTACCATCCTGCACTGTTACATAACATTTATTCACAGCAAAGATGGAGACAGGGCTCTCGTTATCCAGTTGTTTGCTATTAATCGTCATGCTACCAATGCAGGCAGGAATACTGTGAGTCACCTAAGCATATTGAAATATAAGAGTTAATGTGTGATACAAACTGCTGCAACGCTCCCTTAGTGATTCACCTGATGTTATTGTAAATAAAAAATTCTCTGAACAAAACACAGCAAAATCTAAGATATTTACGTAATTACATTTCTATTATTACATATATAAGGTTACAAATGTATATAATGTCTTAGAGTCAAAATAAATATTGTTCAGAAACACAGTATACGTTCTCTATGACATATAGAAACAATTGTATTTGCTTGAATGTGAGCAGGGATACGCCCAATAGTTAAAGACATTCCAAACATGCTTCAGCAAATTAACGAGTAAATCAAGATTTTGTATGACATTTTGCAAGTACAGATCACCAGAGTTCTATCCAGCCAAAAGATTCATTAGAATTTCCCACTATTACTATTTTCAGCAATTGCAGATTCAAAGTATTAAAATATTTGTTAGCCCATTATCCAATTAAAAAGCATGGATGAAGAAAGTATGCCCAGGAATTGAGAAACATTGTTATCATCACCGGAATACTCCCTGAGATAATGGGCTGCACAAGGAGGAAGGCGACAAAAMCCTACCCTCTAAAAGCATGTGTAAAAAGTATGTTTTAATCTCAGACAGCTAAACCCAGCCTTTCAGAGATATTTAAGGCACCTAATTCCTATCTGAATGCAATAGGACTTAGGTACCAAAATGCCTGAGATTCTAGGTCATATTTTTATCTTATACTATGAAACACAGGAATTTATATTCTTTATCCATTTTTTAACAGAGAGATTGATAGAAGAAAAAAATCTATTAAGGACTATTACTAAAACACAAGCATACAAGCTCTAGCTAGAGCCGCTAAGCCATAGAAAGCTGGAAAGATTTGTCTGGTAAAGGGTCATTACTTTCATTGTTGTTTCTTTCCCTAAGTACTTCTTTTTTCCCCCTGTCAGAGACAGGATACTGAATTAGATGGGTTTGATGCAGTATACTCATTCTAGTATTGCAAAATGTCAGAGATGCCCCACCACCCCAAACCTTCTTACATTCCCAAGATTCTTCGGCACGTAGTCTAAGGGGAGTCCTCCCACGTAGAGCTTCCCCTCCACATCCAAAGTGCTACCATCTCCCAGAGCACTGACTGCTACCAATTCCTGTCCATCCACAATGATTATACCTTTTCTTTTAACGTATTCCGTCTTTATCTGGAAAAACGAGAGCGTGCAAACATGAATCAGTAAGCTGAATCTGTTACCTAGTCATCATTTGCCATAGAAGTAAGCAAGACAATTTTTTAGTGGTTAGATTGCTTTGACATACTGTACTGAGGCGTCCTCTTGAAATTCATTGTGAGGCTGAGGCCATTTCAGAATACAACTGAGCAGCTAAACTGCTTCCTTGCCTCCCCAAGTGCTCACAATGATTGCATGTTGTCCTGCATAAGTTTTTCAGTGTCTTAACAGTCATTATTTAAAACCACCAGTTTATTGCCTTAGGATATGAGTACATCACTGAGTTTGAAGAGGGGAGTACTGTGCTAGTCTTCTGCAATTATTGTGGTGCCCATCAGCTGAGCCATCTTATCTCTCTGAAGCGCACACTCCTACGCTGTAATTTTATGATGGGCAGTGCTGAATTTGCTATGACCAAAAAGCTTTCCAGTTCTGTCCATCTTTTTCATTCATGCCCCTATGCCTTTCTTGTACTAAAGCAATTACTCACATGCAGATGAGCTGACTTATTTGAAGTCAGCTAGCCATTTATTCTTCCCTGGTTACTTTTAGCCCCTCTCAGAATCCTGACCAGGTTCAAAATGAGGTTTCACAAACATTTGGATTGGTAAGGGGATAAAGTGGTACAGCAGGGTGATATGAGCAGATGGCAGAGAATAGAAAGAAGTGGTGCTTCTTTCAGCAGCAATGCATATTAGCTTAAATTGATTGTAGAGCTACTGCAATAATCACCCCCAGCTGTGAAGTTGTGTGACTCAGCCTTAACCTCCAAAAAAAGGTTCAAGCTCATGTTTTTATGTCCTGGGTAGTAAAGGTAGGTTAGCTCTCATATGGAATCTGTTCATCTCTTAAAAAGTGGATAGTGTGAGTATGGGTTTTACATGAGTATATTTAATTTTAAACATGCAGCTGTAAATCCTGGAGTGTTCTTCCTTTCAGGATAGGCAGCAGAGCTTAACTGTGATATTGGTCTCTGACAGAAGTTCACATTTGCTTTCTTTACATTAGTTTTTGCTGGTTTTTCTTCTGCTGATTATATATGAAAAGCAAAAATAACACTCTGCCGATTCCAAAGGCACCTAGGAGAGGTGGCAGCTTTGTGTAATCAATCACTTTGTCCCACAGAAGCCACTTCCTGGAGTTAAGGCTTCACATATGGACAAGGGAAGGGAAGCTTAGTAGGATGAATATTGTCATCCTCGCCTGCCTTAAGGAAAAGTAATGTCGTCAGAGTTGCTTTTAAAACTCATGCAGACATCACAGTCATTTCTCACAAAGAAAGCCAGAGCCAGCAGCAGGTGGGTTGCTCAGAGGAACTGGGCCAATAGAGGCTGACACAGAGTCTTTGTACAGAAGGCCCTGAATGCTACGTGACACCTGAAAGCTGTAGCCGTAATTTCTCCTCAGACTCTCCTTATGCCAAGTCCTCCCCCTCCAGCCTCCATTCATTCCAGATGTCTACCTTTCTCATGTTGCATCAACCAAGGAAAGGAAAGAGAGTGCTTCCCTGTTAGCACTAGCTGCTATGACATGCTCAGGTATTAAGCGATAAGTAGGAGAAAGGATAAACTGTGCACCCGCAAATCTCTTTCACCCTGTCACACATTCAGTTGCAGGTCTTCGGTGACATAGTGCATGGAAAGCTCTCTGTGGAAAAAGTCAGTGTTTCTAGACCTCTCTGTTGGGTTCTTCTCTGGTGAAGATGACCACTATTACATAGTAGGTGAACTTTTTTTATTTTTTTATTTTTTTTAATTTTTTTATTTTATTATTTATTCCTAAATAATCTGAGATACTTGACAGTAGTTGGATGCTGGAATTGATGCACAATTAATGAGAATTTGAAAAGGAAATAATTATACTGAAACACAAGTTATCTGAATGGCTTCATGATTGGGTTAAAACCTGTTCGCCTTTGCAACACAGAAAGCGTACAGGAAAGGCAGGGAAAAACCATCCCAATAACTCCAGGGAAGAGAAAATGGAGTACAAGATTGGTGACTACCTACCGTATGCCATTTTCCATCACTGATAACAGCAGGATGAAAAGCTACTGCTTTTCCTTTGCCTAGATCAAATGAGAAATAGAGCTGTCCCCCATGAAGCTGTAGGGCTGCATAATCAACCTGATTCTGGTGAGCCATGTAGTAAATCAGGCCACTGGAGGCAAAGGTTCTGAGATTCAGCTGGACAGAAAGTCTAGACAAGAAAAATTCAGTGTTACGAAATATATTTCTTCTACATTGATAAAAAGCTTTTCTGGATGCAGTGAGCAGCCTCAACCAATTTATTATTATGAAAAGAAATTTATTATTACAAAGGCCAGAAAAGTAGAACTTGCATTGATTCTAAAAAAGCATGACCTATAATGTATTTCATAACAGAAATCAGTGCTGTACCTGTCAGAGACAGAAAAAGTGCTTGTCACAGAGTGAGCTGGGCTTTAAGAGGGACAGGCTCAGCTGTTTGCAAATGCAGGCTTGCCTATTGCCCCAAGAAAGGAACGAATTCCAGGATAATGTGATGGCATCCATTACTATCAGCCAGGCTTGCTGGCATATAATGGGCAGACTGAGAACAGAGGGAGGCTTAAAAGTTAGAGGAGCTGATTGAGCCATTTATTATGGAGGTTCAGACTACATATTGTCAATCCTCTGCAACGTCCTTATCAATTGTTACAACAGAAGGGCTAGAAGCAAAAAAGGCTCTTTTCTCAATGCCTGCAGAGGCTTCCTGAGTTGAAAGAAGCATACACAAGTGGCTTGCAGGCTGTTTTGGGGACCTTGTTGGGACCCTCTCAAACAAATAAGAGTGGCAGAGAGGCTATCACACATTAAGTCTCAACAGAATGATTCTTCTCAGTAGTCTTAGCTCCTTCAGTGACCTGGGGAGTGAAGCAGACATGGAAGGTGCAATTGCAGAAAATCCAGAGGAGAGGGCAAGATGTTATCTGCATCAGTCAAAGGAGCAGGGACCAGCTGAGCTCCGTATGTGGAAAACAGAAATCAAAATACTTCCTAAAGGTACAGTGGGGCTCTTAAGTCTGAGGGGAAAAAAATGCAGAACTCAGACCATGAGTTAAACTCACGATCACAAACCTGGGAAAGACACATTAATTACATTGCAGTGGTCATGATACCGTCTTCCATGAGGAAACCACAAAAACCTGAGGCGAGGGTCATATTCAAAGCTGGTAATGCAGTGATCATTCATGAAAACCATCATTGCGCTTCTTGTAGCTCAATACAAGATAACACACTGTGTGCATGTGTGATTCAGCATATACTCACTTCTTCCTGACAGTAGACTGATTGATGAGCAGTGTCAAGTGGCTGCCTTTGGCAAGTCCAAACTGATGGGCACCTTGAACATGATCAGGTAGCTCATCTTTTGCACAAACTACCTGTTAATGAAAGGACTTTATTAAGAAGAATAGTATCAGGTGCTGACCAGCAAGTGCTGAATGGCAATGTGCCTATGCAGAACTTCATAAGGAGCAAAACTGAGCTACGTGATAACCACAAAGTATACAGCAACATTAATTAGCTAAACTCCTAATCATTCTGAGCTATCTTTAGGCTCAAAAAGAACTAGTTCTGTGATTAAGCTATGTCTCATGGACAGCACTGGTCTTTTCTACTGAGAAATGTTTGTAGTTTGAGAAGTATTCATTCACCATTTGTCTTAATTGATAGCCCTTTTGATAACAAATGCTGGAAGACAGAGTACAATTTCAGTGTGAAAATCTATTGGACTTGGTAGAAATATTTTCCCATTTAGTGAGGACGCACATTTTTGTTATGATTTGGGGGATGAAGAGCTGAGTAACAGAGTATGAGCCAAAGCTATACTCTAGCTCTAAGAAGGATAGCTTATTTCTTTTTATAGCCACAGTTGTATGACATGTATAAAATCCTGCTTTCTGTTGCCACAGAAAAATGATTTTGGGATGCTTTGGAAACACTTCATTATAAAGATGTGCAGCTGCAGAAGGAGAGAAGTAATGCTGCCTTCTCTCTTGGGAACAGGGACTGTGTGAGAGGATACAGGTGCCATGCAAGCTGCATTCAGACACTGTGTGCCTCTGGAATGGTTTGTGCCTCCTCTGACACAGAGCAGAGACTACATGTGTGTGACCAGGAAAATGTGAATGCTGAATTGCACAGCTAATGCAAGTCTCAGCACAGAGCCGCTTTGGCAGGAACACACTAAAGATAATAGTTACTGTCAAGTCCTTCTGCTGGGGGATTATCACTCTACTTTTTCTTTTCTTTTTTTAGTGTTGCTGCCTGAACGATGACAAACCTAACTACATTTCCCTTCCAAAAGGCCAACAGGCTGCTACAAAGGTTTATATCACAGTTTTTCTATGAGAAATAATAATTTCAAATCCACATTCATTGAACCATTCCATACCATAGAAGAAGCAAATATACACAGTTCATACTTTGAAAATTCTCCACAAAGCTAAAATGCATCTTGCTGTTGAACACTTTCCTGGAAGAGGCAATAGAGCTTTGCTGTAATACATACTTTTTTTGTATCTGTAAGAGGCCTCAGGGGAACTGGTAAAACCTGAAGTTCAGGTTGAATCTCGGTGTCTTCTGGCTGTATGGCTGGTTTAGGCTTCTCTGACAAAAAGCAGCTGTCCATATCCACATGTTCATACTTCATGGAAGTGGTGAAATACAAAAGCCTGTGTTTTAAAAAACCTACATTTTAAGAGGTGAAATCTCAAATCCCTACATTTCCCAAGCACAAGGAGAGTATTTTACAGGGTCTTTCACTAGTAACAAGAGAAAGGGAAATAAGTGGCATGATGGGACAAAAAGATTGAGAAGTGGCAAATAATCTGTCCATAGAACAATATTAACAGACAATATTCTTGGAAAACCATTCTGTCTGTGAATGCAGATGAAACTACAGTAGAGAAAGTTGCATTTTGTGCAGTGTCTCTATACATTATTAAAGACATTTTTGATGCTATTTGGAAATGTAGCTGGTAATATCCATTTTCTGCCTGTTATAACACCCAGCTAATCAGTATCATGCTTGTCTTACGTTAAAAACCAGGCAAATGGACAACATCATGAAAGAGATTACAAACTAAAATTAATAATTACGATACACAGTTTTCCAAAACAGGGCAGTTAGCCCTCTGACTTACTCCTTATTAAAAATAAGATTGCTGATACAGCCATGAAAGGAGCCAGCCATTTTTAGCCCTAAGATGCCCTCTCCTGCTGGAATGCCACCAGCATAGAAGTTGGAAATATTCATGGGGCTCATTTCTGCTGATGAACCAAGCCTCAATTCTGCAGGGTTACTTTCATCCACCTGTACAGTTATGATCCTGAAAAAGATAAAGTAGGGAAAACATTCAACAAGGGTCTTAGACATTCATTTTCAAATGAAAAGCATTCCTTTCAGCCTCAAAAATGTCCTGTTCTAAGAAATAAAGATTCCATCACTTTGATAATGCTTTCAATGTCTTAAAACTAGAAGACCTTCTTTAGATAATTTTTAACATGTAGAATTTTGTCAAATATCTTTCTAAATTATTTTGATAGGTATCTTTCCAAATTATTTTGATAGCTGTATTTTTTTCTAATACTATTTAGTATACCTCACCCAAGTGGCCCAAGCTGTCTAGAGATTTTGMGAGCTTCCAACTACAGCTTCATCAGTGGCTGTATGCTGTATACAAATTACCATGTAAATCAGAACACCTCCATTAACAGCAGAAAAACACAGCCCTGATTATTCCACCTAATGAGCTAGCAAAGGCAGTTCCTCAGAGAGCGCAGTGAACTGACAACAGCATACAATAATTAAACAGGTAGTACTGTTTGCAGTCACATGTACCTCTTATTCCGGATGAGGATTACAGAGTGTTCTTGTCCATCACTGTACGTTCCATTAGCAGACTGAAGAATTACTTTTCTAGTACTTGCTCTATCTCCAGCATTAACATGCACTGCAAGATGACCATCAATCAGCATGATGGAAAAGAAGGGCTGTGGATTTAATCAGAAGATTAATTTTTAACTATAACTCAATTTCCTGTCACTCATTCTGTGTTTAAATAGAACATACTTTGGAAAAATTTACCTCCAACTTTGTTGTAAACAAACTTTTAAATGAAACTCAAAGACTAGTAGGCATGTATTGGTACCTCTCAGAGTGCAAAGCCTTCTAACAGAAAACATGAAAACTGGAAATTTCTCTGGTCACGATAAAAATTCAGGTTAAAATGCAGGAGTTTTTTTTATACCACCACCACCCCACTCCTCCCCTTAGAGGAAGGAAATAAGAAGGGGCAGGTATTCCTACTAAGACTTTGTCCTTGGATTCCAGGAGCTCCATAGAATCATAGAATCATTAAGGCTGGAAAAGACTTTTAAGATCATCGAGTCCAACCGTCAACCCAACACCACCATGCCCACTAAACCATGTCTCTAATCGCCTCATCTACACGTCTTTTAAATACTTCCAGGGATGGTGACTCCACCACTTCCCTGGGCAGCCTGTTCCAATGYTTAACCACTCTTTCAGTAAAGAAATTTTTCCTAATGTCCAATCTAAACCTCCCCTGGCACAACTTGAGGCCATTTCCTCTCGTCCTATCACTAGTTGCTTGGCAGAAGAGACCAACACCCACCTCGCTGCAACCTCCTTTCAGGTAGTTGTAGAGGGCAATAAGGTCTCCCCTCAGCCTCCTCTTCTCCAGACTAAACAGTCCCAGTTCCCTCACCCACTCCTCATAAGACTTGTTCTCCAGACCCTTCACCAGCTTCGTTGCCCTCCTCTGGACACGCTCCAGCACCTCAATGTCCTTCTTGTAGTGAGGGGCCCAAAACGGAACACAGTATTCGAGGTGGGGCCTCACCAGTGCCGAGTACAGGGGCACGATCACTTCCCTACTCCTGCTGGCCACACTATTTCTGATACAGGCCAGGATGCCATTGGCTTTCTTGGCCACCTGGGCACACTGCCAGCTCACGTTCAGCCGGCTGTCAACCAGCATCCCCAGGTCCTTTTCCGACAGGCAGCTTTCCAGCCACTCTTCCCCCAGCCTGTAGCGTTGCATGGGGTTGTTGTGGCCAAAGTGCAGGACCCGGCACTTGGCCTTGTTGAATCTCATACACTTGGCCTCAGCCCATCGATCCAGCCTGTCCAGGTCCCTCTGCAGAGCCTTCCTACCCTCGAGCAGATCGACACTCCCGCCCAGCTTGGTGTTGTCTGCAAACTGACTGAGGGAGCACTCAATCCCCTCGTCCAGATCRTTGATAAAGATATTGAACAAGACCAGCCCCAAAACGGAGCCCTGGGGGACACCGCTCGTGACCGGCCGCCAACTGGATTTCGCTCCATTCACCACAACTCTCTGGGCCCGGCCGCCCAGCCAGTTTTTTACCCAGCACAGAGCACACCTGCCTAGGCCATGAGCCACCAGCTTCTCTAGGAGAATGCTGTGGGAGACAGTGTCGAAGGCTTTACTGAAGTCCAGGTAGACCACATCCACAGCCTTTCCCTCATCCACTAGGTGGGTCACCTGGTCATAGAAGGAGACCAGGTCGGTCTCCAAAACAGTCCACCAGATATGAGATAGCTGTTCAACTCAAATCCTTCAATAACTACTTCTGACTAACAGATCTGGAAAGTAATGCTCTGTGTGCATTTCATGTGCAGTTTTCCTCCTTGTTGCAAAAGCATTCTGGGTCCTAGTAACCATAATAGGTCTCTGCTAACTGATCCTTCACCTCTCCTCTGCTACAGTGAATATCCTCTGTTCCCCACCTAGCCTCTCTATTTGGGCCTTCCTAAGCCAAATAAATGTTTCTTTCTCATTCTTTGCAAGTTGCAGTCATAAAAACCTGCCTTGATATTACAAAATACAAATGGCAAAAACAAAACCAAAAAAAATCTTTGTTTTCAGTACTTGCCAAATGCGCTTGTCTACGTCGTCGCTTTTCCAGTCCCCTGCTGAGTCCAGCAAGGATGATGCCACTGCTGTTCTTTGTAGCAAAAGTTGCCATCAGTTCTGATTCTGGGCTTAAGGACTTAGGTACCAACTCAATATATCCGTTGTTTAAGATGTTCACACTACGAATAGGCTATTTTATGAGGAAGAGAAATAATTACTGACTTTGTCCCTACATTGCGCTCAGTAAGAAAAAAAAAGAAATATTCAAGTATAGATTAGACTATCTTAGAATTTTTCAAGTTAAACCCATTTCAACTCACTATATTCTTTCACAAACATTACTATTCATTGTTCAATAAAAATAAAGATCAGGTCACAAAACCTAAAAGTCTCCTACCTGCAATACACAGCCTTTTCTTACGCCATATGAATTYCTAAGCAAGTCAAAGGTTGAACGGGATATTTCCAGATTCTTGATGCATCCCACATACATTCTACTATTAAGACCTTTCCTGAAACACAAAACAAGGCTTTTTTTCCAAGGAGTAGTATTTAGAATCTCCTGGGAGAAAAGATTAAGTTCTCTTCAATAAGAAAGAGAGAGATCTGTTTTAAATAATGCAGTCAGCCCAGTGTAAGTGAAAACAGGGGTAATTTGGGTTTTACTCTTAGCAGATATCAATTCTGATCTTAAAGACAGTCAGATAACATTGTCCCCAAATGGAAACATACAATTGTGTAGTGCTGTGTTGCCAGGCCAGGTAATTTTCCAAAACTTTAAGGTAAATATTCAGCTGAAATGTAATGGCTTTTGTGTGAGAGGGTAACTGTAGCTCCCACTACAGTTGAAAATTCTTTTTCATTTCTTAAGTCTGGAGGATGCCTAATTTGGTTCCAGGTTTAAGTCAGAGAAATTTAAGGCTGTCCTGCCATAATCCCTTACAGGCTGCTATGCCAGCTAAGATTAACAAGTCTGCACCTCTGCAATAACTGCGCAGAGACCAATATTGTCCTGGAATTTACCTTATTGTCAAAAGCATGCAGACAGTTTAATTAGATTTTCTTTTGCCATGTTTATCCTTTCAAAGTGAAGCCACTGGAAGAAATGTGACTTTACAAGTTCAGCAGGGATGTGCAATACAAAAAGTATAAATTAGAGACATGCTATAAAATATATATTTGTAATGTTTTTTGTTGATCTGTCAACAATTGTTTCTCCTCTGTTCCAAGTTTCAAAACTGAATTACAAGAATTCCTTTCTGAAGTACAGCTTTTATCCTGAAGCGCAGTTTTGCCCATAAATGCCAGCTGGAAAACACAAGGCTCACACAGGTAGGGATCAAAGGAGCATCGTTCCAGGCAGCAGTGCTGAATGCTTGCCACAGTCTGACACAAAGAGCAGGTGGCTGCTGTGGCAGCTGCTGTCGTGGAAATCACCCACGGATGGGAAAAACAGAAGCTTGTCTCTGATCTGAACTGCAATGTCAGACCTACCACTGAAAAGCACCTGTCGTGGTTTAACCCCAGTCGGCAACCAAGCACCACCCTCACTCACCCTCCCTACCCCCCTGGTGGGATGGGGGGGAGAATCTGAAGAGCAACAGTAAGAAAACTCATCGGTTGAGATAAGAACAGTTTAATAATTGAAATAAAATAAAATAAAATAAAATAATAACAACAACAATAATAAATTGTAATGAAAAGGAAAACAACGAGAGAGAGAGAGAGGAACAAAACCCAGGAAAAACAAGCGATGCAACCATTCAGCACCCACCGACCGATGCCCAGCCAGTCCCCGAGCAGCAATCGCTGCTCCCCAGCCAACTCCCCCCAGTTTATACACTGAGCATGATGTCACATGGTATGGAATATCCCTTTGGCCAGTTTGGATCAGCTGTCTTGGCTGTGCCCCCTCCCAGCTTCTTATGCACCTGGCAGAGCATGGGAAGCTGAAAAGTCCTGGACTTAGTGTAAGCACTATTTAGCAACAGCTAAAACATCAATGTGTTATCAACATTCTTCTCATACTAAATCCAAAACACAGCACTATACCAGCTACTAGGAAGAAAATTAACTCTATCCCAGTCAAAACCAGGACAGCACCATATTAGAGTTTGAAGGCAAAGGACAGATAATTCTGTGGTATGCATGGCCATAAACAAGACTTCAGACTTCACTGATTTTCACTAATTTCAGTGGAGGTAGCAGAGTTTGTTAAAGTCTTTCCCTCTACTTACAAGAGCTTTGGCAAAAGGGAAAAAGCGAGACGACACTTTACCTCACAGTCCTCGATCTTGGCAGCCCACCAATGAAGATTGGGTCCTTATCAGAGCGGTTCAGGTCTGAGGCAACCCCAGGAGATTCTCCTTGCTTGGTTTCTTTATAATTAAGGTTATATGCATCCATGACTGCCAAAATTCCTGCAAAGAAAAGAGAGTAAAGATCTGGAGAAGGACACGAAGACACATTCTTCCATTTTGGCAATCTCGTCTCTAATAAAGGAAAATGTATTCATTGACTCAAACATGTATGGACAATCTTATTTTTAGAATGAGTAATTTATTGTACTTCCAGCTATTCTGTTAAACTCATTCATTCTTCCCTGACAAAACCAAATCTGGGGAAGTCTACAGCAAAATACATATATGTTATAGTTATTAACACATATTATTTGTAATGCATTACTTCCCAAACTTAGGCCCCAAATACTGTTGTACTAGGTACTATTAAAACGCAGAACAGAAAACGTGATCCCTGATATACAGACTTGGAAAAAGATCTTTCACTCTTTAGAGACTATTGATATGCTTCTGCACTACCTGTTCTTTATAAGATGTGCCAAACCAAGCACAAGATTTACACTGCTGTCCTTCTAAAAGCAAAGTAACATAGGTATGGCTGCTAAAGAAACTGCATTGGAAGTGACCAAATTTGGTTGCAGTAATGTTCCCTGTGGCTATCTTAGGTATTTGTATTTGTAAATGTGCAGACGTATGTTTTTTTCAGTCTGTAGCCTACCTTGTTTCTTGTTCCGACTGAATGAAATTTTATACCATGTTCCATTGTTGTAACGATTTTCTGTTGTAAGAGCAAGAGGTCCTGAACCTAGATCAACAGTCAGTCTCACTTTGCCATCAACAAGCTCAAGGGACAAGAAATCTCTCTGGGAGGAAAAAAAAAAAAAAAAAAAAAAACAACCACAAAAAAACCAACCAAACAACAGATTAAACTCCTGGAATTAAAATCTTCCAAAAGGATGTATCCTTGGCAGGTTTAGGCTACTGTGTGAAAAAGGTTTGGTAACTCTTGTACCTAGACTATTTGTTAGGCCCAAGACACTTATCTTTGCTATGTTTAGGAAAATTAAGTTACATGTACCTCACAAGGATTTGTTTTGTTTTGTTTTGTTGTTATTCTTACTTAAATGCATCATCAGGCTTGATTACTCAGCAGAGGAAGGTTTAAGTAACAAATGTCACATTTGCTTTTTTTTGATGGAGAGTAATTTGATTTGACTGTTAGCACAATGATCAAACACTACAATGTTCTTCCTGCAAGAAGCAAAGAGCTTCTTCACACAGTAAAAAAGACTTTCTGAATTGTATTAGAAGTGCCCCCTCTGCACTCTAAAACTTAAGTCAGATATCATTGTGTCATGTATTCCGGCAGTGAGTACATAACAAAGCAAATGATTAATGCAGTGACTCTGAAACAATCTGTATCTAAACAAAGCTTTGTCCTCTTTCAGGAAAAGAAAACCACCAGCTAAGTATGCAGTAAACTGCATATGATAATGAAGGTCTGGAGCTGGGTCTAGGTTATAGCACTGTTGCAGGGAGTTTTATTTAATTTATTTCAGTTTACTGAATTCCCATCTTACGGATTTAATTCAATATGCCTATTCAATACTATATTGTCCTTCTGCAAGCTTAGTTCCAAAAGATTTACATTCTGCAAAGGTTCCTCCAACTGAACAAAACCAGTTTGTTGTGCCTACTGTTTCTTTTTCTTGCCTTTAGTTAAATAATGATTAATTTTAGTCTAGAATTAAAACAAATTATGGAGAATTCTTTTCATTGCTTAATTTTGCCCTTAGTATATGTGAATATTTGCTCTAAAGAGTTATCTCTAGGGTACCTGTCTTTACTCCTTTGGCTTATGATGTCAATCACAGTTGATAATCTATACAAAGATAATAGCTTGTTTTAATATACATAAGCTGAAAAATAACAAAGAAGAAAGCAAGAAACCATCAAGTGATCTAAACATAGTTTTTGACAGCTTAAGAATCTGATCCATTTTCTTACAGTGCCATTTGAAGCAAAATACAGAAGAAGCCCATTAGGTGAAAAGGTACTGAAAAATATTATTATCTGAGTCACTGTTGAGCGGAGTGCCTTCTCCACAACTGAGTATCCACTGCCATCAAAATGGAATGAAGTGTCCTCATCCTGTGGGCTACAGAAGTAGAAAACAGAGTTAAAAGTGTTAATTCAAGATTTGTGGTTTTCCAGTCACTTTTATATAAAATATAAGAAAAGTTAGATCAGTTAGTGCAGCCCCCAGGCAGTATGATTAGAAAGTGGTGGAAAGAGACTTGAATCTTGATGTTATGAATAACTGAAGGATTCCAGCCAAAGGCCACTTTCATTATAGAATCTCACAATACATGATTTAGCTATGGGGAAGGATGTATACAAGATAAAAAATGGCCTTCCCTAATGTATGAAAAAACCGCAATGATTTCTTAAGGGAAAAAATAATTGTTACAACATACACCCTCTTAATTAAAACATGTCATCCATTTATCAAAATGCTTTGCATAATTGTACTTGCAATAAACGTTCTATTAGCCCCTTTCCCTGCAATATAATACTTGTAAAAAATATCTCATACAATCAAGCAGCACCCTCTGCTGTTTCTACATGAAACATTCTGCGAAAGGGAATATGGTCAAGCATATTTCTTTTCAATTCCTTAAACATAAAAATAGTACAGTCTGCAATCCCCTTTCACAATTACAAGAACGGTAGCAAGCTCAGTGGCTACAGTTTTGCTATGGATTTTTTTAATAAGAGTGCTTTACACTGTTTTTTATCCTAGGAAAGACTAAATTTGTCTTGCTGGCAATTACTGGAAAGCAAACATTTCAAAATAGTTTGGTTCACTGGCAGTCCTTATTTTCAATGCACAAAATAGACCACAGCRATAGAACTCCTCTGAATTCAGATTAGTGTGTTCAGAACTGTAAGTTAATGATCAGTGAAACACTGCAATTTGTCTGAGTTCATTATTTTTAGCTAGCACAGAAATAGATATTACAGATGTAAATTACTCTAAATCTGTTACAAAAAACAGAGCGAGACAAAATACCTTCCGAAACAGCCATTGCACTTGCCCTCTCTTTCCACGTAGTTCCAAAGACCGATAGATTTGCCATTCAGGGATGCCTCTCCCATGCACCCTTTAAAATGGGTCACCTTAACAGCAGGCGATTTCTATAAGACAAGAAATACTTCATGAATACAATTAATGTTAAGTACTCTGAAAATTATGCAGCCAAATTTTTGCTTGGTTGTTTTCCTTGAACTCTAACTTTGTTAGATACAAATCATAATAAAAGAACTACACATTTTAGCATAACTATTAACAATTATCATTTAAAACATAATAGATTAGTTTTGCAGCAAGTAAAAAAGTAAAATAATGATGTCCTTGACCTACTTACATGCCTTATAGCATGAATAACAACAGCAAACTAAAAGAAGCCATGGAAGAAGGAAACAAAAAACAAATTCATTGTGTAATATCTATGCATCATGCATGCACACACAGCCTGTCCTGGTTAACGCTTTATGCAAAAATTTCCAGGGAAAATTAACTTCAGGATACTAGAACATCCCTGTAGCATTTTTGCTTTTTGTTCAGAGTACCTGGCATTTGTTGATAAAGTAAGCAATTCATGCAATTATTTCTAAGTCAAAAGCATATCTCAAACATGATAAAAACATTTAAAGAATGCTGATCTCAGAATTTAACCTTGATTTGCCCTCCAAGTCCTCCAAAAAACATTAGGGTTGATTTGTTAACATCCAGTATGCTGGCTGTCCCTGGAGAGGTTGCAGATTTAGGTGAAGGCTTCTGACTGGAGTTCGTTTCCTCTATGCTGAGTGTACCTGTTTTTCCAAACCTGCCAAGTACAAATACTAATAAATAGTTTTAGAAATCACCAGGCTTAATCAACACATGCTATCGGCTTCTCTTTTTAAGGACAAGAAAAATCTTGCCACTGGAAAACTCAGAAGATGGTTTGCGTTGTTTATGCCAAGTTCACTCACTAAGTAGCTGGACATTTCTACAATACAGCGATATCATTAAAAAAAAAAAACAAAAAAATAAATTTCCCTATCAAACATTTATGCCATTCTCATTTTAATTACCTGGTTGCATGTATTCTGTGCCATTTGTTGTTGTCAATTTGAAAATCAGGGTATTCCACTCGTGTTGATCCAGAGCCCAAATCCCAAAGAAGAGCTACCTTACCACGTCGCATCTCCACCGCAAGGAAGTCTGTCTGAAAAACAGCAGGGCTTATTCTAATACATGGCATTGAACGTGTAGTTTCTGTTTTGTGTGTTTTAACACGTAACATTGAGAAAGTCTTTCCAGATTCATGTCCCTACATCCCATATTACAGGAGTTGACTTTTAGCAAAATCAGGCCCAGTAAGTTTTTACTCATTTTCACTTTTAATGAAACCAAAAAACTCAGTTTATATCCAGTAGGTGAAGGTTTTCTTTATAGATGTATAAAAACATGTGATATACACACACATAGACATATAGAAATATGCACTTCTGAGTGTATGTGAAGCAACCTGCCAGTCTGTGAAAAAGTACTATCACGTGATAGTGTGCCACAAGGAGCTAGCAGCTGTGCATTTATTAGGATTACAGAGGGAAGGAAGAGGAGGGCAATGCGACAGTGAGCCATCATGCTCCTTTTCAAGTGGGTGGATGCACCATGCTCATGAGGACCAAATTCAAGTACTTTCTCTGTGATACCAGGTAAATCGCTTGATATACTCCAGCATGCTRTATGAAAGCATCACACAGAGTGTTACACTCCATGAGGTTAATGCACAGCATGGGAAAAGGAAGGGGGAGTTCCATGACATGGCCAAGAGGCAATGCTAAGGAATTGGGTGCTTTTATTCTTTACCTTTGAGGATCTCTGGAATCATCTAAACATGATCATCTAAATATTTCCACCCCTAGTGAACACATTTGTCTGCAAGGGGCCTCACTTGGATACTTAGTTTGAAGTCAAGTAGGAAAAAAAACATGTATGGTCATTTAAAACATTTGACTACCATCACCGTCAGTAAATGTATGCCAGAAACTTACCTTTCCGTTGCTACCCAGGTAGAAAAGGAGGTTATCTGGTTCAGCAGTTTTCACATTGAGTGTTAAGGTGTTGTAATTTGTAGATGAAATTTGGGGTTGGTAGGCACGAATGCAATCTCTGTCTGCTGATACTGCAACTTTAATCTGGGAAGAAAAGGAGGAAATGAAATCTAAACAAGTCTCAGTGTACACAGCGCATATTTCTGGAATATGTACTTAGCTTCTGACCAACAAATGCAAGCTATTTGCTGCGATACTTTCATGCAATCTAAGTATTGCTACCTGGGTTAGATCTTAGCAATCTCTTAGTTATCACTTGACAAAGAGATTCACAAATAGAAAAGAATGAAATCTGTCATAATTCACTCATTCAATTAGGAGATTTGAAGCCAGTAAATTAAACTATTCAAATACCTCAGAAAATAACAATAAATCTTGGGTCAGAAGCCCATATATCAGTAAAAGCCACTGTAATAATATCAAAAAAAAAAAAAAAAAAAAAAAAAAAAAAATGAAAAAAAAAAAAAAAAAAAAAAAACAAAAAAAAAACAAAAAAAAACCAAAAAAACAAACAAACACATAATTTCTCGTCTATGTTGAGAGAAAATTTTTTTTAAAAACATTTAAAAAGCAGACAGTCTGCAATAATTCTGGTTATTTCAAAGTTTTACAACACAGTTTACAGTCAAAAAACCCATTTGTGAACATATTACAAGTTAAACTTTTTTAAGATTGAGTAGAGAGATTCATATTCCTGTCATCATACCACTAACTCCTTTGAATACTGTCTAGTATACTGATAGGACATCAATTCAAGCTAAATGCAGCCAAACTCCAAGGAGCTTTGTAGTGTAATGACAGAAAACCCATTTTAACAACAGAAAATCCTTAACTTCAACTTCATTGAATATGCTTGTAGCAACTAAATACATAAAGCACACATGTGCATACACATATGGACACAGATATATAAAGTTTCTCTCCTCTAGTAAAAGTTTACAAAACAACAGAACAAACTGTCAAAATTGGAAAATGGGATTTTGCTAACACTTCTTTTCACCCTGCCAGGAACCTCTGTGGTTTATGACACTTCAGAAAATATGACTCCCTCTTTTCTGCAGTGGATTCATTAAGCTTCAGTAGACTGTGACAGAGAAGCAATAACCATATAATTAAGGAGATTTGCAGAAAGAACTGAAAGCCTTTTATTTTTTAAAACAAAACCTCCCTAAACCTTACAATAACATACCCATACTAAAGCCAAAGCATACCAAAAATTACTGAGTGCAAAGTCATTTTCATATTCCCCTCACAGTTTAATGAGGTCCATAATACAGTTAATTCACTTTTGTTGTCTTTAAGGGGGGTGCAGAGATTTAAAAACAAGTATATTATTTGTCTTAAAGTATTCTGGATGCACAGCAGCTTCTTGTAAAGAACAAATGGACATGGCAGGGCATAGATGGCAAATTTATTGATAGACTCAACACCCTTGTTAAAAAATTTGTAATGATATTTGATGTTATACAGAGGCACTCCACATCAATCTCTAAATAAGCTTAGAAATTAACATCTTGTCCTAAAAAGAATGGCAGCACCATCCTCTTACTTGTCTCTTTCTCACCAAATTATCTGTGATTGCTTTCTGACATATTGTATTTCATTATTTTTATATGAAACAAAAGGAAATAGTAAATAAATTACTGACTTGCTGTTCTGACAAACTCACAAATGCAATAAGAAACTTGAAGCTAAAACTATAAAACATACCAACAGCCCTGCCAGTATGCTTTTAGCATCAGTCAATGCTCTTGGACTTCAGCGAGACCCCGGAACAACTAGGTACTTTTGACAGTAAATTTTAGGCTCTTTATCTCAAAGAACTTCCCTGCTAAAAGTAAAAGTGAAGCCAGTTAAGTCTGGGATGATGGAACTTACAGATGCTGCCTGCTTGCGGGCCTGACTGATGAGCTCTTTAATTTCAGACAGGTTTCTGTTCAGGTTCTCCTCTAGCATTTTCAAAGGTTTCAGCCTATCCAATAAAAGACTTGCTTGTGCTTCAACTTCTTTAACTTGTTTTTCAGCTGTGATTGCTGCCAAAACATAAATGAAATGTTGAGGCAGGTTGAAAGAGAAATGTACTGTTCATTGCTAAAATACTTAGCCCAGGTGGCCTGTTTCTGATCATTTTGTTTTCAGCAATTTTAAGTATCAGTAAGGAATATGCATACTTAAGGGTATCCCATGTGACTCCTCTAGAGGTCTTTTTAAAAGTTAGCACATTTTTATTGAATTAGGAAGAAACTTTCAGTCCATCAGACTCATATTTAATGCCTATTAAAATCGAATATTAGTACTGCTTCTGCAAGCAGTGACATTTCTAAAGAGCAATGAAGCAGCAAACTTACCAGCTTTTGATGAATCAGTTATAAGTTCACTAGTTTTCCTCAATGTGTCATTAACTCGGGACAACGTAGAAGAAGTATTCAGCAGCTTTTGACTGAAATCCCCAAAGTGCCTTAAACCCACCACAGCACTGGTGTTTGCAGACACAGCCAGTTCTTTCACCTCAAGCATGTATTTCTTTGTATCTGAAACACAGTTCCCAGGTTAAAAAAAATCCACAGCTTTCATACATACTTGGGAGTAATAAACGCATGGCTTCACGACAACACAGTTACAAACATAGTTGAAACACTAGAAATGCTGTCATTTACATTCCTTTAATAGTAAGAATTATATTTTTGTTTGTATTCTTCAGTCTGTGAGGGGAGCTCCAAACCAAGACCTACTGTGATCTAACTTAGCTTAACTGTTGAATGTGTCATGGCTTACAGAGTGGGAAGTTTACCTTCTGTGAAACTGGAGTGCCAGGAGGCTCCTCTTGCCCAGTTACTAAGTTGGAAAATGGCCACAGCTATGGCCCTGAACAAAAAACATGGTAAATGTTCCCAAGCTGGTGCTACAGATATGGATATAGCTATAGATGTAGTTACGTTTGTTCATACACACATACACACAGAGGTATATAATAATAAAATATATTACACACATATATAAATAATAGAATTTGCAGCAATTTGAATTAAGGCTCACCAGTTTAGATTTTCAAGTCTTTTGATCAAAAGACTTGATTAATCCAAGTTTTGAATTCTAGGAAAAATGTTTTATTTTTCATGACCAGCTCTGAATACAATACAGACACAGAATGCAGTGATGGGGAACTTGATTCAGCCTATCCCAACAGGAAGATTATATGAATACATCAGGTTCATAGTGTTTAAGTTCCCTGAATGAGTGTTGGCACTCAGAGTCACTAGCCTGAGACTTACGTTTTGAATCCTACAGAAAGCTGGTGAAGCAGAAGGTCTATTACACCTTCTGCTTTGGGCTACAATCGTTTATATAGTGAGTGCACCACTCTCAATCTCAGCCTGCCCCTTATACCCCCTGTGCCCGGAATAGTGGGAAGATGCTGCAGCTGGCACAAAAGGCCTGATTTAGGTCTGCAGGGATCCTTCTTCAGCACCAGTACCCTAGTGAGAGGGCAACACCACCATGAACCTCTGTCCAGATTAAAAAAAAAAAANAAAAAAAAAAAAAAAAAAAAGAAAACTTCAAGATATGTAACAACAAAACTGAAATCAAACAATGTTAAGCTGTGAGTTAAGGAGGACAGTCCTATGATTTTAATAATGCCTTAATTTTCAATGTGTAGCTTTATGTTAGCATCCTGCAATTAATATCCAGTGTAACTTTATCACTAATATCACCCTTCAGTGTGAGCTAAGACCCTGAGTTGTAAAATGGGTATTTTAAAGTTTTGGACTTAGCATTCTAATCTGCACATACAGTACAACCCAACAACCCAGGCAGGAGGTCTTCATGAGTGTTTTTCTACCTTAAAAAAAAAAAAACATTATTAAGGTTGGCAAAGTATTTGAGACCCTCTTATTCACAACTTCAAAGACATTTTCTCTATTAGTTTCCATGAACTCTAGGTCTTGCCTTTATCCAAAATAATGACTTTTTTTTTTAAAAGGGAATTCTTTTGTTTTGGAAAAGCACAGAAAGGACATTTTAATTGGTTAAATGAAGTCAGCATTTACAACAAGAAAACATTTAGATGCAGATAATAAGATTCACAGTGCAGTATAAACAATTTTGAAGCAAGCTATCAAAAGAAAGCAAAACCTCACAGTTCCATACATAAGTTTCTCTCCATATGGGATTAAATATTCTAGGACTTCACTCTCTTCTCATATCAGTGCAATTATATTGCTTTCAGAGCCCCTCCTGATTACAGCAGTGTGAAATGGGAATCAGACTACAGACCTTACATGATAACCCAGTTATGTTTCACGGGTTTACTAAAAAAATGGAAAATATTCCTTGTAAGGGAGGAGGCTAAATGAGTCTCCAGTATAGTTTATTGCTAGGTCTCTGCAATCAGACAATGAACAGGATTTTATTACAACTGTACTAGACAGTTGTGTAATAAGGAGAATGTCAATATAAATTTCACTTACCATTAGGCAATGCTCTTAGTGTCAACAGGGAATCATTAAGCTGGTTGACAATTTTATTAGTACTTTCCTGAATCTTTTCTACCTTTTTGTTCAACCCATTCAATCCAAATAAAAGGCCTGTTAGAAGAAATAACTGTGATTTTTCTATGCATAAACAAATACCATACAACCCACACAAATCCTATGTATAGGGATAACAAGCATTCACTTATTTAATCAATGAAACTTTTTTGGTTTTTTTTTTTTTTTCAACAGAACGAGCATTTTACAAACAGGAATGCAAAATGAATGCAGTATGCACAGATAAGCTCCTGTGGGCACTGTTCCATTCAAAGTTATCCTTTTCAAAGTTATCCTTTTTGGCCAATTCCATCAGACTGAATTGGTAGAAACATAGTCGGGAAAAGGCTATAAATCAAAATGATTCCATGACTATGAACTCTTATAATTTTTATGATGTTCTTCACTTTTTGTGATATCTGACAGGAGCCAAAGAAGTGTTTTTCTTTTATTTATTTGTGATCTGTTTGCAGAATCCTCTCACTAGAAATAAAAATATGTAGAATGGAAGGAACAAAAAAGGTATGTATTCTGTCCATCTGAATTACATAAAATGTAAACATATTTGTAAAGCCATTGATATTAAAAGCAAAGACTATTTTACAGTTACAGTTTATCTCTGTGAAACATTCACTGTCTGTCCAATTTTGTCCAAAATTTCYCTTAGGGCCAGCCTCTGCTCCTACTCAAAGTCTGTGTTCAAAATGCTTTTGAACTGTCATGGTGCAGACTTCAATGCCTTGCTGATATCTTTGGAGTAATAAAAAACCAAAAGGATTTTGGAATTTATAGAGGGACTCCTCTGAGCCAAAAGGCACTTCGTACAGACACAAAAAGTTCAGCTTGTTACTGTATTTCAGCTGTGTAGAAGGAACAAGTAAAAATTATTATGATTTAAATACATCATCCTACATACTTGTGTAATCCATGACTTATTAGATAAAATTGGATTAATGGATTTCTTCAAGAATTATGTTTGTTCCACGTCTACTGCACAATCCCTAATGTTTTAATTCATAACATTTGGAAAAACAGCCATTTAAAGAAAGTATTGCTTGGAGGTAAATGAGGTATAGTGAAGGCCAATTTTTTTAAATGTTTACAGAGAAAAATTATATTCTTACCCAAAAAAGTAAAATACTGCATGACTCCATAATACATTAATCTTAATTGCATGAAAATATGTATATTGTCATATATAGTCATATGAAGYATTTTACCTTAGCTTATGTTCATTTAAAAAAACCCAAACAAACAAAAACACACAAAAAACCAAAAAAACATGTAAAATGCCCCCCACAAAACAGGATATAGAAAAACAAATAGAAGCAGAAATGTGAACTCTAAAGAACTGACCATCACTTTTTTTCTTCAGATTTTTAGCTTCATTCTGAAATTTGGAGCTAAGCAGTAGAGTTTCTTTTCCAAGAAGACTGAGAGACTCCTCTGGCTGAAAAAACACAGACATCAGTTGCCACATATGAAAAACAGAAATTCAACTGAAAACATTTAAGTATCTGCTGATGTCTACTTCAAGTTACTAAACATTCTCATTATTTATGAGATATTCTATTTATTACCTTATTAAGCATCAATTAAAAAAAAATACAAGTTGCAATCATTTGTCCAAGGATGTGACATTGAATCTCTTTGTGAGTTAATAAAAAAAGACAACTGTGAAACAAAACCTACCAAAGACGACTGTGAAACAAATTCTAGTTTGAACACTGCTACTGATTCAGTGTTGCCTTTTGGAACATCAGTAGTTCTAGTTCCAGGCCTAAGTCAAAATTCCCAGCACTGAGCACTTTAAAGTGAGATATCTCAAAATCCCAGTCTTTAAAGTGTTCTTTTAATCCATTTCTCCAAATGGAAAATCTGGAAAAGTAGCTTGAAGGATTCATGCTGTACAAAGCTTCAATAAGACAGAGTGCTACAAAATAACATACAAGCTCACAAAACAATGCCAACTATTTTGATCACTATCATGTAAATGCATTGTCACATATTTGTTTCTCCAGGCATAATGTGCATGACACTTGTAAAACATAGCCTTGGGTTTACAATCGGGAAAAGCAGAAGGAGATAAAAGGAGGGAAATAGAATAATATGAAAGCAAAAAGGTCAGACTGGTAACTGGTCAGGTCTTTTTAATCTACTGTTTCAATAACAACCTGGTAATCTTGCAAGGCAGAGGGATGGCAGATGAGATGCAAACATACATTTGGTTATGAAATGTCCTCAACTAAGCAAAATAGTTGTGGTTGGGAATACCTAGGTAGAAATGGAGGAGGGACAGGTCAAATAAGGAGATGGTTGAATAATTCCAAAGGTGAAAGGGAGCACCAGAGGTTTGGGAACTTAAGTTCTACAGGAATGCATGTCAGATGACCGATATAAACACTCATAGAATCAAGTCCAGTTCAGCTAACCATGCAATAGACATTAAAAAAACAAACAAACAAAAATGGTAAAATGGTACTGTGGCAGAGAGAAAAGCAAGGTAAACAGAACGTGAAATCTGGTACCATCACTGCCTTGGAGTACAGATTCAGGATACAGTATATACTAGTAGTTAGGACAGGCTGCCATACCTGCCTCCATCAAGAAGACTCAAATTTCAGCAAGTGCAAAAACAATTAGAACAAATATTCCAAAGTGAGAAAGGGAAAGACATTAATTAAAATACTAATATTGATACTTACTAAATCCAAAGGGCCATTCACAACTCTAGATGCATCATCTGCCAAACTCTCTGTTCTTTCAATCACACTTTTAACGCTGGAGTGGGTGTAGACAGCAGCAGTTGTGTTCAGAGTCACATTTCTTACTTTAGAGAGGCCACTAAATAGAGAATTAACAAGTAGTTCTGTTTTCATGAGAGTATCTTAATCAAGCACTAAGTTCCATGTCTTCAGTTACAACATGCACATCTTTCTAGAATACATGATGCACTCTGAAAAAAAGAGCACACCTTGCCCTGTGTTGCCCTATGTTGCATAAGGGGCTTTAAGTTCAAAGAAGGTTTTAACCTTTTTTTTTTCTATTTTATTCCTTGTTGTTCTGTTTTGTTCCTTTACATCCTTTTTTTTTTTTTTTTTTTTTTTTTTTTTTTTTTTTTTNTTTTTTTTTTTTTTCTATTTTGTTCCTTTTTGTTTATGGTCAGTTTTTCAATTTATAAAGCCACTTAGTCACTTAGAACAAACAAATCACATTGCCTAAACAGAACAGAACAGAAACAGGTTCCTTAAAAGCAAAGTAGAGAAATACAGAATCTAGGAGGAAATTATAAGCATCTGAAAGCTATTCTGTATTAAATTTTGCTTTATTGACTTTATCTGGCCGCAGTGAAGCCAGCAGAGTTGCTTAGTGTTACTAAGAGCAAAATTTTCTATTCTCAAACTTAAAATACATGTAAATTTTCCAATCTGATATGATTTAACTTTTAACACATATCTGCTGACTTTAAAAGACAAACCAGCAAGAATCCTAGAAGGATTCCTGGGATAGAACATTAATTTCCATTGAATTAACTGGAATGACTTCCCAACTTTCAAATTTTAAGAGTGTATTTGATATTGCAACCCACTCATTTCTGCAAGATGCTTTGAAAGCAACAATAATGGAGGCATAGTAGGAATAGCTTCTTGATGAGATTCAGAGATATATTGTCAAGAAGTATTCATGCACAGACCAGAAGCTTTTCAAGCCATACCATGATATACTCACTAGGCATTTAATAATTCACTAGTTACTGTGTAAGTCAGCCACATGAAATGTGAGACTAATCAACCCCCTCCATGTCATTTAATAAAGGTACACTGCATTAAAAGTAAAAAGCACTTGAAATGAAATGGGGAATAAAAATTGATCATAGAATCATAGAATGGTTTGGGTTGGAAGGGACCTTTAAAGATCACCTAGTCCAACTCCCCTGCCGTGGGCAGGGAATTCCTTTAGTGGATTAAGCTACTACCTATTTAAATTAAAACTGACACTACTATAAATCTCTCCCGATTTCATATTTCTTGAGTTTATCACCTCTCTAGTGCATCTGCAAGTCTTTGGAACTGGGAGGCATGGTCCTCGGCTCTGTATACCAGGTCAAGCACTCCTCTCACAGACATCTGCATCACCAGCTCATCCACGTGGTGTCGCAGTTTGGTGCTCCATAGGCCTAAGCCATCCTGGTGGACCTCCAGGTTCTGCACAACAAAATGGTTTCCTCTTTTTTTTCAATAGCACAATACACCTGATAGTGTCAGAGAGGATGTTAAAACTTAAGAACTTACAGATGTAGAGTTCTTTACATCTTGGGCAAGAGCAGCAGCAGTGTTCACTAGGACCTTCCCTTCTTTAATGAGCATGGTCGAGACTTCTTCACCTTCCTTTATATTTAGCTTTTTGTCCTACAGTATAGAACAAGTGTTTTAAAGTTGGCTAGTGCAGATGAGTTCACATAACACATTATCATTTTTTGGTTTTCAAACAGAGTTCTGGTTTCCTTTGAGTTTTTAAAGTATCACATATATTAACAYGTTTAAACGCGTACAATTTTATTAAAGTCTAAAAAGCAGCTTTTAAACACAATTTCATATCTGATATTTCTTATGCAACAACACTGATTGTCCAGTCTTACATTTAACTCTGCCAGGTTGCTAGAGATAAGAGGAAACAAGCGATTGGTCTCATTGATGTTAGCGAGCGCCTCATTCACCAGGTCCTGGGCATCTTGCAGTCTGCTGTTGTGCTTTGATAAGAGCTGGCTTGCATCCTTTTTTAGTTCAGCAAGCTCCTGCTGGGGTTTAAGATACTCTTTCTGAACCTGGATCAACAAATTTTCTGCAGCTCTGACAAAGAGAGGAATCAGAAAATAAATAAAAGGCAAAGGAGAAACTTAGGCATGGATTTCTTGAGGAGAAAATGGGGTCATGTGAAATTAATTTAAATGCATCTTCTTACAAAAGTCTGCAATTTTTTTCTATAATAGTGTATATACACATGGTAGCTTAGTTACTTGTCTTACCACACAAAAAGATGACTGCCTGGGGGAGAGGGCAGTAATACAGTTCATAAACTTTGTATGTGGTGACTAGAGGGGAAAGGGGTTAGTATAAATCACATTTGCTTGGACTTAATTTGGGACACCCCCCCCATCAAAATCTCTGAGAAACATTCCTCTGGGACTGCTCTATATCTTAATTGTAATGATTCATATTTTGAATGTAGGATCAAAACATCAATTTTGAGGATTGACAATGGAAAGAAACAAGTTACCAGAACTGAAAGACATATACCCAAGAGTTCTGAAAAGTTTAAATATCAAATAAAAATAGCCTCATTAAAATGAACACTGAAATGAGCAATCTCTGCACTTATCTTTTTTAATCAGTAACAGACATTATCTGGGAAATATAAAATCCCCTCAAATTTGTCAGTTGTTAATCGCTTCAGCTGTTCTATTTGGGAATATTTGCATCTCCATTTGAACGCTTTTCAGTATTGAAGGAATGGAACTGAAAATGATCCTGAAAGTCTATTCTTTTGTTTGTCTTCATTTCAGCACATACGCTGCACACTGCAACTCCTGTAATGATACTCTTACATAAATGTTTGTCTCTTTTAATCTGTTTCAAATCATATAGAACTTTAGCCAAAGCAAAAGAAACCTAGTTTATTTCATAATTATACACAGCAAAACACATTCCATCTTTCTTATTGAACAGCAGATGTGCATTTGCATGTATTTCCTAAAACTAATAATTCAGAGTCCTTATACTCAGAAGCCATAGCCTTAAAAAAGTTACAAGAATGAAAGTATTTTACAAGACAGTAATGGCTTCTATTTCAGTGTAGAGTAAAAAGGTTATATTGCAAATTGTTTGGGAACTTTGCTTTAAGTGGCAAATGTGCGGAGACCTCAGTTASAAGCATTGCTTAACAGTATGTCATCACAAGCTCAGTCCACTGTGAGCCATGTGGTAACTTCTGCTCCCTGAAAAATGGACTGGCAAGCTTGTTATTTAAATCAGTTTTGAATTTACAGCTGCATTGCATGCTAAATTCTGCAGAGCAAACAATCTTATAAATCTTATTAACTCTCTTCTTCGATTTGTCAAAGGACACTTATCAGAGAACTTTCAGAAATTTCAACAGAGCCTATAATTGAAAAAGTTAATTTACAAATGCCTTGTATAACAGCTCAAAAGCTGATGTTGAAAGTCAGAACATTCTGTTACTATGCAACAGGACATTTTGAGACATTTTTGTAAGTGCAAAAAAAGCTATTTGAAGTTCCTAATAAATATAAGAATAAATGGTACATTTCTAGTCCGTTTTCATATCTATACAATTTAATATTCAGCACAAGGACAAGCACAGGAGTCTGTTGAACAAAATCAGACATGCTACCAACACAAACACTCCATCCTGCCTAATCCAAAGCACTTAATAAAGAAAAGTAAAATTTTCAGAAATATTCCACTCTGGTCTAAATCTTTGTCCCTTGAAGCCAATGTTAACATTCTTATAGCTTTTGGTGGGCTAGGGCAATACTTAGTATTTCTGAAGCTGGAACAAAAATTTTGCTGACTGTTGGAACAGTCAATGTTTTATACTGCCAAGTCTGGCAATAAGCACTAATAATGAATACAAAAGCCATTTAAAATAGCCTTTAACTGGGAACAAAGCAAGACAACGGAATACAATCCTAAACAGTAGCTCAGAATGCTGAAACAAATGCCTTGGTTTCATTTGCAAATCTATGTGATACATATTCCAGTGACAATAAATCGTCATGTCCTTCAGCAGACTTGACATGTCCTGGGCTTGCAATTGACCGAGACAGTTCTATGATGTCTCCTAGCCAAAAGCAACAAGGAGATGTGTATTAGGGCCTGATCTGAAACAAACTGAAACCAGTGAGTCTTTTCACTTATTGCAAGGGAATTTTGTATTACATCCAAATGAACAGGCTTTGGCTATATTAGTATCACGTGGGATGCCCAAATATCTTCAAATCATGTAACTCCAAATTCAGAGTTCATATAGCTCTACCTGGGCTAGTTATCCATCACACTGTCTCTTATTATGGCACAATGTTTCTCCAGATATCTCTCCAAAAAGCAGTATTGCATGGTATAGACATATGTGAAATAAAGCTTTCAGTAGAACAGGCTTACTTTAGGACACTGGTAGCATTATGGTGCTGTTGAACAAAATCTTTCTTGCGCAATGCATCCAAAAGGGCAGAAATATCATCCTGTAGGCTCTGAGATGTAGCATTTGACAATGGGAGATCCAGGCCCAGTGTTTCATTTAGTGACGTAGCAACTTCAGCAAGTACTAAGTAGGAGAGTAAACAATTTAGTCATACCATTAAAAAAAGAATATACGTGAACCCCCTGTGCAAACTGCAGCACTTTCCATGTAATAGTTCTTTAAGAGTTGCGAAGGAAATACCCTTCTAAATTCTATAAAGAAGTGGAAATATCTTAAAAGCAGGATACCTTTGATGGTTGTATGTACTGTGTCAATAAATCCAGTCAGTTCTTGACTTTTATTCCTGGTTTCCTGAGTCATCGTGTTAAGCTGCCAAGCTTTTTTCAAAAATCTAGACAACTAGAATAAAATCAGAGATAATCTTTGACAGTTCTAAAACACTGATTAATTCATGACATTTGTCTATGGTTTTTACACTTTTTTGCCCAATATTGAGAATATTTTGTGAGAGGAAACAATGTTTTTTGATAAGGTAGACCTAGCTGATTCATAAATCTCTAATGCTTCCATGCTTGCAGATGCCTCAATTATATCGAAGTTCCAGCCTCTGACATCAGTGAGGAATTGTTATCAATTATTATATTATTATAACCAATAAGATCATAATTACCAAAGCTATTTCTTTAACAAAGTAAACATTACTTATTTTTGTAGCTACAACTAACATATCTTAAGAAAATCACTCTTCTGGATATATCACTATTAGCAATAACAACACTGTTATCTCCCTCTCTGCAGTTTTAGGGCCTTAAATGATCACAGTACAAAAAGCTTCTGAACTTTAACAGAAACCATGTAAATCTCCTGTGCAATATCATAAAACACTGTAGTTAGCAGAAGAATTACACAGACCAATTCACTCCCCTCCTCAGAAATACTACAGAATGGACTGAATTCTTTCATTGAACTCTATAGATTTAAAATAATTTCTAAACAGCTCTCTGACATTTATGTACCATGCTATGAAATCTCAAAGGATTTCTCCAGAAAGACTAAGAAGAAAGAAGCCAGCACCTACCTCTTCATGCAGCTGATCAATTCCTCCCGATAAACTCAGAAGACTTTCTTTTGCTGTAGCTAATGAGTAAGTTGGATCTTCTCTAGGAACTATAAACCCCTATAAAAAACAAGAAGAAACAGCACACTGTAATTTAAAGACTTTGTTGTGTGTCCAGAAAAGTTCTGGGAAGAAAATAACTATGCACACTATTTAGATTATTTATATATGTTTTAAATGACTGATGTGCAAAACACATAAGATGACATAAAGTAATAACATACATACAGTTCATGCAATAAAGCGTGCCATTTCTTTAAATAAGGAAACGAGGATCCAGCCATGTCGTACCTTCAATCAAGTAATAAGAAGGAAGCATAATTTCTGCTTTCCTGATTCTCAATTTCACCACAGTCTGAGCTGCCCAAATAAGCTACTTTAAGAAGTTCCAAGGCCCATCAAATTAAATGCTTCCATCCAGTCCCACAGCTGCTACTGTTTCAGCAGCTGGTTTTGCCAAAACAGCTGCATCTAGGGTATATCTGTGAGGATGACCCTGGAGAGCTCTATGTTTCCATGTCAAAACCCAGTGCATGGCACTCAGGAGTTCAGGATTTTGGTCCACCAGACACGATAAGGTAATASGAGCAGCCCTGCGGATCCTCTCACCAATCAGAGGATAATAGGCTGTATTTGGCTTCAAGGTCACCTCAAAACTACTCTGTATGGCAATAAATAGGCCATTGTACCCAAGTGTATCATATTTGATACAGTCAAGGCCTGCAACAGAATACCACTTCTCTAAAGATGCAAAGAAACTTAAGGCATCTTTTACAAAGAAAGCAAGTTTGGGAAAGGTTATTTTTAGATTTCAGACGTTTCAGAGCCAATCATTGTAAATACCATAATAAGTATCATTTTGCCCAACTTTTTAAAGAAGTAATACACAGGATTATCCAACAGCCTTGTGTCAAATGAAATTTCAAAGTCTTTTCCTTAGCTTGAGGAAAGAACAAGTGAAAGAGAAACAGAAGCTGAAGCTCTTGAGCCTCCTGGAATAAAGCACAGCAAGGTTTCTTTAAAAACCCAGTTCAAAAACCCAGAATGGGATAGCAAGTATGGCTAGGTATGTCAGGAGGAATAAAGCAGGAGGCTTTAACTAGAAAAACAGAACTACTGAAGTCCTCAGATGGACTGGAGATGCAGAAGCAATGAGGAGTAGATGATCTGATTTGATAACTTTCTCATTATTGAAAGACCCACACCTAATGCATAGAAAAGAGGAAACACTCGAGTTCCCRAGCGATCAGCATGAGGCAAAGACACAATACAGTGCAGAGGACAGCCCTTCAGGAAAGATCTGTAATTCACATAAACAAACTTGGGGATTTTCTGGCTTCCAGCTACAGTTACTTTGGTACAAGGCAAAAGGGAAGGTAATCTTTGATTAGCCAGAAAGAGGGGAATACCTGTTTCCAAACAGAAAAATTACGAGACTACCAACTTACCCTGAAGATTAAGTTGTTTAAAGAACATTGTGGCTTTACATAAACAGAAATGACATCATAGTCATGAGAGGTTTTATATCACTTTTAGCATCCCACTTCCAAGAGAGTGACAGCTGGCTTTGATTTGATTTTAATATAAAAAAATGTATGTACTAAAGGAGAAACTTAAACTGCTTTTACTTTTACATAAGATTTTACTTTGTTTTATAATTAAAGTGCTAAATAAAAGCTACATATTGAATAATGTTTATAGTCCCAGAAGATGATGCTCCTATATAAACACAAAACAATTACAGAAAGCAAGTTAATTGTATCCTTAAAAAGTATTACAATAATTCAGTACATTTATGCCTTATGACATAAAGGAAGGGAAGCATAACTGAAGCTTTATAAGTAAAAGGTTAGCAACTAAAACTAAAGGATAAGGGTATCTCTGCTGAAGCATAAACATGTAATTTAATCAAGTCTGCCTTCAGATATTGTAATTATTAACATTTTGAAGTACATTGATTGGAATTTAGTCTGGCTTACATCTTAAATAGAAGAAATTTTAATTCAAACTCTTAATTTGCCRAATTCAGCAGCACAAGAAGGCTCACATTTTGATTTTGTTGTGATACGGTGGAATACAAAGAAGATAGCTTTGTTTCTGTCTTAGAGCTTGTCTTGCTTGACTTATTGCTGAGCAGAACCTTGTCAATAAATGTGCATATTTTAGCGGTCATGAAGTAGGGAGGATTCTGTTTATCTCTGGCTTTGTGCAGAGACCACGTGAACTTAATCCTCAGCAACAATAAATGACCTTCTAGAACTACAAAATGTGGTATTTCATGCTTTGTTTAAGGGGGAGAGGAGCTGGAAGGAAAGTTTGCCACAAGCAGCCTGAAAGTGTCCAATACTGAAACATTCTACCTGGCTTTTGTGTCCTGAGATGGAGGACAGAGTAAGGCACTTGGACTGCCACACAACCAAAAGGAAAGCAAACCGCTGCATCCCAGGCACCCTGGCTAATGGAGAAGCAGCCTACCACTCTAGAGGAAGACTCTAGGCGAACAGCCTCGAGATCTATGCCTTGACAGCTCTTTAGCAAAGGGACCAAAAAGGGAAAACACTTGGCCTGATGTTTCTATTCCACTGCTGAAAATTATTCCCCCTTGCTTTCAGTAGGTCTGGGCCAGTCTTAGGGATGCACATAATCCACGTGAAGCACGTACATATAGCACATTCAATAATCACAGTGCTGACTGAAAAATATATTCATCCATTTATTTAAATGCTAGTACAACAAATGAAAAGAAGGTAATATAGGCAGCTAAATAACTTAAGGTATATTTCTATACCAAACATAACGGTCTTAATCTGGTATCACTTACACACATTCAAGCCATGAACTTCAGGAGGGCTTCTGTTAAATTACTGGCACATGTGAGTGGCTGCAAGTTTTGCTTTAAAGGTGTGACTAAGTATTTCTACTATTTATGCGTTCGTTTTACCTTCAGATGTTTTGTTGCATTCTCCAACTCTGACAATATCCCATAGGGTACACGGGCAACACCAGTGAGGTTCATTGAAAGTATGGCCTTGTTGAGATTATCCAAACTGTTTAACAAAACTCCTGTGCAGTTGTCATCACAAGCTAAATGAACCATTTTAAGAGGATGAAGCAATATTAGTATTAAAAAGAAGCCACCAAATACTGAAATTTATTTTGATTTACACAGTATGTGCCTTCACCTTTTGAGTTAAGAGTGATTAAGTATAATAATTTTGAGTATACAGATTTGTAGTATTGCCCTCCCCTTCCCGCCCCAAGAGTGGACCTATTCCAAACATACTCTCCTTAGGTTAGCACACATTCAAGCCTTATTGATCCTGCTGGCTATTGAGCTGCTTGCTGTATTATAAGGTTATTGAGCCTATTTAGCTATACTGCTATAAATCCAGGGTGATGCCACTGGCACTCACCCAAACAGGTTAGGAAGACAGGAAATTCAAGCCTATAGTGGTGTAATTCCATTTATTCCTTGTTTTTTGGTTGTTGGTTTTTTTTGTGGTTTGTTTGGTTTTTTTGTTTGGTTTTGTTTTGTTTGGTTTTGTTTTTTTTTTTTTTTTTTTTTTTTTTCGTATACAAAGCAAAATCTGAGTCCTAAATCCCAATTCATTGTAAAAGCAGATTACTGTATTTGCTGTGTCTTTCTGCTATCCACCCTCTCATAAGGAATTACATGATTAATTATTGGTAGAATATGACTAATTAATGGTGGAGAATGCCTACATACCTGGGATAACTCCAGAAGTATTATTACAGCAACCTCACATCCAAAGGGTCAATGACGTAAGAATTCAACATTTTCAAATAAATAAAGGTATGCTAGAGACAGCAAAAAATTATTAAAATTATCTTTCCTTAAACTTGTCTGTAACACTAAATAAGCCATTTTGGGGATTAACTGCTTGTCTGATGTTATGATCTCTCCTGTAGTTTCCTCTGTGTTCATAGAATGGTTGAGGCTGGAAGGGACCTCTGGAGATTACCTAGTCCAACACCCCTTTTTTACAGAGATATTAAGGTGTTAAGATTTCTTTCCTTTCATAGAAAGAATAGGGCCTGACATCATAAAAACATTCAAGGAATAATCGTGCACATAAATATCACTGGAATAGACCAAAGCCCATTGGGAAAGTAAACAATTTAAAAACCACCTACAAACACACTCATCTTGCACAAGAAGATGTCTCGGTTCACACTCCTCACAGAGCCGTCCTGTCACACCTTGCTTACAGAGGCACTGGCCAGTTGCACGATCACAATTAACATGAACAGAGCCGCTTGGATTGCACTGACACGGATGGCAAGTGCCACCGGGAAGCTGAGGGTCACCATAATAGCCAAGGGAGCACCTACACAGGGAGGAATGGGACACTGAACATCAGGGGATATTCATCATGAAGTTAGATGTTATATTTATCTTTGAGAATCATTGATAGGTTTTTAATTAATGACTTCTTAACAGTAACTAACAAATCACTCTTAAGTCCTTGAGCACTCATTCATATATCTACTTATGAACACTGAATAATCTATTCTGAGTACAAATATGGCTCATATTAATCAAACTGGCCTTGCGAGTTGGGAATAAATGGGGACATCATGTGTAACTCACCTTTCACAGTACTGTCCTTCATATCCAGGGAGACAAGCATCACAGTGGTAATCGTGAACACCTTTCAGGACACAAGTGGGACTAAAACTGGAGGAAGGATAAACAAATACCTGCTAGCACATAAATGGAAGACCATACAAAGACAGAGAACACCTTCAGCCACAGTTAAATACTGTAAGCAACAGCATCCTCTGCTCAATCTGATGCAGTGCTGTAGAATTTGTACTTTAAATTTTTGTTTCTTAAAAAGTTTGCTTTCCCAGTGCGACTCCATTACTATATAACATGCTAAAGCACCTTATGGCCTTCCTTTTAAAAGATAAGACAATGAAAAATGGATGCTGCATGATATGGCAATAGTATATTTCTAACTGAGAACATCAGAGTTGTTAGACACTAATTCTGATTCAATTATCCAAAAGCAAACAACAAATATGCTTTTCAAGCTTCTGGAGAAAAAACAGCCTGCACAGCATTTTCAAAATATGAAGTTAACTGTTCCTCTACCAAACAAACAGATATATAAATTTCAAACAAAAGAGTACTCATTATTCCCCTAGGACTGATCTCATGAAAAGTTCCTGCATTGACTGGAGATGGCCTGAATCTTTGTAAATACAAAAGCATTGTTTTTCGAATGAAARAAGAGACCCACATTTGAAACTAAAACATGTCAGACCAACTTACTCCATTATCTATAAAACATCCTATGTGGCTGATGTACTCTTAGAGAAAAAAATTGACTTATCTTTCAGTTAATCTTTTTATTTTAAAACCTCACAGAGTTACCACTAGCTGTGAACAACTCAGAATGCAAGCTCCATTTACTATAATAGGTAGCTTTCAAATGTCTTAAAATTAAGGACATGTAATGATAACTAACTCCTGTTGTCATAGCGTGGGGGGAGTAGGAGGTGGGACATACAGCAGAAGAAATCCGAAATGCTAAAATGTACATTGGATTTAGTAAGTTCTGGTTACCTAACAGGGTTGRCTCTGGGACAGGCACAAAGAGAGCAGTCGTTTACAGATCCAATTACTTTCCCATAGTAGCCTGGGGCACAAGCACTGCAGTAATCACCAACTGTGTTATCTCTGCAGTTCTGATACACAAAAAGGAAGTCAGACAGTTTAAAACAAGAACAAACAACAAGAGGAACTTTATCTTCCCCCCAATCAATAAATGTATACAGTTTTCAACAATCACCTCTAAATGTCACTGCCCATTGGTCAGCATTCTCTGAGTGGAGGAACCTTTTATGCAAAAATAAGCAGAATACCAGCAGATTTTCTCTTATGTGAATGCCCCCTCAGGTAGGCTGACCTAATTTCTGTTCTAAATTTCCATTAAGGTTTATACATTTCTGCTTCTATTAATCCAATTCAGGCCAGGAAATCACAGTACAAAGCAAAAAATCCTCAAAAAAAAAGCAGCAACTGATGGAAAAATTAAACAGGATACCCGGATGAAAAATGTAAGTTTCAGTGTTTCAGCAAATGCGTTTGAATGCTATAAACCAAGGACCATCCACAGTTAGGATTCATAGACACTACATTTAATTTGTCAACAGTACTGATCAACAGCCAGTGCTATTAATATTAAAACACTAAATCAGTATTATAAACATAATACTAGTCCCCTAAGTGAATAAAATTCAGTTTCTCCTTTTTTTTTTTYTTCTCCTTTTTTTCTATTCATATGCTGCAAGTATGTATATTTCAGAGGTTAGCTGAAGACAGTAAGTAAGCAGTAGCAACGTAGTCTCCTATTGTATGGGAGCAGAAGTCAGAGGTGAAAACCATCTCTTTTGCCTACACTACTCAGCCAAAAATGTCTAAGTAGTCATCTCAACACGCAGGTGACTTGCCACCCCTGCAACRAGAAGCTGAGAGGAAGAATGACTAGTATTCACTAGTGTGAAAGACCTATGTGTTTTGGCCTTTTAGAAATGAGAACCATAGTTCTTACTCATGAGATACATACTTTAGGACAAACTTGAAAGCAAAAGAATGGTTTACAAAAGCCTGAAGGACTAAGGAAACTCACTTTAAAAACTGACTTCAAAAATGAATTCAGCAGAAGTTGACTTTGAACTAACCAACTCACCATTGGAAAAACAAAGCAACTGAAAAAACTTTAGGAAAGAATATTGAGCCATACCAGAGAACAGACTTAATGTGCCTTATTTGGTTAGCTGAGAATTTGCTGTCCACAGGGCTGTCAGCCCACAAGAGAGAGGCAATGTGTTAGTCAGATGTGGCCCCTCTTTGCAACCTTTGGGATAAAATGAATGAAGCGAACAAATTAACTTAGCTGAGGCATATCCTTATACTACTTTAGTCTCTGGGAGTTAAAAAAGCCTCACTTAAAGCTGCCCAGAGGATTCTCTTCCTGAGAGACAAAGAATTTGACGTTGACCTAGTCTGTGGTGTGGTATGGCTTACTGCTTCCTTTACTACTTCTTTTTTGTGGGACTAAGCAGACCTTGGCCAGACCAAGGACAGAAGCCCAAAAAATCTCACAGAAAAACAGATAAACTGAACTGATACACRAGTTATTTTTAAAGTAAAATTAAAAATGAAATAGTTAATGATTCTGAAGATGTTAGTGCCCAAAAAGCTTGATAATTTTACTGAATGGACCCTAAGGGAAATACTTCTCAGACTTTCCATTTTTCAGAGCTGGGGGGGAAATTATACTTTATCCAAATAGCACAGCCATATACTTCTCCCAGAAACTCTTTCCATAGTTACTGCCATTGTATGCTCAGGTGAAAGCAACAGAAAAAARGTATAAATTGTACATACCAAGCACTTTCCAGTTTCAGGATCACAGGTTTCACTGTGGTTGTTGCACTGACATGGCACGCAAGGTGCTAACAGAGTGTGAGGCTCTTTTACACTGAGTTCTGTATGCTTTCCCCTGTAGTATCCTGGAGCACAGCTCTATTTGTAAGGAGAGTAAAATAAAAAAAAAAAAAAGTGATCATGGCTATCAACAGTTACAAACAATTTTAAAAGCAGTTTAAGTAACTTTTTTTATCATCTCGCTATTAGACACACAAAAAGGATTCAAGGATTCTGTACCTGACAGGACAATCCAGCATAACCAGCAGGACATCTACATTGCTCTACAAGATGAGCTCTAGCTCTGCCTAGATGCATTTCTTCAAACTTCACTGCAATTTCCATTGAGATATTTGCAATTCTACAAGACACATGCAGAAGAGAGCGTGAACATCTAGAGAAGTCCTAGTGCCAAAACTGAGATCCAAACATTTTTATGCTTCAAGGTCAGGGCTACCATACATAATCTCCCATGATCCCCTTTTCCCCATGCAAATATCTCAATAAAATCTGAAGATTCTTTACATATTTATGGAATTTTAGGACCTACAACAAACATATCAGAAGTACTTCAAAGTAATATAGGTTGAGTCCCATTGGTCTGCAAAACCTGACAAACCCACCACGCAAGAGTATGTATTTCTGCCTCAGAAACACTAGACAGAAATACATCTGTTCTGTGCCACAGATTTTTGGACAGAGCTAGCAAAAAGATAGTTGAAGACCTGTGAATCAAAAATAGCCCCAAATCTGGAGGTGGAACCACATTTCTTCACAGCTGTAAAGATGTACAGATATTGGGTTTTCAATGGATGCATCTCTGCTTGTCTTGTTAGTTTCCAAACTGACAGATGCAATGACCATATCCCATCTCCTCCCTCTCATTAGTAACCTAGTTCTGTTCAAAATGGCAGTAAAATGCTACCATTCTGAGGTGGGAATATTTTACTACCACTGCCCAGAGTGCATAAAGCTACAGGACAGACCTAGATTGGTACAAACCCAAGAACTCAGGGGACCATGTAGTTCAATTGAAAAAACAAACAAAAATTTCAATACCCATAAAAATAAGATGGAAAAGAAGCAATTTAGAAAACAACTAACTGTATCACCCACCCTGCAGAACACTGCATCAGCCTGTAAGGCTCTGTGCTTCTTTATGGGCTTTTCTATTAAAGTAAGCAGCAGAGACATTTAGTGTTTCACAGAAAGAATTAAAGATGGATTCTGCTGCCATTAAAGGTCATAAATGTTTTCTTATCAGAGGAAGAACAAAAGTCATAAATAGGAAATTGGAAATTTCTCTCATTTGAGTTAAATCTTTACTGTATAGCTCAGTTGGGACTATTTCTAGGTTAAATTACAGTAAATGCAATATAATAAGTAAATTCAATTAGAGATTGCTTTACCTGCTTTGCTGTAATCCTTGGCCATAAGCTGCCTTGATAAGGATATATTCAACATTGCTTAGCACAGACATGAAGTCAGAACGTAAGACAGGCTCATCAGACACAGAGTTAAAATACTTCCAAGAATCCTAGAGAAACATAACACATATTATTAAAACCATAAGTGTTCAAGCGTACTTCAAGGTAACGCTCTGTTGCTCCTTACGTGTTCTTTCAGAAATGCAGTCACAGTGACTGTGACTAAACTCTAGGTCCAAAATCTTGCTCCATGTTAGAACAAGACATGGTTTTATATCATTTCTCCTCTCCTTCCCCTCCCTGCACTCAACTTTAATCACCAGTTTCTACAGGAAAACAGTCCAGGCCTCATGGCACAGCTTTTTCTGGCTAGATCTGGAGAACCCAGCCAGTCAAAAGACCAGGACTTCATTTTATGTGCAGTTAGAAACAGCTGCTGTAACTGCGTCCTGCCTCTTGTCAAGAGAGACTAGACCTCACCTCAGCCCCAGTCAGCAGAGAGTGCCAGAGACCAAAGGAGGTCATCGTTATCTCCTCTGAAATTGTCCAGTGGGCACTGCTGCAACTTACTGCTCCTGCTAAGCTAAGATTCACATCCCATGTGACGCTCCTGGGCTGTGAGTGTAACATACAGGCTACAAAATTATGAGACTGACTGAAAGTGACAATACCTGACTGCCTGTCATTTATCACTGAAATCTAAAGTCTGTGTTTGAAAAGCTTGCCACAGCAACACTTTCAGAACTTCCAAAAGAAGAAACGTCAAAATGTTATTTGCTGCTATAGCACGATATTCCCAGCCATTTTTTTCCCTAAAACAGATGCATTTTAATCCAAGTGCTCTATTTACTTAGCCTATTTGAAATCAGAGATGCATTTTTCAAAGTATTTTATTAAATATATAGAACTTTTCTGTAAAAGCTCATAGAAGAAAGGAAATATTTCCACACCAATGTTTTAGCTTACCTCCTTCATTTCTACTTCCTTGTCAGTTCTTACTCCGTTTTCTGGAGAAGGGATGTCTACATAGATGACCAACTTGCTGGTGTGACCTCCTTTCATGAGAATCTGTGGCTCAAAATTTGAGGTTCCAAAGCCATCCAAAGCATAAAAAGCAACAGTGTATCTCAGCTTCCCTCCATAGGCCATAAGCTGTTTGGATAAAAAATTATTACTTTTATTTATTCCAAGGTTAGAGCTACTAGCTGAACACATTTTAACATCATCGGAAGACTTGAAAATTGTCAGTTCTTTGAAGAATTGGCAATAAAACATGAAAATTGACTTAAACTCAGCATTTTTTGCACCAAGGTTAAATGCATATTTCTAAAAAGCAGTCTCAGTTTCTTCTTTTAAGCCCTTTCAAGGTGTGCACTCAATTTTCATTTAATTCCTAACCAACAGAGATTCCATGATCTATATACTGAACCTAGCATCAAGGTTGAAAACTCTTTCAGGTTTCTAAAGTAAAATTGAATACATCACTCTTTCCCCCCGATACGATCTCTGAAGAGTAACGTGGTAGTAAAATATGGGTGTTATCAATTTACAGGGTCAAGAAAAAATCTCATTAGGAAAGGGTAATGTAAACATATTGTTTGTGCTTGCTATAAATTCAGTCACTGAATGTTTATAATATTATGACCTACAAGAATAGAACTAACGCAGAAAACTGTGATCAAGATAAAGTGACTGTTACACAATAAAGGAGTGACTATTAGACAATAAAGAAATTATCTACAAAGCATTCTAATTATTTAATGATCTTACCCGGTCTCCCTGAAACTGCTCTGGTAACCTCCAGTAAAATGTTTCTGTATTTAAGTATTTTCTGACTATGGCAGCATCCAGTAAAACATCAGGAAATTGCGAAAATACTCCTTCCACTGTTCCAGTCAGGTTACTTTGAGCTACTACATGCAGAATGGACTGATCTGGAGTTAAGGTTATCTGCAACACAAAGAGCAAAAGATACATTCAACAAAAATATTCTATCTCAGTGTAATATACTGTTAACAGTTTTAGCTGCTTTGAGATAGTCAGTAGTCCATCTTAGAGTAATAAATGCCCAAACCAAAAAATTGGGAAACATGTTTGATATTTATTTTTTTAAAAAGTGAAGAGTGAAACACAAGATTTCAGAAATAAGACTATGACTGCTTACCATTTGCTTTCTTTTTTGTTCTGCCATATGTCACTGCCTCCGTAAGCTAGCCAATTACATTCAGCCTGATTAACGAAATGTATGCAACCTCAGGCACACCAGTGTGGTACCTAACACGAGGATAACACCAAACTGTGTCTGTATATTTACGTCACTTTACTTACAGGAATTCTCACATGATCTTCTAGTTCCGAACAAAATGTGGAAATCCCAAAACAGAAGCACGGAGTACAACCTAGTGCATTGTTAGCAGACAGAGCAAAAGTTCCAGGTTTACACTCGCTGCATTGTAGACCAAATACATTTTTCTGGAGGAAATAAAAAAAACATAACAGCACACTCATGTTACTTTGCTAGCTGAATGAAAGATGGTTCTTTTTGGAAGAAAAACTAGTTGCTATGTAAACTACATAACAGGAAGTCAATTATTGTATCTATTCTGTTTTACCATGCAGTACATTATTTTTTCATTATTTTCCAATGTTGTTTAAAAAAAAAAAAAAACACCACCAAAAACAAAACACACCACGGAACATTCAAGATAAACTCATGCATTTGAATTTCTAGCAAAAATTAGCAGCTATACATTTGCATTCAAGACAGAAAAATTCCCCCACCCCCCACCCGGAAAATGGGCTCTCAAAGCCAAAGAAACTGCTCAGTATGAATARGAATCACTATTCCCAAGTGTCTGTTTTTGCATTCAATTCCCAACAGGTAAGTCCAACTTGAAGAAACACCCAAAACTACAGTCAGTGCCCACTGGCACCTTTAGCCAGAAGATTGGAGAGAAACCTATGAAGGCATACATTTGTTGCCTTGAAGTTCTTTTGTATCACTCAGTCTTTCAAGAACAGATTCCCACCTTTTCAGAAAAAGCTATACTACTGAATCTCTGTATTTAATGTGTCCTTTTTTTATACAAGAATGTCAATTCAGACTTCACTATTAGCAATATATGTGAGTTATTCTAAAGCACTGCCTTTGGTTATAGCTTAGGAAACAAATTTGAACTTGCAACATAACCACATTTAAAAAAAACATTGAGATTCTCCATTTTGTATTTATTGGTTTCTTCCTATCATTATCATTTGGATTTTCAAAAGAGCTACATAATCTGAATCAATGTGCTGTTCCCAAACCTAATAAAACCATGTGTGTATGAGCAGAAAAAACTTCTCTGTATTTCATTTTTTCCATTTGTATAATGAGGATAAGAATATAATAGCTTTTTCACTGGATTTTTCTAACATTTACGTAGTTTTTTAAAATGCTTTCACATCTAGGATGGAAGAAGCTGTAGAAGTACCATCTATCTATCTCTACACAGAGAATTAAATAATTCATTGCTAAAACAGCATGTAGGGAATTTATCCTTTTAAGTTAAGAAAAAAACAACCTTTTTATCACAGATTGTCTGCTCAGAAAGTTCAAGGTGATATCAATTAATGTGACCTACACTCGGAAGTGCAACTCTTGCAGCAAAGTATTCCTAGACTCTGTGAAGGAATAGTTTTCCTTGGCTTGAGGTAGAAACATCTTCTCTGTATTGCTCATTGCATCAGAATACTTTTATCTATTACAGCTAGTTCTTCTCGAATGTTCTATGTGTACTGAGAAAAAAAAAACTTTTAAATAGCAACTGAGAAATAATGCATATGAGTTATGAACTATTATTGCTGGAACTATTTGCAAAGCAAAATGCAATTGTAGAAAAAAGCAAGTGGGATAAATAAAACACGTAAAAATTGTACCATTAAAAATGGTTCATATGACAGTGTTCTTAGTATCAGAAGACATTTACATCATACAGAGAAATATAGTGACACTGAAGTCACTAGCATCATTCTCATATATTTAACAAGATTTACAAAAATTTTGTCCCAGAACTCATGGCCAGTGGTTTGTCCTATTCAAAAGGAGGCAGGCAGAAATCTAGGAGCAAAAGGAAAAGCAAGACAAATGCATCATCATTCATTTCTACCTTACAATGCTAATCCATGAAAAAGAGGACTCCAAATATACCACAAGAATGATGTTGTTACAGAAATTCACGTAATACAGAATAAACACATGGATCTTACATTGAGGAAATGCAATCTATTTGAATTTAGGACTGCAGTGAGACCAGAGTCGTGAAATATGCCAAATCCTGTACAAGACTAGAAAGACACCAGCCATTTTTCTATCAGATGTACAGTGGCTGTTTTGTAAACTTAGCAAAGATTCAGCACTATTCAGCTAGAAATTACTTTTTGTGGTTAGGCAGATAATGGGTCTTGATCYTGACTTCTTAATACACATCCACATCAAATTCCAGGAATTCTGTCTAAAAGAGAACTACAGTACTGTGCCACAACAATTTCATGACCGCAAACTGGAAATAAAATTACCTGGCTACATAAAACAAAACAAAGGGAGATTGGAGAGACAAATTGTCTAGTATTATCACAGGAATTTCTGAGAACAGAAATAACAATGCCGTGTTGGTAACATTGCTATCTCTTCTGCCTACAGCTGTGTTGTATCTGTCCAAAGTGGGGAACCTCACCTGGCAGTTTTTAACCCAGCTGACTAATAATAAGACCTGTTTAGCACTGGCACAGAAAATCCTTTAGGGGTGATWTAGGTGTACTCAGAAATGTCTCAAAGAAGGGATGCAGATCGCCTTTTGAAGTCATTTCAGTCCTACACCTTCCATGACTTTTATGTAATAAACGACCAGAAAACCCCAACGCTGTCCCAAAAGTATCTGAATACTTCAATACCTTGCAGGTACAGATGCCAGTTTCTTCTTCACAACCACAAAGTCCTTCAGTGTCATCACACATCTCTGCTTTGGTTCCACCCAAGTCACAGTCACAGGCAACACAGTCCGGGTAGTCCCTGTAGCCTAATGCACACCTGGAACAGTCTTGTCCTCCAAATTCAACTTTGCACTGGCATTGACCCGTCAATACATCACACTGGAGATTGGTTGAACCAGTGTCGCTACAGTTGCAAGCCTTAGATGAAAAGAAAAATTGTTCATAAATAGCAGATCTTTAAAAACAATTTTGTTACAACAGAAACAGCACAGTAAATTTAGAGTGGTCCTTAAAACTCAACGTTTGTCAACAATTACTATACAATAATAAACGGGAAGRACTTCCACATAGAAATGGGGTTGTTCGGTTTGTATTTGAACAAAGAACTGCATTCCAGTAAACAGTGGATGTAAGAAGCTCTGTTGATTCCCAAATCTGGGTTGGGAATCAAAGGAGCTGAAGGAACCTGTTCCAGAAAAAAAAAATCCAAAAGACTTTATTTAAAATATTATGTATTGAGTGCAGCAAGTAAATTAAAATGTTATATAAATGTTGGATGAAAGAAACCTGTAAGTACAATAATTTTACAAATATGACAGAAAGAAAAATCTTAATACTGACATTCTTTTAAGATTTCAAGGAGCATTAATAGGGTCTACATCTTGCTCAAGCTTCATTTACTATTTGATGAGGAACCAAGAATCTCATTGTGTCCAAAGGTGGGAAGCTCAGCATGCATTGCAGCTCCATACCAAAGGAATACTGTTCCCTGGCAGAGCCCATCCTTCATTATGCAATCAATAATATGAACCTGTTATTACAAATATGCAAAGTGGATGTACTTAATTTGTCATTCTTTTTTGAAGCAGACTGGATCTAATCTTCAGTCTTAATTTCATATCTGTGGTTACTTAACAAGTCCAGTTTTGCTCTGTGGTTATTTCTAACAGCGCAGGCAAAAAGTACATTCCATTTATCATCACCTGACTGTGAGCATTTTCCCTGACTCTTCTTTCCTCATCATCTCTTTGAGATGAAAAGCCTTACCTTGTAAAGCACTCTACACAAAGACCCACAAAATCTATTAGCATCACTATGTATCCTTTAGCATTCTTCGCAAGTTTGCTGCTCACCATTAGTACTCTTTGTATTAAGCAATTTTCACTCTAGCAGCAAGCACTAGGTACTACACTGTCTAGCCTAATACACTTTATAATCAAACAAGTTGATAACTTTGGCTCCCAGACACCATTAAAGGTCTACAGCTCTGAACGTCAAACCCTGTTTTAAGAATCATAATAATAGAAATAATTTACATGTACTTCAATCTCTGTCTATATGTGATAAAGCTAAATAAGGACTCTAAGGTACAATTAACTGTGCTGCAGCACACTTGAAAAGGGTTGTAAGCAAAACATGACTACAGCTCTGCTCCATCACTGCACCCAGAAATGGATGCTGAATACCAAGAAAACTGCAAGAAATGGAGCCAGATGAAGTATCCCACTAATGCAGTCTGTGTTGCAAAAACGGACCAACTGGGTTTCTGATAACATCTCCCCCATTTCATCCACGTAAAGAGCATGAAAGAGCCTTTCCAGGGTTTGCCAGTAGACATTGCACCGGATCTCAACCTGACAGAGCTGACTATTCAGCACAGGGGAGCCTCTGTTGGGACTGTTACCTGCACATCACAGTATTGTTTGTTGCATCAAGAAAGTAACTAAAATACCTTAGAGTAATTAACGTTAATTACTGTGATGCTGTAACCAAAAGGAATGCTAAACAACTTAGCAAAAGTGAGCAGTTACATATTTAATTAAACTTGATCATTGGCAAGTGCTGTGAAATCACCCTATGAAAGGAACATTTCAAGGGAAATGCACAGGGACCAGCACATTGTATTTGCAGAACATTAGGTAAGAATGACAGTAGCTGGTAGCTGACAAAGCAGTGGTTTAAAGACTGGCTGCCAAGTAAGTTGCTATAAATCACCAAGATGGTAAACTCTGAAGAGATATTACAGGACTATTTTATCATCCTTACTCTAAAAAATTAAAGAGAGAAAAAAGAAAACAATTTGGCTGGTACTTGTACTTGTCAAGTACTTACTGCATACAATGACAGACCTTGTCAAGTTGATTATATTTGTGGTTTCTCCATTGAAATTACCCATTACATTCATTTAATTCAGAGGCTTTTTAAAATCTCAACATTTATAAAATAAAGATTGGCTCAATGCCATATCTGTCAGGAATTTACTGCATGAACCTAATTGCATAAATGGTTGCTACTCCTTGGATCTGCACTGAGTTGGCATTTTACTGCTTAATCATAAATATTAAGCTGAGATAATGGGAGTTACCATTTTTTCATTCATGAAACATTAACTACCTTATATCATTTTAATTTTAAATATTCAGAAAAAAAGCATGCAGTGACTTTCAAGATAATATAGATTACATTGTTCTTAAAACCATAATATCATCACTCCTTGATTAGCACAGAAACTATGTTCTTTGCTGCCAATTGTTGCCACAAATCTGTTTTAGTATCATTATTTAAGCAATTAAAAGTTAGAATACACGCTTCAAAATTTTAATATGATCTACGCACCTATCCAGAATAGGCACTCTGATCAGTATTTTCAAAGACAGCTTTCTTAGAAGGTTCCTCAATAAACACTTTACAGTCTGATTTTTTTTTTTAGATGTTTTTTTAATGTGAGCATGTTGCACTAACACTTTGAGACAGAGAATAAAGATTGAGGTTCTCAAAACAAGAGTTCAATTCTGACATTAGTATAAGGTGAGTTGCTTTTAACAGCTGTGGCTTTTCAGCCAGCTTACCATACCTTGCAGCCAAGTTTAGGAGACAGTCCCCAGTGATTTTCTTCACAGAGTTCACATTTTGGTCCCCGAGTGTGAGGGGGACAAATGCATTGGCCAGAATCAGCATTACAGTTGTTCTGAGTATGAGGACAATCACAGGCTGCAAGAGATATAGGACCGAATGATTAACTTTATCCTTGCTTTAGCTACAGAGAAGAAACTCCAAGACCACTGACAGTCTTACTTTTCTTAATTATGCAGTACAGTTTATCCATTCCACTAGGAACTCCTTGCCATCCCTAATCACCGAGAAACAAATTATGACCACAGTGACATTTCATGTTTTTATTAAAAGCCCATTATTGCTTCTTGACATAGTCTGTTTGGTGGTTTAAAAAGCAGTGCTGCATTTCCACAGGGAAATCAACAAAGCCAAACAAAATTATTGCAGAGAAGAGTAAATGTGTAGGAAAAAAATTCTATTATAGAGGATACAAAACTTAGCAGGAGATATGATAATGTTCTCAAGCAGATGAAGGGATTAATCTCAGGAATTGGAACTTTTCAAGAATTGCTTAGTGAATAATAGAGATGGATAACTATTTTTATAATAACTAACTGCTGCATGAAGCACTTGTCTGTTTAAGAAATGCAATACTATTCTTGCTAAAAAGCAGAAGTCCAGAAAAGTGGTTTTATTAATTGTTTTAATAATATTTACAAAATTTTCAAGACTGAAATGGTTAAAGGTACCTAAGGGATCTTTGATTCTTAGTAAAGACACAGTTTATATGTTCCAAAACATAATCCTATCACATAATATCACTGCAGATTTCATATTACTATGCTATTTGAGACATGAATAAAATGTTTCTGTCAGGTTGGAAAAAAGGTAGGCATTCCTTTAACTATACTGTGTTGAAAAGGGCAGCTTGTTAACATGATAAATTAGGTTTTTTGATGGCATGTTCTCTGTTTGGATTAACATTTTCCTCTGTATCATGACTAAAAATTGTACACACCCAGGTGATGATGGGAAAACACAGTCAATGACAGCTTATCAAAGTATAAAATATATTTTTAAGAATTAAATGAAGAAACAAGGTAAAAATCTGTAAGAGCAGTAGCTCTTAACTTTTACAACTGCAGAAAAAAAAAAAAGTTTCTATTCTCTCTGAAGGACTGAAGGCTTTTGTAAAAAAAGCCAAAGGAGCTACTGAGGATGTAATATTTCTCTCATGCAACCTTTATGAGTTGTTATTTCATAGTCACCACCTTTTACAAGGAACCACACAATAAGCAATCAAAGAAATGTTTTGTTCCCTAGCTTAATCAAAGTATTAGGAGACCATTCTACAGATTTTTCCATATAGCCATCAAAACAACTGACCTTTGCCAGAGTTTAACATAAAATATATTGCTGAAAGAAATTCCAGACAAACCCTGAAAGGATCATGGATTAGAGCTTACATTTGCAGCCACCATCCTGGAATGCATGAAAGCCATGAGCACAACGATCACACTTTTCTCCAGCCACTCCTGGTACACAGTGACACTGCCCCTGATGATTGCAGTCCTCGGAGACTGAGCCAAATTGACTGCAGTTGCAGGGAACGCAGCCAAGCCCAGTAAGCAGGCCATAATAACCATTCTGTTGGACAGGAAGTAAATACATTTGAACTATATTTCATAAATTTTAGAAAACAATACAATGTACACTCTTATTTTCTCTTGTTTACTCTCCCTGCTGTCTGACCCACATGAATACTGGTCAGCACTGTGTGACTGGTGTGGGAGGACTCCCTGGCCTTATCTCTTCCCTGTTCCCAGCTATATGCAAGTATGCACTTGGGTGAAAAAGTGAACACTGAAATGCTCTCGTGGTCCTCTAATCTCATCAGTGAGACCTTATGTTTTAAAGTCTGAGGTTATTTTAATTTAAAGACTTCCACGAGGCGAGAGTGGGCTGTGCTGATTAGGCACAGATTTCTATCAATGTGAATGAAAGACCAGAACAGAGCAGGTCAGTGACCTATGGTACATGTGGATTGAAAGGCATTCAGCTGGGCTGGCACAAGGGCAGTAACTGGGCACAGATTTCCTGCTCTGGTCTCTGAGGCAGTTCTACACTTAGCAAAGGCTGGAAACTGCTGTTTTGTATCACCAGTGAATATCTACTTGTTCTTTTAACAGGCCTGTCTTTTAGCTGAATCCCTTTTTGGCATTCAGCCATGATGTATTTATTATCACCAACCACATTCTTCAGATATTCCCACTCAGACTTCATTTTGCAGAAGCACAGTGCTAAGGTCCCTTCAGGTCCGTTAGCAGTGTTCGGTTTGTTTTTTCGGTAAGCCAACATGACTGCATGCTGTCAGTGAGCGCAGCACTAGCCTGAGCAGCCCTATTCAGAAGGGTGCCGAGTCAACTATATAGCTTCACATCTGCAAAGAGCACAGGCAGAGCAATTTGCAACCGCAAAAGCCTGTGCAGACAAACCTTTGGTCTCCACTCCACCAGCAGGTCACCTCTCCCCTGAATATATTTGCTGTTATTCTCTGTATCTGCTCTAATCAATATCTATAGATAAACAGGAAGACCAAGATACAAGAAAATGTAGATATTAGGAACAGGTAAATATTTGCTTACCAAGCACTTATCACATCTTTCTCCAATCACATTTGATTTGCAGTGACAGAAGCCTGTCTCATGATGACAAGTACTCAAAAGGGAACCATTCACATGGCACACACAGGCTTATGTTTAGACAAAAAGAAACCAAAGAAAAAAATTTATTAATGTCTACCTATATGCATATGCATTCATTATTATACAGAATTCCAAATTCAGTATATAATGTGTTTCACCTGTTTATATCCCATAGATGTTAATATACCACAGTAATACCTGTACTACACATTTGGGCTAAAAGATAAAAAAACCCCCTCTGTGAATAGATACATTTGAGAAGTTTGTTTCTTCCAGCCCTATATGTAACATTCAGAAGTAGGAAATGTCTACAGCCGGTCACTGGAGGGACAGCATTAAGTAAGCCAGTAAGTTTCAGGAATATGAAGTGTGAGACCCTGGCATAATACATTCCTTCCTCAGGCTAACCCAACCCCATAGTTTTCAACCTGCACTTGCCAACTCACAACTTGAAGGTTGACTCAGCAAAGGTGCATATCCCCCCATCCATTCTGCTACATGTACACCACATTTTTGTATTCTTTAAATTTTGAGAGTAATAATAATAGCTTACCACGACAGCTTTTCTCARTCACTGCATCCCCATAGTACCCATCAGCACACTTTTCACAGTGGTGACCTGCTGTGTTCCCCAGACATTTCAGGCATTGTCCTGTGAAGATATCACAGTGGCCATCTTCTTGAGGGTTTACATTGCCATTGCATTCACAAGGAGCACATGATTGTCCAGGCATGAGTGGATTTCCATAGTAACCATTAGCACACCTGCACCAGAGATTAAAAACTTTATCAGCTGGAATGCGGTCGTGTCAAACACTCTCCCCCTCCAAGGGAGTATTTCCTATTAAATTTTTATCTAAATTGTCTCTGTATTACAAGCAAAGACAAAATGGGAAGGAAAATTTTATTAGGAATGTTCCGTACATGTGGTATGAACAATTCAAGGCAGGTAGGATAATGAACAGTTAGTGATGGCAATGATATAGATATTTTACCCAAAACTAGTGTACATACCTTTCACACTGAGAACCAGTATAGCCTGGAAGACATTTGTCACAGACAATTCCACCTCCTTCACTCAGCTGACAAGTAGGACTGAAACTATCAACAATATTTACGGCAGTCAGTATCAATACACAGAATCACAAGACTTCTACAAACATTCAATATCCACCCTTCAAGTCCATACACCTATCTATATAACCATGTAATTGCAGATTTTTCTAGATTAACATCAATGCTTTAAACATTACAAAATGTCAAAATAAAGTTATCATTTTCAAAAACTCTTCTTGAGATTCTTTTCTTTTAAAGGAAAGGAAGATTTTAAAACTTCCTAAAAACCTGTCCCTCTTCCTAGCAAATCTGTCCAATTTCTGTACCAAGCTCCTCTTTTTCACATGCAACACTTCTGTCCTTCTGTTGTTTTCTGAAACAACATGAAAGATAACGGTGATTTTGCTGCCAAGTTCAAGGATAGGTCGAAGTATTACTTTTCCCCTTCACGTACAAATTACACCAGTTCACTCAGCCCGTCTTAGCTTAGTCTATACGTTTGTCTACCTGGAAAAACAATGTTTCTAAGAGATATGCTCAGATGAAGAGGGAGGAAAAAAGTCCTTCTCTCTCTCCTTCAGATTTCACGACATTTTTTCTTTATCTCACTTTCTGATTTTGCTGAAGATGCAAAAGAAAATCTCACATAAGCAGCTTACTTGTTTGCAGCAGAACTCAGAGGACATGCACAGGGCTGGCAGTCCTCAGAAGTTCCTTGGGATGGATTTCCATAGAAGCCAGGCAAGCACTGATCACAGAAAGGTCCTGTTGTGTTGTGTTGACAAGCCTGTGAGGCATGGAAAAAATCTTTTCATATTTACTCTTGACGGTTTTTCAGCCCCTGAGGGATCCCTGCAGGAGTCTGCATGCAGTATAACATTCAAGGAGACAGCCATGAAGAACAGAGTAGAACTTTGAAAATAAGTGCATTTTTTTCTGAGTTGTAACAATAAATCCTGATTGTTTCCTTCCTACATTTTAGAATATACTTTACACCATGAAACCAGCCACATTACTTATACACAAAACRTATTATGCATATTGCACACATTTGCAGTAACAAACTTCTTATATATTTCTTACTGGTGTTTAGCCATTGTATTTCTGTGACCTTTAAATTTCAGAAGAGATCTGAGAGCTAAATTCTCTCTTCAGAAGGTAATGTGTAATTTCCACTGATGTCAGTCATGGAAGATGCACATATACCCGAAAACAGATATTCATTCACCCAAAACATTGTTTAATTTTGTTCCTTTCAGGAAAAGTTTTGTTGTCACCTGCAGCAAGCAAAGTTAAGATTTTTACCAGCCATGGTGACATTTTTATTTTAGTTCTGATTATTCCCCACTTGAAATGGTAAACAGAAGCAAACCCTTTATTGGAGAACACTTTAAAGGAGCCCCCTGAACATATTCTGAAGTAAACAATGAAAAGCAAGAAAAATAAACACTTGGTACCCATAGCCTGAAATTTACATACACTCTGAATTTGTCTCCCACAGCCAAAATGTTCTCCTAATTCCTAAATAGATGCTTAAAACACAAACACCTTGAAGGATGACTTACAAAGCAAACACCATGAATATCACACTCAGTTGCATGCCCATTGCATTTGCAGGGTTGACAAATACCTCCAAAGAGTATTCCATCCACACGGTAGTACCCAGGGAGACAGGACTGAAAAGAAACAGGGGGAAAAAGGCAGTAGCATTATGTGTGTTACAAGTACACATCAAAACATTTTCAAAGAGCCCACTTCCGACCACCCACCATCTGACTCATTCACATTGTGGTAACGGAATGCTCTTTCAACTCCATTGATGTCACTGCAGCTCTTTTCTGGTGGTTGTTTTTTACTTGCACTGGATAAAGGGGATAAGAATTAACTCCATGAAACTTTGATTCAGCCCTTTGTCCCCTGGAGGCACATAAGTTAAGTTTTGTGCAGTTGAATATGTGAAGTTCTTTATTATGGGACAATAAAAAACAGATGTTCTACCTCCTCTGCAGAATCATTAATGATGCTATGGCACAAGGCTTCATACTGAAATTATTTGTCAAAATAATTCCTGCTATTCTGCAGATGGTGCTCTGCCTCCCTAATCTTCTATTCACAGATATATAAGACAGCACCTTGCATGACACATTTGACCCTTGCGGGATCTTCCAAAGGCTAGCATTCCTCCCCGCTAAGATTCCTTATTGCCTCCATAAACCTAATGACATAAAGCAGAAATAAACTGTACACGATTCAGATCCAGGAAAAGTGCTATTAACAAGTAAGGTAAGCTCAAAACAGCTTCACAGAGCTTTTACAGCTGCTCCCTCTGCAACACTGATGTTCTAAAGTGTATCATCATCTTTTAGTGCCACCAAATAGAATTCAAGAAATAAGTTTAAAATCCCACTTACTGTATTTGGAAGAAAATAGCTACAGCATTGTGTACAGTATAGTAGACAGCATTTCACCACAGAACATATACTTTTATGGCAGTATAATTAAAGGCAGCCTGCCTTTAAAACCTAGATCCTTTCAGATAGGAGATAATTTTGCATACATAAAACACTGTAAGAGGTTACCTCACAGGATATTCCTGTGTAACCTTGAGGACATTCACAGAATTCCACATCTGGTACTGAAGAAAGACCTATAACATTTGCACTTGCAGTATCCAGGGTCACAGAGTCCAGCCTAGGATCAAGCATGAAAACATCACATTATTTGTTTCCCCAGACTTGATTTTGGACAGGATAGTTTGCTTCTAGGGCAGTAACACTGCTGAGTGCTGCTCCCTGGCAGTGACAGCTGAGGAACAGGCACAAATCTCTGCTGTAAAAAGACTATAACTGTGTTACTACTGCATTTGCAATTCTGGGAGTAGATGTGCCCTCCTCCTGTTATCATTATTGTTACTACCATTGTMCCTTCTCATGTGGAGAGGTTTCAACAAAACCTTCCCCCTCTGTCATGGCATTAGAGGTATATCGGTGGGGCAGCCTTCTACTGCTGTCCGGAAGTAAGACAGCTTTACTGCACCATGTCTAAAATAGACATATATCGCAGGTGGGTAAGTAGCAAGAAAAAGCATCAGTTCATTGCTGGTGCACACAACAGAACAAAGCAAAACCTCTTACTACAAACAATGGCATTTTACAGCAGAGACAATCTTCTCAGCCACAAGTAAAATGATTTAAATAAATCTTTACAACAAACATTCCAGAAAGATGAACACACTATCCCTAAATGGACATAAATATCACCACTCCTCAAGGGCACAAAAGGGCACAAAGCAAATCTGGTATCAAGTTCAACGTTACTGACATGAAATGCCACCAAATTAGGGAATGAGGAACAAAGGCTATTGGTGAGGCTAAGGGAATTAAGTAAATAAATGATGAAGCACTGGAACTGATTTCCTTGAGAGTGATAAGACTTTATTCCTGCATATCTTGGAGAACAGGTAAAACAGAGATCTGATGCAGATACTGCTACTGCTGACTTGAGACTATAGAATGACCAGTTAAATTTGTTCCAGCCCAATTTTCCTATTAAGCACTACCTTAGAGATGAGTGTCAGTAACATCTACAAACAGACATTAAAAGAAATTACAGCCAACRTCTCTACTGGCAGGTTTTCAATAGTCAGTGGTGGATTAACTTGCCACATACCAAAATAAGCATACTGTTGAGAGTTTTGGAGGTATTTCCCTCTAACAAAGCAGCCATTATAATAAGGCTTTTATGCAGTATTCCTTTAAAGCAGAAAATAATGTTTCTGCTATCAGATATCTTTAAAAAAACCAAATGCCCTTTTCCACACATTCCACATGAATGTATTTTGGGGACAAGACCGGTCTTGAGAAAATTCAATTAAAAAAAATGTTTTTTTTCTAGAAATTATTAACGTAAAACTTTAGGAATACTGCCACTATGAATAGTGTGCACAAAAATAATAGAAGTATATAGATTAACTTGAATATTTTATCTCCCTCACCTGTACACGGCTTTTTTGGCAATGTTGTAGTTGGCCCTGATCAGAAGATGGGTCACATTTACCAGAGCAGTCATCAACCTTTCCCGGTCTATAGCTTTTTTTGTATTGAAGTCTATGAAATTCTCCGATACAAATCTCACTGCATTAGAGTACTCCTCATATGGTTGTAATGACAAGCCCGCTGCTCTTGTACTCAAAATCTGCCCATTACCCTGAAATTGAAAGACAGAGAAAACATTTTCCATATTTGCATGCAAATTTTATTAAGCAATTACATTTAGTGTCAGATATACATCCAGGTAACACAGAAAAGAGGCAATCAAACTAGATTTCTTGCACTAGAAAAAAGGAAGTGAAAGGTCTGCATTTTCCATCGCTTCAGGAAGACTACAATCCCATTCTCTTTTGGTTCAGAGACTTCAGAAATACTTGATTTTCTTTTGGAAAAAGAATTAAATTAAATTTCAAAAATCAAACTCCTCTACAAAACAGAATCTCTTTTCTCCTTTGTTCTATTGCTAAGTACAAAATAATGCTTTTTTGGAGGTGCCTGGATTCAATATAGAGCCTTACATTTTAACTGCAACATAAATCTAGAAAAGTAAGCAATCAGCAAGAACACTCATCTGTTTCATAAATATAAGTCCTTCCAGCTTATTGTAGTTTCTTTTGTAAACAGAGCTTTGCACCTTTGCTAATGAACACCTCACCTGTTTACACATAGGTTAAAATTTAGGTATTTATCATTTAAAACTAGTATTGCATACCTACAATTTCAGACAAATGGATCAGAAAATCAGAGAAATGAGTAGTAACAAAATCTTGGTAGTGACTTTTAAGAAGGGACTTAAAATTGACAAAACTACTGCTATAGAAATATTATTTTATTTTCCTTTTTTTAACCCCTTCATATATTCCTAAAAATGTCTGAATAGTAACAAGCTGAAAAAAAAAATCCACCTGAATGATGACATCCACACTAGATACTATATCACTGTCCACACTCTCCATTGGAATGTCATAAGATACTGTATACTTCAAGTCTCCACCAAAAGCCGTAAGCTGAAATAACAAAAAGCAAAGTCTTAACAACATGATAACCTCTAACCAACACAAAGAAGTGACATGGGACAGTACAATGTCCAAATTACAGGAGTACATGGCTTACAAATACCACTTTCCAGGGAAAACTTAACATGCCATGTGTATCAGCACAGGGACAAGCACTGGCTTGTTGCTGTGCAGGTGGGGAAAGCTAGCTGAAGGCTCTACAGATGATTCAGATAAGTGCCCTCACTCAGTGAAACACCTACAGGACTTTCAACAAACAGCAGAGGTTTACACTACTGTCCTAGCCAAGGGGCACAGAGAGTTACTCACATTCCACATTCCACCTTTGAGGCTCCTTAGCCCCACAACTGCTGCTGGCTACTTCAAAGTAAGTTAAAGAGTAATACTAACAGTTAGACCTATATTAAATGAATAAGAGATCAGAATTTGAGTGAGCATTGCTCTGTGCAAAACTACTCCTTAATGTTACACTTCTAAGAATGGTTTTCATTTACTGTGTCACCATACTAAGAAACGGGACTGCATGGGCAAAGAGACTGGACTGAAAATAATTAAAGAAGTGAGGTTGCGAGGTCCCCTCTACTCAGCACTGGTAAGGCCTGGAACAGCTCCAGAACAGCTGGAGCTCTGAGTCCAGTTCTGGGCTTCCCAGTACAAGACAGAGGTGGATATCCTGGGAAGAGCCCAGCAAAGGGCCGCTAAGATGATTAAGAGCCTGGAGCATCTTTCATATGAGGAAGGACTGTGAGTGCGGGGACTGTCCAGCCTAGAGAAGGCTCAGGGGGATCTCATCAATACATATAAATATCTGAAGGGAGGGTGCAAAGACAATGGAGCCAGGCTCTTTCCAGTGGTTCCCAGTGATAAGACAAGAGGCAATGRGCACAAACTGAAATACAGGAGGTTCCCTCTGAACATCAGGAAACACTTTTTTTATTGTGAGGGTGACCGAGCACTGGCACAGGTTGCCCAGGGAGGTTGTGGAGTCTCCAACCTTGAAGATACTCAGAAGAAGCTCTCTGGACATAGTGCTGGGCAACCTGCTCTAGGTGACGCTGCTTGAGCAGGGAGGCTGGGCAAGATGACCTCCAGAGGTCCCTTCCAACCTCAACTATTCTGCAATGCTGTTGCAAAAAATGGGAGATCCAGAGCTTTAGGTACTAACCAGGGCAAAAATTAAAGACTAGATGGTTGGAAACTAATAAATGTGAAACAGGAGATGGCCAGGAGGCAGGAAAGAGGAATTTAATGGTCCTGTCTACTGTATTGGACAAGGTGTGAAGGGTGTAAGCTTTCGGATAAGAGCCAAGAGTATGGGGAATGTGAGCATATACGTTAGTAACAGTCAAGAGAAAAAAAGAGAGATTATATTGTGTCAAAGATAGGCAGAGAAGGAAGTGGAGAGATGAATGAGCTCAGAGAGCTAGAAGAGGGTACTGGGAATGTCTGGCCAGGAACACTATGATTTGAAGAGCAGAGATAGATTGAGAAGTCTGGTAATATTGGGGTTTATGTGTAATTTTTAATTACAGAAACTATATATTTAGAGCAGTATGTTATGATTAAAATAGAGAAACTATGAAGGAGTTTTGACTCTAGCTGAGAACTTACTTTATTTCCTAGATATGTCTCAGGTGCTGACCAGTAGTAAGTATGTTTCAGTACTTTCACAGCCTCAGTGTTGTTAATACTTATTTGACGGGGTCCATCAAATTGGCTTCGCTGAGGTTGCACGCTCCTTGCATTATACAGATCAGTAACAAGCCATCCAGTCATGTCTGATATCTGCAAGAAAGAACAGTAATATTAATGGAGTCAGGCTTTGTGTCACTGAGAAAGCAGTCGCTAAACTTAACCCTTCCCTAGGTATTCATTCGAACTGATGGATCTGTAACACTTTCATTAGCCCAGTCTGACATCCAATACATGCAAATATGCCACTTCAGACTACGATTGCCTCTACCTCTCTATTAGACGGGAACAAAAATATGAGAGTGATTTTCATCCTCCCAATAAAATTAGCATTATACCTATGTAATTCCCTGATATAGAATTACAGAACTTCAAAGGCTTTGAGGTCTATCGTCCCCATTTATAGATAGGGCTGAGCTGGAGGAAAGTTAAATCCAGAGTCCCAGAAGAGGGAGCAAGATGAGAGAACTTTGTTCTTCTCACTGAAAGAGTTTTATTCAAGCATCTTAGAATTTCAGTCAATTTGATGTGTTTTCCTCTCTTTTTATTGGCACACAAAACAGGGGACTAAAGTGTGACTAGCGCTGCAAAGACATGGAAGGAATTTGGTGGAAAAATAGTGTCCCCAAAGCCCCCTAATTCAAGAAATGTCTATTCAGAAGACAGTGATATTTATAATAGCTCTGTTTTCTAAGAAAGAGTATTGGCAATATTGCCAGAGATCACTTGTCCTGGTTCCAGCTGGGACAGAGTTAACTTTCTTCCCAATAGCTGGGAGCGGGGGGGCTGTGTTTTGGGTTTGGTATAATAGGAGCGTTGATGGCCCATTGATGTTTTGGTTGTTGCTGGGTGGTGCTTGCACCAGGGACTTTTCAGCCTCCCATGCCCTGCCAGGTGCACGGGAAGCTGGCAGGGGGACCATAGCTGGGGCGGTTGACCCAGCTGGGGCCAACGGGGTATTCCATACCATGTGATGTCATGCTCAGTTTAAAAACTAGGGGTGGGGGGGCTCTCGCGTCACGGGACGGCCTGGGCGTCAGTCGGCGGGTGGTGAGCAGTTGCATTGTGCATCACGTGCTTTGTATATTCTATTATTGGTGTTGTTATTGTTATTATTACTATTCTACTTTGTTTTATTTCAATTATTAAACTGTTTTTATCTCAACCCGCTAGTTTTCCTACTTGTGCCCTTCCGATTCTCTCCCCCATCCTACCGGAGGGAGAGGGTGAGCGAGTGGCTGCGTGGTGTTTAGTTGCTGGCTAGGGTTAAACCACGACATCACTCTAGCCTTGCTCTATAGGTATTAGAGCAAGAAAGCACGTTTGGGTTCATCTCTTCAATATGCAAAGAAACTTTAACAGCACAAGGCCAGAAAAAAATATATTTTTCCAGTGCATTATCGCAGCCTCCACTACCCAATGCTTCTGGTATTACTGCAAGCCAGTGGGGCCAAAGCCTGCACTGGGATGACACACTGACTACCTCAGAGCTGCCGAATGACACTGAAAATCCATTCCTCTGTAAGGAGACACATGCCAGAATTTGAAATTAACTTGGCGCATGTCAAAGAGAAATATAGTACATTTTGCAGCTGCCTGAGGAAAGAATATTAGGTCACAGATAAAACATATAAATACCTGACTGATGGGCCATGTTAGGCTGTCACAGACATCAGAAACCCCAAAGCAGAAACACTCTGTGCAGCCCTGAGGATTTCTTTCTTGCAAATTGTAGAATCCTGGTTTACAGAGATCACAGTTTTCACCTTCTACATTTTCCTGTCAATGGCATATAACATTTGTTTCACATCAGCATTATTATGGTAACAAATATAGTGGATTAGATGGGATTTAGGCATAACAGCATTCAGAAGGTTATAAAAGAAAACAGATTTTAACACAGCAGGATTATTGAATAAGACTCAGACCTTAAAACTAAAACTGATTGGAAAAATTCACCAGAATTTGCCAGTTCATCAAAATCTAAACATGCCCTGGCAAGGGCTCTATTGCAGTAAAATTTCAGCACACTGGCAGGGTTTGAAAATCTTCTGCCAGCTTGCCAGTCTACTTCTCTCGTAGCTTGAATTTGTAGATTGCTCTGGAGAAAAGTTACCATGTTTACTGAATTCAGATAGTCTACATACAGCGTAGCTCACCTTTAAAGCCTGGAGCTACCACAGTGAGCTTCAAGACAACAGTTCCTCAACCATCTATTAATACTTATACTGTGATCCCCACCACTGCTGCTACCTCTTCCTGGAGGAACACCACTTACACTTACACTAGCTCTTCCTCCTACTATGCTCTGGCTAAGGTCCACAAATTCCTACTCCAAAAGTAGAGGTGCTCCACTCCTTTAGCTCCTATCACTGGCCTGCTGCCTCTTTACCATGCAAATTGGGTAGTTCAGAGCATACTGCTACATACCTCTTTCAATGTAGAATTTACAGGGRAAAAAAAAAATCCAAAACAGTGCACCCAATGCACTGCTGACAAGCAAACCAGTAGAGAAAACTTTCGGTAAATGCCCATGAAGCTGTGTAAATAGTAGATCTCAGTGGGTATTTCTACACAGTAAGATATAGAACATTTCCCACTGCCAGGGACAAGTTTCTGATCATGTCCTAGCTTCATATCAGGACAAGACCTGGACACACATGAGTCCCCTGTCTCAACCTTTGGTTTCCACTATGGGAAAACTCCACTACAAAGGCAAAGAGAACTTTACAGAGCACCCCACAAAGTTCCCTGACACATATGGTTAGGACACCAGGACTGCAGGGCATACAGTGAAGCATACCTGACTTGCTATTTTCAGGGGGCCTGTATGAGCTCTGCATTGCAATTTGAAATACAATGCCTGTGGACCAAATTCTCCTTTCAGAAGCAGTTACCAGGGTAACTTCAGCCAAAAGAATCACTCCAGATTCCAGACTTACATCAGATTTGGTCCCATGGAGCAAATTTCAGGCTTACCAGAGAGAAATCTGAAACCTTTGGTGGCAACACTACCACCTGTCTCTTCTTCTGGACCAGTGTTTGGCATGTCAAGTTTACATAAGACCTCTCTAAACAGGTAGGTTATGTGCTTTTGTAAGCAAAGTACAAACTGTTTTTGCAAACTATATGAAAAATGTATGATCCCCAGCTTTGATTCAAAGGCTGAGGATGACTGCTTTCTATCTGTTAATATTCAAACTTGGGAAAAATCTGAGGCAAAGGGCCTCCTGAGATAATGAGATTTTAAAATCTTGGATTTTTACAGAAATAATATTTGTATGCTCTTTTCAACTTTTTTATTTCTTAGTCTTCAGGATGCATTTGGATCACACGTTTCATTTTGTCTCTGTAACATTATTAGACAGAAATTATTCTTTATTTCTTAATGAAAAATAAAAATCTTACCCAATGACTAGACCTCAAGAGCTGTGGTGTTGAAATATTATGAAATTCAGAGTATAAAAAGGAATAGCTTGCACTACTGTGTTCACAGAGACTGCATAGGTTTAGAAATCCTGTCTCCTTCATTTGATATTTGGAGCACACAACTTTTCTCCTTCCTTCCTTTCACTTCTGTACGTGGGCTGCTGGCTGGTGACACTCTCAGTGATCTGGCCTAAAAATTCTGTATGCCAGGCTCATGCCTACAACAGCTCTGTAAGGGGACAGTTTCTCATCCAGTTTATACCAAAATTTTCACCAGTTAGCTGCATCAGCTGATATAGTGTTACTCTAGCTCAAAATCAGGCAAAATGGTTGTATCTCCTTTTTCGTATTTAAATTGGCCATTGGAGCTATTTCTTTCTTCCAGACTCTGGTTGTTTATATGTTTGATATTTTGGATCAGATAAATTATGCAAAAGGCCTAAGAAGTTTCAGAAAAATTGTCAAACAAACCAGATTTTTTTTGGCTCCTGTACACTGTCATACTTGGCAACAAATACATAAAGTACTAGCTAACATTTGGTTCAGAAAATTAAGCGTAACTTCTTTAAATATTGACACACAGCTTTGTAATAAAGTTCAGCAGAATATACAGCTGCAAGATATTTCAAGGGGTTTGGATATTTACCAAAAAATAAAAGAAGGCTGCAAAACTGCTCTCTTTTTTAACATTTTTTATGGTTTATATTTTGTAATCAAATAATTAAATCATATTTCATACATATATCTAATGTAATTGTTCCAATAGTTCTTTCCAAATGCATGCTGTTTCTTCACACAAAGCAGATGTTATAAACACATCCTATCTTTACAAGAAATCAGTGACTTCTAAAAGAAGTATCAGCTCATCCCTAAAACCAAACCCAGCTAGGCAAACTATCATTCCCTCTGTGATTCTCCCTTGCACTCACATGTGCAGTTATTATTTGATTTTAATGTCAGTCTGGCCCATTATTACAGAAAATGGTGTATCAGTAACATACAGAACTATTCAACATAAATTATCGTACTTTTCAGTACAGAGACTAGTTAGTAATTTTAAGTTCTAGGTTGTCAGGTGTACAGTTACACCAGGTTATTTCCTATAAAAGAAGTGATCTCTCCAGTTAATGAAGTAGTTTCCCTTATTAAGAAGGAGTTTACAAATCAATGCACAGATTTGATTTTGAACAAAAATGACAGTTTAATACTCACTTTGCAAAGACAAGGTTCTGTGCATGGATCTTCATTAATGCTACCAATCAGGCTGCAGTTACAATGCAGGCAGTTTGGATAGCCCCGATACCCAAATGCACAGTGATCACATTTTTCTCCTGTGTAACCTTCTCTGCATTGACACTGACCTGGCCAAGTCCCTTGAAAAGCAAAAATACAGAAACAAATAAATAAGAGCAGGCATCAGGCTGGATTCAAGACGTCTCAGAGGGTGCAAGTAATTTAACATTCCTTTTTTATTACACTCCCTGTTATATTCCACACAGATACTTGGCATAATGTCAGTCTCACCATCTATTTTTCATGTTTAGAGTACCAGATGCACAGAAACTGCAGCAAAATGGATTTTGTGACAGCTGTAACAGCATTCGTAAACAACAGTGTTAGATCTCAATCCTTCACATTGTTTTACATAGTCAGAGCCCACCATCCCCACACAAGAACACATTCAGGGACCTGACATACCTTAAAATCCTAGAAGCATGTTATGCCTCACCTCTCCTTCCTAAATATTTACCATTGTTTTGAAGTGGTACCTAACTGGCAGCCGTTCACAAGTAGATAGTGTTCCCTCAGACTTCAATGTCCAGAAATACAGCCAGATTTGAAGTTTAGAGAAAAGGTGCTTCCCACTCCCTTACCACGCTGTGGGTCAGAATGGTGTTCATCTTTAATGCAGTCAGAACTCAGAGAGCCGAACGGGTCACAGCCACAGGGATAGCAGGGGTGATCCTCATAGGGAGAAACCTACAAAACAAACGTTCTCTGTCAAATTCTCAAATTATTAACTGGGAAAAGTAAAGTTACATCTGTTTCTTGTCTGGGATCACCGGAACTAATACAAATGAAGACTGGAAAAGCTAATATGCAGTAATAGATCAAGGGACTAGTTTAATTTTAGCAAACAGAAGATCAGGGGATTGCAGCCTAGGAAAAACAAACGCGGGAACAAAATTTGGTCTTTAATAGCACAGACAAAGGTATAGTAACTGCTAATGGCTGGAAGCTGAAGCCCAACACATTCAGCCTAAATAGACTTTTTTTTAATGTAACAGCAATTAACCACTGTGATGGTTTGCCAAAGATTATGGAGATGTTTAAGACAAGAATGGATGCTTTTTGCAACCATACTCTCATTCAAAGAGGAAGGAAATGAAAGAAATCCTTGGCTCTGTGTTCAATGGGAGGACAGATTATCTACTCATGAAGACTCATTCTGACTTCACAATCTATACATCTTTGAAATATAAGGCAATGCAGCAATTCATATGGCAAGGATTTTATTTTCTTTCAGGGAAAATTTTCCTTTGAGGTGCTTCAGATGTAAAGCAAATCAGTAATGACCTCTAGATATATATTTATTGGCTACAGGTTGATTGAAGACTTTTCTTCAATGCTTCTTACAGCAAGTGAATCAGGCAATCCCTGACTCTGGTCTACTTCTTTGGATGAGCTGTACCTGCTGGCTAACCATACTCCTACAGACTCACCCTTGCTTTCTGCACCAATTTATGCTGGATTTCTAAAGTGCGTGTTTTCCAAAATTTGCATGAACCTGCCAAAGCAAGACCTTCAGTATATCTCATTATACAGAGACCTCTAACATTGAAGGAAGTTCATATGTTTAACTGTTAGTCGCATCTTAACAAATGTCTTTTGTGGAGTTTAGGTCATTTTTCCAAAGAGTGACACTTGTCAATGAACTGGAAAGTACACAGGCTCAGAGAGCACATGTTCTACAATAATCATGTCAAGAAGAAGAAGAATATTCGTTGCAACATCTCATGAGACAAAGAGTCTGATCTTAGAACCATGTAACGGTCCTTTTTAACACTGTTTGAAATGGGCTGATATAGGATGGTACACAATTTTGGCACTTCGGAAGACACTGAAACTTCAATACCAGCACTTTTTAGAGCTTTATCCACAGGAGAAATGGGTTTCCTATCAGAACATCTATATTTCCACACTAGGACTTCAAGTTTCATCTTCACTTATTCTTTTCTTCTCCAACAGCTTGACCTGCCCTCCCACACAAATGGACAAGCATTTTGGTTTTTTTCTGAAAGTTTTGGTGGTATGCCGTCTACAAAAGAAAAACCTCTATAGTTTTTAGCTATTCTGCAACTGATAAAAATATCTATATTAATTACAATGAGCTGAAATACACATCATCGTATCATGTTGTAATTCACCCATTAGAATGGTATTTTCCAAATCTTACTTTGTGTGGTCTAAAATATCCATCAGCACACATTTCACAGTTGATCCCAGTAGTATGTTGAGTACAGTTTAAACACACGCCACCTCCTATATACTGGCCATGAATATCCATGCTTCTTTTCTGATCTGCAATACTCTGATTGTAAAAACAATCTTCTGCTTTGTTATGACAGTTGCACTCTGAGAAGGAATGGAAAAGAAATCCATTTTTTTTTATTTATATTGTATAACAGTTCCTATAATACTGACATTTTTCAAAGTGGAAAATGTAAGTAGAAGAGCGTTTCAATTCATCTCAAAAGTGTGCTTTTTTTCTCTTTAACCATTCTATATGCTTCAGCAGTCTTGATACACTATATTTCTTAGCAAGTAAGCACATTTCAAAACCATTGTCACCACTTTAATAGCACCTTTCTTAACAGTATTCTGTAGATCTCGCTAAGACAATCCTGTCAGGGCTAATGTTGACAGTGATGTCTGCTATTACCAATAGCTGTTCTTTCATTTTCCGTCCTCTGCATTACAGAAGAAAATCTGCCTAATTCTTCTCTTATTTGTATTATAGACAAAAGTCTGAGAAGTCAACAATGCCAGTACACAAGTATAAATTTGATTTAGGTTAGAGGATACTTCGGTCCAAACAGTTATAAACACCTACTTTCCGAAGAGTGACATTAAGACCTGTGTAAAGACTTCAACTAAAAAGACTACTTTTCCATTCGCAACTGTAAATTTTATCTAATAGGTTCTTAATTGTCTGCAGCTTGTGCTATGCATTAGTGATGTGAAGAGAGAAAATGCACTAACTAACCCTAGCAACACATTCAGCTGTACTGGCACAGCTTAAATCAATCTATCAGACAATCTGAAATGTAATTGGCCAATAAGGAGTTTCTTTCAAAACATTTGTTATCAGAACAAAGTTGTTTATCTGACAAAATTTATGACCAACGTAAGAAATTTGCATTTCAAGTAGCTAACAAAATGATTGATGCAAATCTGCTAGTTTTTACAGGAGTATAATAAATCCCCAAGTCTCTTCGAAAAAGGGACTCTGAAAGCTTTACTACATGACAACTCCACTAGCCAGGGAGTCATATTGGATGGAATATTTTAAATTATCTTAACAGTTATGATTACAAGTAGGTCCTCTACCTTTAAACAATCCCATGAAGACAGTTAATAGTTTGTGGATTTTTCTTGGGAATTAGTATAGACCTGTATGAAAAACAACCTCAAACAAGAACATAATAATCCTTTATGAAACTACCTAAACCTCTGTGCATACTTACTCTCACATTTGTTCCCAGCAGAAATGGTTCCTGGTCTCCATGGTTTCTGGTGGTAGCCCGGGCAGCACTCATTACAGCTCTCTCCACATGTGTTGTGTTCACACTGGCACTGCAATTTCTAAGAATAAAAAATTCGCTTTCTTGAAATATTTTTTAATGGATAATTTAATCAATGTTGCCAAAAGTCTGCCTAATATCAGACTTACTCCAAAAAATGTCAAGACCCACAAATACCCCACAATTAGCATTAGACTGCTCAACCACGCTATATCAACTATTGGAGAATAGCCTTTCTAGAACAGGAGGGAAAAATCTCCTGTGTTGCAAGAGAGACTATTTCCTGTTGTGCCCCTTGAATTGTTTAAATTTAATGCCAAAGAAAAAGAGTTTACTTCAAGAAAGTTAAATTACCAGAGACCCAGATATGCTTACACAGAAAAGGAAGAAAATTACAGCAAATAATTTGTGTGCACCATATCGTAAGATCTCTTTTAGCATCCTCTTTCTCATTCTCCTTAGGCAAAGTACTTTTTTTTTTTTAATTTGAAAAGTTGTTTTGTGAAAATAAATCAATGAGATTAAAGAATACCTTTGTGATTTCATCCAGAGGGCAGCTTCGAGCATGGCCATAACAAATACACATGCCACCAACAGAGATGTCCTTTATTGAATAGTAGTACTACAAAAAACATGTTAAGTTGAAAAAGGGATAAATAAAAGACATTTACATGTATTTACATCTTCCACCTTACTCTGGAAAACAAAATACCAGCATTCGACTATTCTGTGACTTGAAAAATGCCAGGAAAATAAAAGAAGCTTTGAATTTTTGCCACTTGGGGAAACCTTCCATTTTGTGAATTTCCCCCACCCCATATTTTTCCTCAGTGGTACGAAACAATATGTGACTTTTAATTTGAAATAAGTATGCACAATTCCTCAGCTTCAGGGAGGACCACCAAATGTGACCTCAGCCAAAATTTACTTGTAAAAAAATCCTTTTTTCAACCTGTAAGAAGCCATGAAGCGTAACAAATCGCTATATTTTAATTTCAGTCTGGGGAGTAAGAGTACGCTTTCTTAAAACGGGAACTCTGTCCTCCCTTAAAACCAGTTTGTGCACTCACTTCCAGACCAGCTCTTTGCTACTAGTGTGTAGGCAGTGTATTATTCTATCCAAATTCTTAGCTTAAAAATCGGTGATACAGCAGAGTACAATCCATTAATATTGCCAGGTGGTGAGCAAAAGCAACATACATAAGGAAAGGTTTTAATTTTCAAGGCAAGGAAGAGGCAGGAAATGACCATCTGGGTTCAGTTACAGCTGCAGTATCAACACGGTTGGCGTGTTTGTATCCTGGGAAGTATGTACGACAGAGGAATGAAACAGAAACACTTTTTGAGGATAGTTCTAAGGAAAGAGTTCAAGACTCTCAGACCTAACAACCCTACAGTCATCTGGTTCAGGAAGAGGAGGTGGCCCTGGGTGGTTAGACATGCTGACTCCTGGACCGTTATTTCTTTGAAGCATCTTGGAGCTGGAGCAAACTAGCCTCTTTGATTTCATACTTAATTTTTTATGTTTTTAAATTTTTTATTATGTTTAGTATTTTGGTATTTTTTTCAATGTTATGGGCTTGAATTACAAAAAAACATTCAGGGACTTATCCTGAACAGGAAGTCCTTAACTACAGAGAAGGAAGTCCAGACTGAGAAAAGTAGGAGGACAAAAGCAGAGCTGTATTTCTCCCTGCTTCATGTCCTTTGTCTTGTTTTCTTAAAAGTCACAGTGTATGGCTCACAGCAGCTGTGCRCAGCCTGAAGTTGAAGGAACTGCTGTCCAATACTCTGCGCTTGCAGTCTCCATGCTAGCAATTCCCATATGGGGCAGACAGAACAAGCAGAACATCCAGATTTCCCATAAGGGCAACGAAGCTGGTGAAGCGTCTGGAGAACAAGTCTTATGAGGAGTGGGTGAGGGAACTCGGACTGTTTAGTCTGGAGAAGAGGAGGCTCAGGGGAGACTTTATCGCACTCTACAACTACCTGAAAGGAGGTTGGAGTGAGGTGGGTGTTGCGCTCTTCTCCCAAGTAACTAGCGATAGGACGAGAGGAAATGGCCTCAAGTTGCACCAGGGGAGGTTTAGATTGGACATTAGGGAAAATTTCTTTACTGAAAGAGTGGTTAAACATTGGAATAGGCTGCCCAGGGAAGTGGTGGAGTCACCATCCCTGGAAGTATTTAAAAGACGTGTAGATGAGGCGCTTAGGGACATAGTTTAGTGGGCATGGTGGTGTTGGGTTGACGGTTGGACTCGATGATCGTAGAGGTCTTTTCCAACCTTAATGATTCTATGATTCTATGATTTTACGCTTTAGAAATGCGGCAGCTGAACGGGCACCTCCATGACCGAGGTAAGAGTGGGGCTGCCTTGAAAGTACCCACCAAACCCTGACTAAATCCAAGTTCCTTTCTCCCTTCTGTACACAGTTAACAGCGAGACCTCATAGAAGCAGTGTCGATGCACAAGGATTGCCTGTATCAGAGAAGCCACAAATTGCAAGAGTCCTGTTGCTGCACAAGGAGGAGTTGCCTGCAGATGTTCTTCAAGGCAAATAGCTACAAGGGAGGGGAAGAGGAAACACTTCTCATATTCTTCTGTCCTCATCAGAAAGCCTGCCTTCATAGAAAAACTTGAAGCCACTGATCTCCTAACCTATTGGTCTCAGGCACATTAAGAAGATAGTCAAAATGGCAAAATACAAAGCAGAAATACTGCAGAAAAGTTAGTCATGGTAGGTACTATTATTAGGGGCTCCAACACTGAATTTCTGTGAGAGCTTGAAGAAGTCAGCTTAACTGCTTGGTTCCTCAGTTTCCCCAGTTTCAATATCAAATGCRTAAAGATCAGTTAATACCCTCCAGAATTCTATCTGAGTGTTTTGCATTATTATTAATTCATGGGCTTTAAAACAATTGATTACAAGAGCCTTAAAAAAATGAAGAAAATTCTCATCAGACATCAAAATTCACAACGGCAAAGTTTTCAAATAATTATTTTTATGAATCAGAGCACTGGGTCCTGAAATCCTTGCTACACCAAGAAAAGGTACTGCAGTTGCATCAAGAGCAAGCTCAAGTGACATTTCCATCAGCCAAACCATATTTTTTACTTTGCCAATAAAGCATCATAAACACTGTTCCTAGCATAAATCATTTTCACAAACAAACAAAACAAAAAGCAAACAAATAAAAAACGATCTCTAAAAAGTATTTTTTCAACGTTCTTTCTGACAAGGTATTGCTGTTAATAACGCCAAAGGGAAGGCAAGAATTATTTAACAACCTATCAAAATAATTCTGTTTGTGAATGGCAAGGATCGAGTGCTTCCTCCTCAATTATCTCAGAAAAGGCTCTCCCATCAAATCATACTGAATACCATATATGAACAATGAGCTTACCCTTCTGGTAACAATGGGGTCTAGTTCTTTAGGATCATTATGGCTGAGAGTCATGAGGTCAGCATTAAGGGTTCTAATACGCTGCAGTCGTAGGCGGATGTATCGTGCAGAAGTAAACTCCAAAAGCTTTTGTGAAGGATCATCGGCACTAGGCCTACCGTTGATCAGTGACGTGTGAATCTAGAAAGAGGGACTGGCTTAATCATAAACATAATTGTGATTCATTTGCAACAACAAACATCTTTGTGTGAGAATTAAAAACATAGAACTTAAGCTTGTTTTCCAACAACTCAGGATGGTGAGATGTTAAACTACCTGGAATTCTTTTTTCTTCCCCACCCTCTACCTGCAGGTAGCAGCCCTGCTTCCTGACTCACACAGTTCTGAAACCACCACTCTCAGCTCATCAGTCTCAAGTCTCCTGGACTTTTGCGGAGATAGCAAGAAATGAAAAACAGTACCGCAAGCTAGTCCTTAGTTCCCCCGTCTTCCTTCCTCTCCCTTATTGAGATGGAACATGTAACTCTGTCCATAAGCACAGTTTTGTCCTTACAGATTTCTCCTCCGCAATTTGTAAAGATCTTATTGCAAAACATAATATGGCGCACATGCTCAATCTGGGGTCATTAATCCTATGCTTTGCTGGGACAGGGCTGCCCAATCAGCAAGGAATATTCAAGTGATATGAGAGTGAAGTGGGAAGCCACAACACATATGACAGCTGAAAGCAAGGGGTTGCCACCACAAACCAACCCAGCTGGCCTCCATCTTTCTCGCACAATCCCAATTGGCCCCACTAAGATGGCTTTTGGTATTGAGCTGCACAACTTATTCTGGCAACAGCCCCTTCCTTCTTTCCAAAGCAACTTAGGAACACACCAGGATTTAGTCTTATATGACCATGCAGTTCCTCCTCTCTTATGGAAGAAACTGAAAAATGAAACCCTACAGGCCACAAACAAATGTTAAACAGTTCACCTCGTGTCCACAACAAGTAAGAGGTCATGCTTTGGGTTCGTCAGCTACGTTTTAGAGTGTATGACATATCCTCACTTATGAAGAGTAATTTTGTCTCGTTTACTACTATTGAATTTATAGTTTCAACTTTGTCTGGTACTGTCAAATCTTTCCTCTGAAAATATTTCTAAATATTACAGATTTTTTTATTATTATTTTTTAAAAAAATCTTAACTCTGTAGTGGAGCTAGGGGCTTCCTAGACAGTAACTGTGTTATTTCAAAGACATACAAACAGAGACTAGTAATTGAGTTCACACTCCCAACATTATAATTTTGCCATTTATAGGCTATCACCATTTCTTCMAAATATTCTAATATACTGTGTTCGAAGAATTTCACTTTTCTGATAGCCCATTCAGAAACTAACCATCATCCATTTTCCAACCGCAGAATAACAGTTATGAAACCCAAAACTTTTTCCAGGTCTGATCCTGCAAATCAACACCACCTTATATAATATTCAGCTCTCACAGAAATACAGAGAATTATTCTAGTCTATTTCCTACCCCAAAGCAGGATTTACTAGACTTTTGTTAGATGTTTGACCAATCTGTTCTTGAAGACCACTGTTGGTGGTGACTCTACAATCCTCCAAGGCAATCTATTCCAGCCCTTTCTGGCTTTATTGTTAGAAACGCTCCTAATCTCTAAACCATGTTTTCCTTGTTGCAATTTCAGAACACTTCTTCCATCCTGCCACAGACATGCAGAACAGATGCCCACTCCATCTCAGTCTGTTCTCTCTAGGCAAACTGGTTGTGATATATTCATTCAGAAGTCATGGTTTCTGCTGAGAATTATAAGACAGAATTGTTGGCCAAATATTCAAATATCACTGCACTGCTTCCACTGAAAAAAACTAATACCAATTACAAAGCAGTAAATATATGTATTTTCCAAAGGGTGCCAAGATTCACTAATACAGGTTGTGAGATACTCGGTGCAGGGAATATTCCTGTCTGTCTGCCATTCCAGCTATGAAGGAGCAGCCTGTCCTTTGTGAATGACAGCTTTTATGTAGTACACAGCAATCTAATTCTGTCATTTTTTATGTTTTTATGTAATGTTTTTATGTTACTGCACTCCGAAAAAAAACAATGTTCTGGATAGTATCACCCAATTAATTCTGTGTACATCAGGAAAAATAAATGAGAAAAAATGTCACTAACTGAATCTCTGGCATTCCTGGGTTTGGAGTTGTATGGCCTACCAGACATACATTACAAGAGGCACTGTTCATACAGTGTCAATCTAAGGGCTTTCTAGTTAATTGTGTGGAGTGAAGTGTTAAGTTTCTTTGTCTGTTCCATCTGATCTGTGGGCCATATGCTTACATCACTGCAATAAACACTTGATTAAAGTGAATGGGACTTGATGTTACTGAATTTCGTTGTTTTTTTCTTGCTGAACCATAGTTTTAAGTTTATGTGAAGAAGAAGTTTGACACACTTTAGCCCTTAGCTGCATACACTCCAGTCTTTTTTTAACCAAGAAATAAAAACATATTGGCTTCTATTATGCCAAGAGTTACTAGCATTCTCCATGGGATAACGCTGCATTTATTATCATGCTCTTACATTATACCATTCACAATAGAATAACTGCTGCTTTTAATGTATCATTTCATTATGTGGCTGCCTCTATGTAATAAATTACACAAGTACCATGAATAGAGGTTGTTAAAAGAAAGAACAAACAGTGAGGCTGCACAACTCATAGCTCTTTTAATTATGCTACATCCCTGAAACAATGCCAAGGCTTGTTTAGGAGTTCCAGCTGTGCCGAGCACTTCAACAGTGTTTGCGGCTTTATCTCACACAACCAGGTGTTCCTAACACAGGGGTTTTCTTTATTAAATGAAAAACCTGACAAAACATAGAGCCTCTGTTATAGTCTTTCAGGATAAAGCAACTAATAATTCACAGCTAATAGCTACCATCAAATTATGTGGAGAGAGAGAACAAAGAGTTTAGTAACGGGAATACGTAGAGCCAAAGACATGTTTCATCCCAACATTTAAAAGTTTGCTATACTGGTACATAATGTAAAGATAGTATCATTAAAGAAGAATAACAGATCATCTGGTAGTGCTGAGGGCAATGAACTCTGTAACTGTAATCCAAATGTTTTCAAATTGCTATCAGTCCATGTCCTTACTCACAAACCGCAAGTGCAAAAACAAACATACCTCTCCATGTTCCAGGGGAACTAGTCTGGAATAGTAGGAGGTGCAGATCACTTCATCATCTCTCTTGTAAGTTGGCGGCCCAATTCTTGGCGTAATATTATAACGAGTTAAACATTCGGTATCGCTAATTGCATAGTACTGCCATGGTCTGAACTCTGTGCCATCTATGGAGCGTTCCAAAATCCAGTTTCCAGGTCGTGGAGCATTAGCAGCTTTGATGATGACATATGCAACTTGAAAGACCTAAAAAAATGCAAGAAGAAAATTTCAACACTTCATTATGCTGTAAAAGACCACTAGAAGCCAATTGGGTACTAAACTCAAATTTTAAAAGCAGTATATGCTTTGCCTGGGGAGAGGGTAAAATTTGGTACAGTGACTCTGGATAAAATTTTTGCACAAACTTTTGACAAAAGGCCAGTCTAATCTTTTACTAACAGAAATATGTATCATTTTTTGTCAAAACTCTGAACATTACAACAAAACATTTGTTTATGTGACTAAAAAAAGACCAGATGTATTCAGTGCATCATTCTGTGTTAATGCAATAGTTGAAATCTGTATCTACACTGTACATTTCAGGATTACTTGGGTATAACATTCTTTCCATGGGAAATGTGCTATTTAGCTTTTCTGAACCACTGAGGGCTTCAAAGAAGTGGGTTGGTTTTTTTTTTTTTTCAAAACAGCTGCAGCCCAAACAACTCTTTGTTTCACATTTTAGCTGCGAGTTTAATCCTCTCAGTAATAGCATTTCTGATAAGCTTTTTACACCCTATATTAAATCTCTGTGCATTCCATTTTCATTCTGTGTTAAAGTTATTTAAGCAGAAGACTATTTACACACATTGCTGAAAACACAGCGACGAATAAGATGAATGTGACAAATATAAGCATGATAACCTTATTTAAGAATAGTAACTCTCTTAAGATGTGTACTCTCTAAGCTGTACAGGTATCTTGACTATTTTTTTAACAATCCTGGGTCCAAAGTGAAATCCCCATCCACACAACAGCACTGTTCAGCACTTCTGTGAGTAGGCAGGGCAGTAATTAAGTTTATATCACTTTTTAAATGACCTTGCCATGGCAGCTAGATAACCTGCACTGGCCCCCAACTAGCTACAGCATTAGACACTAACACTGAAGTGCACTTATTGCAAAGCTACTATCTTCTTCCTTACCCAATACCTACTACATCACCTCACTTAAAAAGGCTGTCTTTGCAAATTGATAAGACTTCTTGTAGGATTGTAATGTTCTACATGCACTATATCAAGCCACCTTTACATGAAAGAAAAATGCCATATTATTCAACTAGCTCAGAGGTATGTATTCTCGCTTGAGCGGACTGCCTGGTAGGCTGGTATAATCATCATAATTCCTATCTGCATGTGCAGTATTAATACTGTGTTGAGCTCCAATTTGACCACAAACAGTTCTTTCAGACATTCTAATTTTCTTTTTTTTTTTTTTTTTTTTTTTTACAATACACATTAAAGCCAGAGCAAGGATAACACTTGCCACATAAAAGCAGATTTTGATTTTGTCAAATGGGGAAATTAACACACAGAGACAAATAGTAATTGCATTGTGTGTGCAATTCAGGAAACTACTTTTGAAACAAAACATTCTTTAAGTGAACAGAGCTTTGCTTAGGAGATCTTGCAGACATGAGAAGGAAAAAAAATTGGTGATACTTATCTTCAAATTCTGACTTACTACATTTAATACCTTAAAAAAAGTCAAACGATCTCAGTTTTGATTAAAATCAGACGTAACTTAAAACATGATATTCAGTTGGTCTGATTTTCTTTTCAGGCACTCCAGTTTTATCGTTTGAGACATCAAGCACATACAAACAGAACATTTCCAGTTGTTTCAATAAATATGAAAATTTACACAAACTCAGGATTTTGTCTACTGATTCATATGACATTTCAGCAATGCAAGCAGAAGTAAACAAAAAGAGAAGCCAGCTCACTGTTTAGTCATAGACTTACAATTGTAGAAATAAAATTTCTCTGGGGTCTGTGAATCCTCTGTTGTTCAACACAATCTTAAAATTTGATCAAAGTTAAGTGAATACCAAGAATTATAACCAGCTTCCACGAAGAGAAAAGCCCCTTTTAAATAAAACTTACATCATGCCAACAAGCTCCAACTGAAAAAAATGCTAAAATACATGCTTTTAAAGGGAAAAGAACAGAATCCAGGCAGACTCCAAGTCAAGCAACTGTATTCCCTAAATACAACCTGGATTTCATTGATTCAGTTAGCTGAGTTATATACCTGTTTCGCACTGGCTTATGCACAAGCAGAATCTGGTGTATCATCATTTCAGTACCCCTAACCTGAAGATACTTGTATGTGACAACAGTCACTTGTATGGGTATTTTCTCCATCACAGAAGAGAACTGCAGAAAACTATTAAAACTAGGGAAATTTTATTGACTGAGCTTAGGAACTGCTATGCACCTCCAAGTTCCTTTGAAGTCAATCATCTCTCTCAAATGCATAAGAGATGCACAACTGGAACCCCAATTTTTTTCCAATGCCATGGTAGAAAATTTTCCTCAAAAACTCTTAGAGGCCTTTTATTTATTTATTTTTCCTCTCTGCTTGCTGTCATCAACTAAACTACTTCCCTACTTATTACACAGTTGGCTGAACAACAAATGATCTACTTTTGATTACACTGAGATTTTTCAAGACCGATTATACTCTGCAGCTGATGTAGCTAGTTTTAAATCCAGTTCCAACTAGTAACAATGGGCAATCCTTCATCACAAACTAACTGCAGCCACTGCTGCAGAAATGAAAGATATTCACAAGAGTATGCAAGTTAAATTTATTTTAAATATCAAGTTTCTTGGTGAGGGGGGAGTGAAGAGAAAAGCCAGTTAAAGATAAAAATTTTCACAGCAACTGTACACATATTCAATGCACAATTCAATAAATTAAATCTTTTCAAGTCAACATTTTTCCAGAAAAATAGCAGCCACGTTTGGTACTCAAGACATCTAAGGATTGATTTTTCCTGCATACCTACAGTTCACCAACAGCTGAAATGAAGATATTTGACACTATGAACACAAAAGAGGCATTCAAAAATCAGTGAATGGTTCTATAAACATTTAAGTATGCACAGTGTAGAAAACCATTGCCTTCTTTTCCCCCAGATCCTCTCAACTCTCTTCCATTTACACACATAGCCCATAGGTACCCAAAAATACTTCATAGGTAAATTCACAGGATAATGAATATCAGCAACACCAGGAAAATTTGTCAGCCCCCGAAATAATATAGGATAAATATAGAAATGAAAAGATCTTGTACAAATGCTCCTGCAGTCAAGAAGTCACAAGACAACCTATCAGTAGGAGTTATATTCTCAGGGATTATGTTCCCAAGCAAGGGAATGAAGCTGGAGGAAAGGATTAAGGTGTTCCCAGTGTTTGCAGATGAAGATGTTTTAAGGAACATCAGCAGGTAGGGGTTTCACAGACCTCATATCCCACAGCCTCTGCAACCCAGAATGGATCTGAACCAGGAACTCCATGTAATGCAAGCTGATTTTCCAACATCCTCAGAGCACTTCTTTACAGATTTTTACTTTTATAAGTTCTTCAGGTTTGAACATCACTGAAGGCAGTTTCTTACCACTTTCCACACCCGTGCAGTGTCCACCAACCAGCCATGTGATAAACTTGAGCTGTGCGGCAAGAGCTAATGATTTGTAGACTCTAATTTGACTGTATAGCTTTTCCAGAACTCATTTCCTTATTGAGCTACAAGGGTAAAAAGGGCAAGCCAAAGCAAGTTAGCAATTCCCAAGCAGCCATAGATTAAAAGTGTCATTTTACAGGCATTTCAATCCCGACTGTAAAGACCAGCCAAATAAACTTGTACTGAAGAACCTCTTCTTCGTAGCAGCAATACCAACGTAACAAGTCACGTCTGCTTTATCTAGCCTTTCTAATGACCTTGTTTCCCTGAATGCAGATTCAGCAACACCAAGTGCATTATTCTTGAAACAGATTTATAAATGAACCCTTCTCCCCATTCATCAGGAAATTTTGCGTATTTTTTTGCCCGAGACTGTAAACTCAGCCAGCAGTGGCCACGCAGCAGATGCTAGCCAGAAGTCCCCATTTCCAAGGGCATGGTCAGTGCTCTACAACACACACAGATACACACCCTGGCAAGCACCGTTTTCCTGGTAGTCTTCTTGGATAAAGACTCCCAGTTATACTTTTTAATTTACACGAATGGAGACAACGATAAGGGAAGATTCTGTCTTTTCATATCTATGAGTATTTGAGCCCCAGGCTCCAAAAGTGAAAAGTTAAAGGGAAAGATGAGTACCAACACTTTTTTTTTTCCCCCTAAATTTCAGAAATGTTTAACCTATTAAGAATGGAGGTACCAACTGCTACGTCAAATCTACACCCCAATTCAAATCCAAACTCTGCCTGACCTTGAAAAAACCTGAAAGGAGGATATGATTTTAGGACCTCAGGATCACTTTCAGTGTGTTATTGCATACCTTACTGAAATCACACTGGCATAACATAAACTGTATAATGCAGAAGACTGCAAATTGAACAAGCCTGGAGGAATGCAAGGCTCTTGGCAGACTGGTTCCTCCTAGTTTTATAAATTCAGTTAAATCTTTCCTTCAGGATGAGTGCAGAAAGAGAATCTAAAAAACAGCTAAGTATGTTTTTCAAAATAGCATGACAAGTCCTGTGGTGAAAATGTTTATTACAACTAACATTACTCCACATTTTAAGTGAAACTGCAAAATCCATTCTGTTCAGTGCTGTCAACACATATAAACCTGGTTACCAGAAAAGCCTCTTTTTCTCAGATTTCGTTTTACTGTCCAAAAAGTCTAAAATTAATCTGTGCAAACTCTAAAAGAGTAGAAGACTATATGAAGGGATATTCTGAGTATCAGCCTATACTGTTCACAGAAATGTCTTTTTAAGGGATAAGGATGGCTTCAGGCTCTTATTAGAGACTGTGAGGCCTAGCAATTGCTTGCGACATTTTGCTCTGAGGAGTCTGTGATGTTAAAAATGCAAAATAAACTAAACCCAGTAGAATTTCTAGTCTCCTGAATTATCTTAAGATTTTGATTCATTATGTGCAACCATTGTTTTGGAATAGAAGAAAAATTCATTTTACTCAAGAAGTGTATTGTAAGAATGTACAGATGAGCACCCTGAATCTTGCATCATCAGTTTTACAAAGCCACAAAAGGCTTTTAAGGAAGCCTGCCATGTACAATAAATTAGCATCGGTCCAGTGAAATCAACAGAATAGTATCTTTTTACATCAGCAAAGGATTTGTCCTTACAGAAATCTCTTCTTGCCAATTAGTTTCAAGATAGAAGCTCTGTACAAATTGTAGTATAATATTTACATTCTTTTTTACTTTCTCATAGCAGAAACTACAAATTACTCTTACATCAACCTCTGAGTGGTAATCCAGTACTCATGAAATATTCATGAGCTACAACTTAATCAGAAGTGGAGATGTTTTCTCAACTTGATACTATGGGTCTTCCAAGAACAACCGGTCTTGCTTTACAATTCAAGAACTTCGTGATATACAAAGTTGTGCCTTTCTGCTATGCCTAATACAATGTACCGTTAAATACCTTCAAAAGTGTGAAGCATGGTAATAAAACAGAGGAAAATATTCTTCATTTAATGGTGTGATAGAGAAATATTTTACAGCTGGCCCCAGCACACTGCTGACATTTATAATAGGCAGCATTTATTTTAATTCATTATAATTTCACAAAGTAGCTGTCCAGAGGAGTCAAACTCAGGCAAAAATGCTGGTTTTATCTAAAACTGCCGCTGCACGTTTTGTTTCTGTAGAATTGCCAGTGTAGGAAGCGCAAGGTCATAAATCAAATCTTGCTATCCTGTACATCAATACTACACCTCATTGCTGAAAACTACTCTTTCCCCAGCTCTGGATCTTTGCCATACATTTAATGGAGGAGGGAAGAAAAAAAAAAAAAAAAGGAAAGACTATCATACATCTAGGTCCTGGAAAGACTGAAAGGCACACCAGAATACACATACCTAGTTATTATGATCCATGCGAGCTAAAAAATCATGACATACCCACTGGCTAACCTTACAAAATGCTTAGTATTAGTTATAAATAGCACAGAGACTGCAAAGGAGAAAGATCAAAACAGCAATTTTGATACTGATTTTATTAGCCAGCCCTCTTTTCTGAACGAGATTCCATCAAACTGTTCTTCAGTCCAGCTGTTTTCAGACTAAATAAACTAAGTGCAAGGTAGAATATTAGCTGAAAGAATATCCTCTGCTCCCTTCAACTTTGAGCCAAGAGATGAATACAGCCAAATACAGGACACAGACTGGCCAGAACTTCACCTAGGGTAAATTGGAGTGTAGCTAGTTTTCACCAGCTAAGGGAATCTTCCCCATGTTTGCCAGCCAAGGCTATGCTGCAGCACTCACCAGCCCTACTGCTGGATTGTATCTCCAAACTGTACATTGGTAACAATCCCAAGAATCAATCAATTCCTCTTACTGCTAGAACTTCTGGTAATTACTCAAAAAACATAAATAATGACCAGATGGTCATTCTTCACATCACAAAAGGGTGTGAATATATTCTATATTCTGCCAAGGAAAGTTAAAGGACATATTTACTTTAATATGCTACTTGACAGATTTAATGCACAAAGCTTGAAATGTAATAAAAAGTACCAATGCTACAGATATACTGCAACACATATGGTTACAGGTACTGGCTTTCAGGAATACTTTTAAAGGTCCTAGAAGAGTATTTTAACTCATTCTGAAGTAAATTTATGAAGTAAACAGTTACTAAAATCACAAAGGTCCTTCATACGCTTTTCTTTTGTTACCCTCTACTTGTTCTGACTCACTTAAAGTAAGCACACCAAGTCAGCTCTAATAACTCATTGACTTCAAGTGATCTCTATTAACCAAATCCTTTCTCACAGAGCCGTAATTTACATTCAGTTTGCATAGCCCTAGATGCCTTCTCTCTCTCAAACTCTCTAAGGAAAACACAGAAGAAAGGCCCCTTGGGGGAAACTTTTCAAATCGAATTAGTGAAACTGAGCGTGGGTCAGGAGAGGAAAGATATGTATTTGGTGGAACATCAACAGCATTAAGGCTGGGGAATAAAAGAATTAGAGGGCAGCTCAGCTGGTCTGTTCCCAAAGTGAAAATGTTCTAGGAGGATAAAAACTAAGGCATTCCCTCCTCCTTCATTCTTCCTTCTTGTTTGTCCATTTACAAACCAAACACAAAGCCAACTCTTCAAACAACAAGAAAGTCCTATCCAAACCTTCTGTCACTGGCAAAAGATACCCTGTGATTATTTTCCTAATAGTTCTGCTTTCTAATTAAAGAGCAAACTATGCACTTGTTCAACCTATGCTTCATTTTAAAACATCAAAGTTAAACCTTCTGTTTTAATCTTTAAAATAACTTTTAAGCAGGGTCTAGAGATCTTGCAAAAGCTTGTTACTAACTGTACACCTTAAGTATGCATTTCTTAGTTAGTAACAAAGCTTCTGCCAGAGTTTGGAAGCATCCCCATATTAATAATGGATTGTTGAGCTATGATTTTCAAACAGCTTAGATAGGCCAATGCATAGATCTGTTCAAAGCAAAACAGCAAGAAAAAGCCAAGAAAAACACATTTTCTTCAGAAATGATTTTGTCTTTTCTTGGAGCAGGGTAGGAGACTTCTGATTCTTCCATGTCTAACAGACAAACTAATAAATTAGTGTCGTGGTTTAACCCCAGCCGGCAACTAAGCACCACACAGCTGCTCGCTCACTCCCCCCCCACAGCAGGATAGGGGGAAGAGAATTRGAATGGTAAAAGTGAGAAAACTCGTGGGTTGAGATAAGAACAGTTCAATAATTGAAATAAAATAAGATGATATAATAATAGTAATAATAATAATGAAAATTGTAATGAAAAGGAAAATAACAAAGAGTGAGAAATAAAACCCAAGAAAGACAAGTGATGCAAATGAAAACAATTGTTCACCACCAACGGACCAATGCCCAGCCAGTCCCTGAGCAGCGGCCCCCCTGCCAACCTCCCCCCTAGTTTATTGCTGAGCATGACGTCATATGGAATATCCCTTTGGTCAGCCGGCGTCAGCTGTCCCAGCTGTGTCTCCTCCCAATTTTTTGTGCACCCCCAGCCTACTCGCTGGCGGGGCCGTATGAGGAGCAGAAAAGGCCTTGACTCTGTGCAAGCACTGCTCAGCAATAACTAAAACATCCCTGTATTATCAACACTGTTTCCAGCACAAATCCAAAACATAGTTCCATACTAGCTACTATGAAGAAAATTAACTCTACCCCAGCCAAAACCAGCATAATTAGCAAATGCTCCGTACAGTTTAGCAGCCTCCTGCCTAGAAACGATGAATTCCTCCAAGTTTTGCCGTAAAGTGCCAAAACAGCGGAACCAACTTCTGCCCAGACAATTCCAGCCTCCCCAGGATCAGAAATCACTGTGTTAGAGTTATAATCCCTAACTCTTCAGAACAACTGGCAGCAAAAGTTCATAGAAGATATAATATAGAACATTTCTTCCCAGTGCTCCTTCCAACAAGATGGTGATCAGAATCAGTCAGAAGAGAAGCACAGAAAGTGGCAAATCAACTTTTCTTTCAGCAACACTAACTTTGCCCCATTTTATGCATGCTTTGCTTTCTAGTCCTGAAGGATATCCCTCAGCTGAGGAAAGTCTGTGTTTCCAGGATTCTGGAGATCCTGCACTTGAAGTTTCTGACATTTTACACTGCAATCTGACCATTATGTTGCATTAACAAGTTTACATATTTAATGTAAATATGCAAAAATACTGAGAAATTTAAACAGAAGAGTTTAACTTGAGATCTACTGTGAGATAATTGATGTGAATACAAAATCCTCCAGTCACTTACTTACCTTTCTCTCCTCCTCTGCAACTCAGTATCTGAGTTACAATGCCTATAGATCAAGAGAGTTCACATTTGGAAGTATATTGTGCTCTGTTTTCTTACAGTAAATGTCAAATGTTTCTACCATATCCTACTCCAAATCATTTACTCTTTTACTAAGAAACTGTACAATGATCAGGTGACAGGCTGATAGTTATAGTTAATAAACAGAAACAGATGCATCCTCACATATAAAATCTGCACTTATGGCAATACCCTGAAAACACTGTTCGCTGCTTGAAAATAAGTCTTTGATAACCCAGACTTCAAGTAACCTGCCTGAAATCAAAGGTGGAGGAAAACAATATTAGAGGACTGCAGGGGAAAAGATAGCAGGGTCAGGCAAAGGAAGGTTACCAAGACAGAAGGAATGCCTGTGTAAACACTCTCACCCACACATATAGACAATTGTTACTATACCATGAATTAAAACAACCTGTGACCTATATGCTTACAAACATAGTCACTTCCACTCCAGTCTGATAGGAATGAAATCTCCAAGATGTTCTAGAACAATAATTGAAAACCACATCTGTTTAAAATCAGTTCATATTAGCTTTAACTTTCCATGTTTAACTATGCGCTACTAATCAGCTAACTGCTAAATATCCTACCATCTAAACACAGAAGAACTGCAATCAATTGCATTGGCTTATATCCTACATACAATAAATGACACTCACCTAAATGTTACTCACCTGCCTTAAATCCAAGGTGATGGTGACCCAGTGGTATTGCCTCCCATTCTGAATGCTGGGACTTTGCCACCAGTTGTTGGTACCATCAATTGCACTGGAAATTGGGTGCTGCTCTGTTTTAAAGCAAAAAATTAAACGTGTCTTGAAAATACATCTCACTGCGTTTTCTCTGACCCAGCACATTTATTTCACACTGAGCACAATTTCTTCCTGTCATAAAGAAGTAAAAGCTGAAATCTACCCCCAGACAAGAAGGCTGTCATTGGACTCTGCGGTGCTTAATGGTGATTTAAGGTGCTCACGCTTTCTGTCAGCCCTTTGCTCAAAGGTACTTTCACTCATGTAGTAGACAGACTAACATAAAAAGTACTTGACCCCAATACATCCTGTATTCATGGGGAAGAGTCAAAAAGAATGACATAGACCAATGAAACCAAAACAAAACCACATGGAACTTGCCTTTGGGGTTGGCACTGTGGTGGTCGCAGACGCGGCACTGCGCGTTGCGCAGGGGCCGTCCTGGGACGTGCTCCACCAGTTTGCAGAACATCTCCGGTCCCTTCTCCCCGCAGGTGGCGTTGGTGGAGATGTGAGCATTGCTGGCCAGGTTCAAAATGGCRGGGAACAGGCCTTGAAAGAAGTAAYGATTATCAGCCACATCGTAAGGCAACCAAAATACAGACATGGGTATGAGACAAGTCTCTGAACACACAGGGTTTCATGACAAGCTTCTAATCTAGAGTCAGAGATACAGAAAAATACAATGAAAACAATTTATTTTGTGAAAAGATTATCATACCACACTGACACCAGCACATGAATCGTCATGGCCCTGAGGCACCGCAGCCCTGTCTGTCCTTGCCCACTGCCTAGGGCTCCTCCCACCACAGCCCAGGACCCCATTTCAGCCCCCTGGGGCCATCAGCCCCTGCCTCAGCGATGCCACAGCAGGTATGGTCTCCAGCTCCCCACAGAGGTCCCCCCGTGCCGAGCTGGGCCCACCCACCAGCCCACGTCCCTGCCCAACCTCGGCCCGTCCCCAGGGAGGTGCCCGATGCCCAGGGCTGCCCTGGTGCCCCCCAACTGCTCTGCTCCAGGCTGGGGCAGTGGCACGGGCCCTGGCTGCCAAGCCCTGCCCTAATGGACCCCGCAGGGAACCCCCATGGCCCTCAGGGTGCCCCCAGTCCTCATGGCACCCTGACCGCAATAACCCTGTTATTTCACTCCACCTTTCGATGCTTTATTGCTGAGGAACACAAGAGTTAGTAAACTAACTCTTCTGGTTACTAAACCTTCTCTACACATTGTGAATTGATTAAAACCAGGAGGACAACTGGCCCGCTGCCAGAAGCAAGGAGGAACTGTACAGTGCGCACTTGGCTGGTGTGGAAAATGGCGTTTAACTGGAGCTCTCCGAGGCAGCTACGCCACCGCCCCCAACAACACGATCCAGGATCATGGCTTTTAAGGACTGTGATTTAGACCTTTGCTCTGGGCTTTTCTGCAGCCTGTGTAAAGTCTAAGGGATGTTTTGCTTCCCACTTACTAATCTTCACACAAACGCTTTACCGAACTTTCAAATGGTGTTGCTCTTGTGTGCTGGAACAACGAAACAACAGACAAAGCGTTTCAAGATTACTGCTACCGGACTGGGAATCCTTAGTATCTTCTAAAAGGAGTAAAGTTTTACTTTGGCTTGAAAGCTACTGATAAAATTTAAAGAATACCGCATGCGAGACAAAGAAGTTAAGCACAGCTTCTCAGCAACATTGTTATCGGTTTCCAGCCTTCCCTCCTGAGCTAAAAAGATTTTATTTCTTGCATGGTTATGGTATAACAGAGATACTCCATTTCCACTCAGAAGCAACTCTGAAAAAAAGAAACAATTTTGGAAGAGAGTCCTGTCTTTAGAGATTAAACACAATGGGCTGAAATCAAAGCTGGAGCCTTGGTATGGCATATTAACAGTGCCGCAAGAATTGCTACTGTTGCAATAGTGAGGTATTAAAATCACATCTCTGAAAGGGTTTTTAATATTTTCCTCCTGTTATAAGGAATTCTGAACACAAGAAAAATTCCAGTCATATTTGTGAAAATATGTGCCTTTTTCACTAGTAAAACTATATGGAATCTTTTAGTTTGTTAATCTACAACATACATCATAAAAGATTGTAATTTTAATATTTCGTTTTTCCTAGCTGTCCATCTCAACTAGGCAAAATCCAATATTCCTTTAATTTAAAGTGTCTTTGCCCAGTAATTGCATTACCCTAGAAAGCCTCGAGAAAAGTTTTAGTGCTATTTAAACCTTGACTTCAGCTATTGAAAATGTGGCTAAATCCTAACCCTCTGCACCACAGTATGAATAACAAACAGTGTGTTTTCAATTGTGCTATACTCAAAACTTAACAGGAGGGAGATGGAGCTTTTTATTTTTTTGAATCCTGACTTCATTTAAGTTAAATCCAGACTAGGTCAGAAGCCTTGTTCTCATTATAACTAAATCTGATGCAGACGAGGATGCTGAAGACATCCTATTGGCCACTTTGGTGAGGCTTTTCTGCCAGTAACATGTTTTCTGCACAGTCTTCTCTCACCTCATGCAGTATGGGTGCGGCATCGCTCCAGACCTAAAGTTGAAGGCAAAGCAGAAACGCTGCCCTCCATTTTCCTACTGGACAAGAAAGCTCAGTGGTGGAAGAGGGTACCCTCTTTTACATTACTCTCCAATGATATAAAATCTTCTGTATGCAGTATTCCTTACTGTTCATGTAGGCGTCTATCAGCCAGTCTTCAAGAGCTAGCCATTACTTCCTAGGTCATTCATTACCTTCATGCATGTTACACAGTAGCCCCGCCATTTCTTTCCAGGGTCATTTGTTACAGCGACATCACTTGCCTACAATAACCTTCAGTCAACGGACTTGTGCCAAAGGAATAGCGAAGCTCTGAAGAAAAAGTGCTGATGGCAAGTGCTGTGCTGGCCAAGCTTCATTCCAAAACCCCAAGCTCATGTCACCGTAGCATTCACCCTGGACTCAGCCCTTTCGTCTGCTCATCATCAAGCATCTCACTGACTTCTGATAAATTTGCTGATTGATAATGAAATGAATAATGGTATGGTAACATTAAGGTCTCATGATGAGTTTTCTGGGTTCCACAGAGGTAAGAAGAAAGAACATTTCAATCCAACTGAGTTGCACTGGAGTTTTGCCCCAGGATCCAAATAAAAAGCAAGAGATTGTTAGCTTCACCCTGCAAGGTACTGCATCTCTGCAAATCCTAGCTGATTAAGTTCACCTCTGATTCTCTTTAATGCAATCACATTTTAAGGCAATCTGCAGAGGTGCGGCCGCTGATTTCAGTGGAGACTGAGATTAGTGTAGGAGCTGATTTATTAAGAAACAGTAAGTATCTGCAATAAACAAAATGGAAGAGGCAAATTTAATGAGTTGCATCTTTACAACACATTGTTCCTCTTCAGTCATTCAGCATGTTCTTAAGAAAAATCTTTTCTTAAGAAAAGCTGGGTACTCAGAATTGTGAGTTCAAGAGCTCTTAGATGCTCCTCTAACAAAAAAAAAAAAAAAAAAACACCAACCAAAAACTAAACACCAAAACAAACCACAAAGAGAAGAATAAAACCATCTGGTAAAATGTATTTTTATCTCTCTTAGGAAGAGGTAGGTATGATAAAGATGAGCAACCACAGAATCATCATAAATAGGTGACTATCATCATATGCTGCTATAAAACCCAAGTGGCCATAACAGACATAAAATTCTGGCAGAAGATACCACATATCATTAAACTGAACATTTAGCAAATGATTTTTGCATTCTTAAAGACTTTGATGTAACTTTTAGAGTTTGCTAGCTACAGTCCAGCACAAATGATTGATTGAATTGGATTTATCATACTTACTCCCACTAGAAAGGAAGGCAAGTGCGACATACAAAATCCTCACTGTTTCACTGTTGAGCTGTCAGGCTCCATTATCACATTGGACAATTGTAGCTTTGAACGAGCCTTGAGATCTCTCCATATGGATGGCAACAGATCCATATGGATCTGTACAGAGTTCAGTAGTAGTCCTCTCAGCTCACTAAACTAGTTTGGTTGACTATATTCTATTTGTTAAAATACCTTGCAGCCAACTTTGCACGTAAGTACTTGCTACTTCATCTTTCCACCATCGAGCCCATCTCTGTTTGGGAATTACTGTTCAGCATTTTGCAAGAGACTATGGTGGTCCTGAGAAAAGCTGAAAGAATTTTTAAATTAAACTCATTTACTTATAACTGCTGGCCAGCTCTTTTCACGGTAAGGTAAACTCTTTTAACTTGATTTTTTCCAGCTACTCAGCTGCTCATTTTCCCCAAACCAGAGATTCACACACTGCCTAATACCAGAAAATGAGTAGTGTATAGATGCTAATTTGACCTTAAGAAAGAATAACAACTGGTTCACTATAGCTCAGCACAAAAGTGGAGCACAAGGTTTTCATTAGAGGTTCAAGCAAGTTGCTCTCATTTGTAAGGGCTTGGTTTTAGCCAAACTCACTACAGGAAAACTGAAAGCCTGAGTGGGTACTGTCAGAAGTATGACGTTCAGAGCTTTCCTACAGGGGCAAAATGCCCCAAGCTCAGAGAAAGCAGAGGGAATCAAATCCCTAATAAGGTGGTCTGCAACATGGATATGGCAGAATGTTGTCACATTCACAGTCCACAATGTTCAATTCTTAAAGAAATGACAAGAAGGAAGAATTCAAAGGTTAGATGGATTTGTTGTATGTATAGCTCAGCAAGCAGACCTTGTGGTAAAGGACATAGCATTAATGTTTCACCAAAAGTCAGGGAAAAGCCTTGTTCATAATGAAGCCAGTTGTAATGTATTTGAATGATGAACAGGTGGTCAGCATGCAGTATGCCAGGGAAAAGGAAGACAGGCAAAGAGCTTTTAGGTAGATGAGGCAGTCAACTTCTATTTTATGTGCTTCAATATGCCTATTGGCTCTAATCCTTCAGAATGAATAGGGATAGTTGGAGCATGCAGCTTATTGGGCAGATTCAAAGTGCTGACAATTCACACAAAGTCATCATGGATTGAGATACAACATTGCATAAATAAAAGATGTCTGCAACCAGGAGAGCTATTCCTCTATTGTAAAGTTTATGGCTGATCACATGGCCTACACTTCTTTGGGAATTATTCTACCTGAAACCAGGGTCTACAGAAGTACTCACACGCTCCTTGTTGCAGAGATAAGTACCATCATCTTCCCTAGAGACTCAATTTAATTCTTTGTGGTTTTGTGCTTTTTTTTCAGCTAAGTGATTTTGTTATAGGTATAGACTACCAAGCACCCCTGAAGTTTTCACCAAGAAGACTTTCAAGGATTTGGGACGTTTCCAGGGTTCTGGCAACTCCCAACTGTGACCAGTGCACATTTGTTGATACATTCTGGATACACCTGATTTACTGCACATGAGCAGATCAATTCCATAGTATTTGCACAGTGGATCCACATCCTGTACTTGTTGAACATTTTGCCTAGCTCAGATAGCCTGCCCATGTACAGAAGCATCAGTGCACTCCAAAGACATTAGACTTACTCTCTGTGCTCAGACCACAGCACATACACATCACTAATGGAAATATGGAAACCACATGCAGGCTTTTTAGACATATTTCTTCCCTTCCTCATCTTTAAAAAGTATTCTCAGTTTAGGACCCTTGGCTGCATTCTGTACAGCTAGATCTGAACGAAACCCCAATTCCATTCCCGATTAATGATTTTTTCACTCAGGAAATTAATAGTATTTCATCACTATTCTGTTTCAGGTGGAGGGAAAGTGGATTTGTGCATTTTGGCAAAACTCACACATTGTCTGTGTTTTTGACCACGTTTGACTGTATGGATTCTCACAATGTGAATGACAGACAGGGTGAAACTGTATTTCTTCACTTTTTACAGATGGCATATGGAGAAAGGGAGACACTCCTCAGAATARCAATATTCCTAGCAGAGGCATAGCTGGTTAAATTCAGTTATTTTACAAACACACTTGTACAAACAGAAGGATACAAATGAGAGTTCTGCTATACATAGGCTTCACTATGCCAGCAAATATGTTCAATAAGCACAGTAAAGATGTTAATACTTTCTGGTATCCTGATCAACACAGCGAGTATGGCAAAACTTCTTACAGGAAGGCCACATTTAAGACACCTTCCCTCTGACTCCAGATTCACTAATCTGTCTGATATCCCAGAAAGCTGAATAAATTAGGGAGGTGGTTTTTTTCTTTCTTTTTTTAAGAGATCAGAAGACAAAAACTGATGGGAAATTAAGACAAAAGATTATCTGAAGGAAGCCAAGAACTGAGTCCAGAAGGTGACATGATGTCTTCCGGATTGCTTATCGGTGTATCCAATGAAGACTCCCAACTAGACTTCAGTGAACAACTCTACTGAGGCATTCAGCAAAGGAACAGCTTGATTTTTCCCCAAGTATTTTGGCTTTTTTGTGCTGACGGTAATAAAGCAGTAGTTCGCAAGTGAACAAAGTAGATGCGACTTAAAAAACAGAGCTGATGTGTGCAGTTAACAATGAGCTTTTTATTGTGTCACTTCTCAGAACACAGAAATATTTGAAAGGGTCTAATCTCATTTGCAAGTTAGCATTTTTAAAAATGTAAGGCAATCAGCAGTTCATAACAAGCAGGCAACGTTGAAGTTTGCTCACAAGCAATAGATTCTCCATTTACTGAAAACATTTACAGAGGACACAGTGACAGTTGTTCAGAGTAGTTTGATGCACTTCAGGACAACACAAAGGGCTAAGGACAAAGTGTAATAAAATGTCACAGAGTATTAGAATGTATAAAACATGTAATAGTAACTGCAGAAATTGATGTCACATTCTTTGTAACATTCTCAGACAGTTTTCAATAGCACAGATTTGTTTTAGTTGTTCTGTCTTATTCAAGTTTTGGACTAAATGAGTTTACTAAATAAAAGCCCTGAAACTATTGGGCCTGGGTTCAGATTCCTTGCCTGCTTAATAGATTTACCCTCATTTTATTTCACCAGTGAATGTCCCTAGCTTAACCTTTTCTATGCACTTTCATCAGAATCCTGTCCTGTAATGACAAGGAAAATCCAGGCTGATTTCCCTAAAATAAATGGGCCGAAATCCCTAACTTCTAACTGCAGGAATTAAGATACTAATTCCCTGTCCTTAGAGTCAGCAAGAAATCTGTGGTATAACACTGCCATATAATGCATTTTGTGGAGACGTTGCCTAAAAATATGCATTAGCTGCAGCATTGACCCATTCCAAAAGCTGAAAGCTTCACTACAACTTACTCAAGAGGCTTAGGTAGCAAGCCACTAGGTAGAAATCATTTTGAAAACTGATCACTCATTTTTCTGTAGCCCCACAGAGAGGAGAATTTCTGCTAGCACAACACAAACTTTACATGAGCTAACTAAGGGGTATGGTTTTATTAGCAGAACCTCTGCAAACTTTAATTTGCAATGTTTAGATTAAACTGTTTCAGATTAAAATGAAACCTCACTACCATGACAGACCACTATCTTCTCCTAAAACCTGTTTTCTATTTCTTCTCATATTGTAGAGCAAAGCTGACTAATGTGTCAGTCAGAAATACTAGCTGGGGAAGATTAAGTTTATTTAATTCAATCAGTTTTCAATATAAGAACCTACTAAGTTTGTTTGTTCTCAAGAGCTTCCAATGAGGGATATTCCTCACCATCCCTGACAAGTCTACTCTGGTGCTTTATCACTTTAAAAGTTACAAGTTTTTAGTCCTCTTTGCTGCATTCATGATCTTGATTACAGCTTTTGATTACCTGAAAGGCTGTTTTCACACACACTTTTCTAAGTAAACAACCCTTTCAAGCTTTCCACAGTCAATTTTCTAAACCTCTTATCCTTCTGAATTCTTGGCAGTTTGCATCTCTCCAACAGTGCGGCTCCTCAGACCTCCTCAGCACCAACTGGAGTAGAATAATTTCTTAAATTCTTGACAGGTTTGTTAACACACCCGAGAATAAGTTTTGCTTTCTTTTCAAGGCACTACAGTTCGGTTTGCATTGCAGGCTAAGGTAAATAAAAGATGCTTTTCTGTTGTACTGCAGCCTGGTCAGTCATGAAAGGGAAGTATACTCCACATCAGACCCTGGGATGAGCTCAGGTTATCTGTAAAACAGATTACTTTGCAGCCATTTGCCGAATACTCATGAACACTTGCTTTCAGAACAATCTGCTGATTATTTCACAGCTCTGATTCTGTAAAGCTTTTGCAAATCACACTTAAACAATCCAAGAAAGAACAACAAATAATCCATTACAGCGGTTAATCCATACAGGGTTACAACATTCTGCTTGAACCCTGCAAGCTGTTAGAGCACAAACAAGCTACAGAAGACCCAGCCTTGCCCCTTCCTCTGTCCAAACGGCAAAGGGCTTCTCCGCCAAACATTTTCTGCTGTTGCTTATGGGCATTCAGCATTAATGAGAGCCTTAACGGAGATAGGGTACTGCAGCAACAGGCATTTACCTACTGTGGTCTGCCTTGGGCTAGATGATGTGCTAATTAGCATTCAGTGCTCAGAAATGTATTGGAAAGAAATACAACACTGCGAATTAATAAAGATGCATTCTGTCAAATTCAGACTGGAAACACAGAAGGCAAAAGTTTGCTCACTCAAGAATGAACATCAGCTGTACTATTCTCCCCCCACTACTTTCCTCCATGTAGTTTGTGAAGGTTAAAGAGCGAGAGTCTGGTACAGCTTGCATGTCTTCCTTAAAACTCTCAAACACCAGCAAACAGCCAGGTTGATGGCCAGAATGTAGCAGAGAATTTGAACAAGGCAAAATGTCTTTTTTCCAAAAAAAGGGCAGAAAACCTGAACCCTAATAAAATTTTAAATTTCAAAGTGTAAGAAGCAGCATGCTAAATATAAAAGGCAATGGAAAACTAAGGTAAAGGAAGGGGGAGGAAAGCATTACGTCCCAATTAAGTCTTAATTGCAAGATGCTGAATTTCCCAATATGCAGTATTGGAGGGATAGAGAACTAAAATCAGGGAATTATCAAACTCACTGAAAAACGTCTATAACAAAGAAAACCCAGACTTCCAGATTAAATATTTAGAAAAAAGGAAGGCCAAGCCATACTAATACATCTGCACAAGAAACTGAAGCTTGTCACCTCTGTTAGCTACACAGTAACTAAAGTTTTCTTACACAAAGTATTGAGGTTTTTAACACCGTGGATGGGTTAGATACTAGTTCAGACTGAATACTAACACGAAAACAGTATCCTTTAGATTATGAAGCTAAGTGTTAACAAGTCAGCTAATGCAAACTTTACAATGTCCCACCTTCTGAGTCCCTCTCATGCTCAGAGCTTGCAAACATAGATGTAGATCATATAGAGACTATGTCACAACACGTACTCAAATTGGAAGTAGAGAGGATAAGGATGCAAAGACATGAGTCAGCATGCAAATTCTTAACACAGAAGGAGTTTGAGCAACTGATTTTCAGTCCCATCCAGAGATTCCTACAAATGAGCTACCTTGTTTCCCAAAGGAGCGCACATCACCCTTCACAGCCTTCAGCTGAATGTTTTGAGAGAATAGAAAACATTGGTAAACACAATAGGTTTAATAGCTTACATCACAACCCTGAATGTGGTTTCTAGTATCATGGCTTGGTCCTTCATAAATTTCAGGGATGTGAGGCAAAAAAAATTCAAGTTTGAGTTCTCAGGGATAAAAAAAAAAAGAGCATCAAAAAGTTTTATCACAGCAATTTCCAATACCTTCAATATCGGCAGTAACTTGCTTGCTTTCAATCAAAACAAACTAAGGGGCAGTAGGAAGAAAAGAAGAAAACTAGCTTTCGTGCTAGTTTTCAGCATCAGACAGTACAACTGGATATAAAAGGTGGGTAATCTATGAGTACTCTCTCTATATATCATGCATTTTCAAAGTATAATCAATATTTCTTCTGTCAAGTCATGCCTTGCAAGTATTGATTTTTTTGTACGGTGTTGGCCTGTTCAAGAACCTGCCTAGAAATTCTCACAGCATTTACACCAAAGCAAAAGAGCCAAAAGTTGACAGATGGGCAGGCTGCCAAAGAACAACAAACCTGCCAGACCATGAAATTAGTTCTTTCTTGTTCACCCAAAGCTTTCTCCACATGTTGAGGATTCTACCTCATTGTGTTTGTTGGTTTGGGGGTTGTTCTTTCTTTTAGCATTACACTAGCTTTTTTTCCTGAAGTCACCTTAATCTTGGGAACGATTTTCACTCAAACGTGAAGTAAAGACAAGCCACAGCTATTAAATATTTCAGTGTCTTGTCAGTTTTGCTTATATGCAGCCTAAGACACAATATGTGCTTAGAGCACTATGACAGTAGTACTGGCAGTGTGATTGGCATGTCAAAGACTAGGGACCTCAGTCATTTGTCACTTATGATGTGTCCCARTATCAACAAGACAGAACATTTTTGTTCTTACTGATGTTGGATCTAAAGTAGCCTTTCCCCCACCACCACTTTTACTATGACTACCTCAACAGATAACGGCTCACCCTGCACTTCTTTCCTATCACCAGTTTTCAACCCGAGGCAACAGTCTTCCTTGCAAATGAAAATCCTGTCTGGGTTTAATCCTAATCAAATTTGCATGCATAAATGTGCAGCTTTAGGCTTCCCACTGAATCATTTATTATAATAAATAGCAAGTTATGACCCAAGTATCTATTAGCTCTCTCCTGATTCTAAATTTATATTTATCACTTGCAAGGTCTAAGAGGCYTGAGCTTGAGAAGAATTTTAAAGGTTTAGTGGTCCCAGTCACTTCTGTACTGTGACTCAGTATCACAACCAAACAAAATGTTACTACTTCTTTTCCCATGTAAACTTAAAGAAGGACCCCTTGAGGCAGCTGGCATCTCCTTGTGATCATAAATGAAGTCTTACAGCAAGTAGCTGTACTACAAGGATTCACTYAGTTCATTTAAGCTTGTTATTCACGAGCCATATATAAAACCAAAATTTATTTCACTTCCCTAATTTCAAAAAATGAATTTTTTCACTTTCCTAAAATGAATACACTATCTTAATATTACAAATTGCAGCTGCCTTAGATGAAGTTAAATTTCTGTTTAAAATAAGCTGAATTTTTCCATTAATGAACAAAAGCTATTTCAAGTTGAAGAGGTTTTGGCACCTCAGAACTACCAGCTCTCCTGTTTTACAAAGACGTGTTTTTTTCAGACACAGAAGAAAAATGTTTTCATTCCAGCAGGCACAAAGCCATTGTCGGGGCACATACAGCCCCGTTATCACTGCCAGATCTTCCTGGGTAGAAGGGAGGGCATTTCCTCCAGCTTGAATGGACCTGAAAGGATTTGCAACTGTGTAACACTGAAGACATGCAAAACTTGATCATTCCCTTATCTCTACTGACAAGATTTTGCAATCTCTGATTTAAATGGTTAATTGGGAAATAACCTCTGTAGGTTTTTTTTTCAGTTACAACCAACTGTTCAACGTGCTATAGAGGTGGCTTTCTGCTCTTTGCAAAAAGTAAAATATATCCTGCTACCTTTTTTCTAGGCATTTTACTCTAGGCAACAAAGTAAAATTGCAAATCGCCATGCTTTGTTTACTTACATCTGCTGGTCTCCTGGCACACAGGTTAACAAATGTACAGGGCACACACTGTAACTATTTTAAACTATTAATAGCTGTTGCACCTATTGCACATTTTCTATGTATCAAACCCTCACCACTTTCAAACCTTCATTTTATTATCTTACAGTAAATGTCTTCATGAAAATCAAAGGTATTTRTGTCACACAGGATAAATTCCGGAAAAAGTGTAATTTTAATGACACAAAAATAAAAGGGGGGGAAAAAACAACCAATATTGCAAACTTTTTAAARAGTTCTCTTCTGTATTGCCATCAATGCTCAATAACTCAGCCAGCCRCATGGAATTTTAATCAAGTGTCCTGAAAGTATTTTGCCTTTGGCCTGAAAACAAGAATGATGCATTTCAGCCCAAAGGGCAATTTTTAAAGAAAATTCTAACAGCCTGAAGACCAGGACTGAGAGTTCAAGTAATTTAATTTAAAATTCAGCAATGCTACAGTGACACTAAAAAAATTGCAAGGCACATTTTGGATCCTACACTGAAACACCCCAACAGTTTTTGCTGATTACTGTGGGAAATGCAGCGAACATATAGGCAGGGCTGCAGACTGGGCAGCTTATTTCTCATTGTCCTTAAGAACAGAAAAGATAAGGAGGGCTGCTCAAGTTTTAGAGAGAGATTGTATCATCAGTCGGTACTACGTGGTATACAGAAGGGTTTTTCTTCTTTGGGGCAAACATCCCAACCTCTTCCCTGCCACTGCACCACTGAGAAGCCCCTTCTTATCCTCTTTTCCTATCACTACAGCAGGATTTTCAGCCTACCAGAGATATCCAAACTTGGATTTGTCCATTACCACTATTGCCCATGGCAGCACAGCAATAGCAGGTCCTTACACCAAGTACCCACAGTAAAAAGTTTCAGAGCAACCTGACGTAGCCACTGGAGCTAAACACCAGCGTGGCAACCTCTGACCCATGCCAAGATACACATTGAATACAGCTGTCCACCAGCAGTCATGATCTGTACCTACTGCTTCGTTGCTGCCTTCAGATCATATACTGTATCACTCATCGCTATGGAAAGACCTATCCTCCTTCAGTCATCACGCAATTCATCTTGAAGTTCCCTACCCAGGCACATACATCTCTTTCTCATTGCTTGCAAAGAGCAGCCTCCTCCACCTCACAGAAAACCCGCACTGTACTTTGCAGAATCATTTCTTCAATTAGAAATGTCCCCCTTACAATATTATCAAATATGCAAGAAACTAAGCTGTCCCTTGTATGACCACTCTCAAGTAAAGAGTGGTCATCCATTTGACTCTAGTATTTGCATTTGCTGCATGCCTTTAGCAATGATAAACTTGCTCTGGAGGATGTTGGCAGACACATCGTAAGCCTACTTCAAGGAAGATAAATTGGGATAGGGCTTGGAAGGACTTATTCCTGTAAGTTTTAGCTTAAAATTCATGTTTACTTCTAAAGTCCATTTCAGTAACAAGCTCACATTTTTGCATTAGCAAAAAAAAAAAATGATGGTTTCTAAAATTCTGATCAACTTTTAGTGAGATTTATTGTTAATATCCAAAAATAAGCCTTAAAAATACCCAGTTTTATTCACAAATCATGGAGTTCTAGATATGTGGCAGATTTGCTTTCTATTTGTAAAAATGTTTTTCTTAATCCTGTAAATGAGATATATTACCCCATAAAAGCAAATTGGACTACTTTGGCAATTAAAAAAGAGCCTTACTGAATGAATACATTAGTTAGCAACTACTGAAGGAATAAATGAACAATTGTCTGTAGATAAATGGAAATTCACAGCAATTCTCCCAAAGTCAGTGGAGTTCATTTGATCCTTCATTTTCCCATCAAAATTTTTATCTCTTCAGCGTATTTTAAAGGGTGTTTTCTAGCAGAAGTCATTGAGTACACGTTTTAGAGACTCTGCAGGCTAAAGCAAATAAAAGGAATCCTAGAAATTGCAACAGCATATATTTCACAACCCCAATTTAAACCAGGGTTTCCACAGATCCTGACAATTCAAAGAACTGTCACTTCAAACTTCTGTTATCTAGCCCTTCTCAGCCAATAAAGTAGAAACAACCTAATCATCAGAGGCATTAGCACACAGTTACAAGCCTTTTTTGCCCTCCCCTCTTACAACAGTGCAAGACATGCACAAAAGGCAGCACTGTAAAGGCAAGTGAAATATATGAATGGTGTGGCATGGAGAACAACAAAACACACATTAGCTATTCATGCATTTGAATGAGAAACGTTTGTAAGGGAAAGCTAGACAAGAAAAACCAGTGGACTCTCTTTGGCAGTTTTATTAGTAGCGAAGCACCTTCAGGAGCTGGTTTTCTCACCTCTGTAAAGCAACAGCCAGAAACAGGGAAGGCGTAATTCGATTAATTGGTTTTTCAAGCACAGGCCTACTGCTGGTGCTAGACTCTCATCGATTCACTCACTGTCTCGATACTCCTGGATGGATCTGGAATAACCCTGAGAAGCCAGTGAAGACTGGCCAGGCTCCATCCAGCCTGGCAGCAGCTCTGCCCTGGGTAGGGAGCGGCGGAGGAGCAGCAGGTCAGCCAGGCTCCCCAGCCTGCCATCCTCCCGGGCACCCAGCTTGCCCACCACCTTGTGCCGTGGCTGCAAAGCTCGTTCTGCCAGCGCCCATGTAAACAAAACGAGGGACAGCTCGGACCCCGGCTCCAGTCCTCCCTGGAAGGGCGGCATGCGGCCACAATCAAACTGCACTGGAAGTGCCAGTCGCTACTGGGTTTTTTCCTCTCCTTCCCACACAAACATTTCTTTACACACTTCTTTGATCAGAAGGCAAAATGCTAGTTGTGCTTTCAGAAAACTGAATAAAAACTATCAATACTAATCTAAGCGAGCATCGGTGCTAGCTCCAGTTTGCATTTATGCTCAATGGTTGAATTCCAAGGTTTATTATAGTCAGCGTGACTTGTGCCACCGATTTGTGAAGAGCTAGGATTTTGCTATTAAAAACRTCATGCTTCATCAGGTCCACAAGAAAAAAATAATAATCCAATAATCAAATCAAGACTATAGAAGTTGTTTCGAATTACCTATACAGGTTCTGCACTGTCCTCTCAGCCTTTCAGCAAATAAAAGGTTATACAAATATGATAAAGGAGGCAGTGGACATGGGCCTATCTTCAAGGTCATTCTGGAGCAAAACAGCAGTAAAAATGCAGGCAGAGCCAAGGGGAAAATAAAAGTTTCCACTTCAGAAAGACCATTTCTTAAACAGCTTTTTAACCTTGATTCTCACGCGGGAATCAAGAGAGGGGCTGGATCTCACAGCACAATAAATGAGCTCACAGAAAGGAATCACATTATGCTTGCAAAACAACTTTCAAATCTGAAACTTTCATCTAAAAGAATTGGTTAGGGAATATCTCTGACGAAGTCATTACTGTATTAAATGACAGTTTAAAAAAATCATCAAAAGCTAACAAGTTAAAGATGATAAAACAGAAGGAATTGCTAAAGGCTGAAATCTACTCTGCCTACACAAAGCAGCAGTGGGATCTTCATGGCCTCGCCTGGTAGGAAAAGCCCAGAAAAGACAAACCAACCCAGTCCATCAACCCACATTAACTGCTGCTTTACACAGCCTGCAAGGTTGGACCACTTGTGGAAAGGGCAGTGGGTGAGACTGCCTGCCATGCATCCCCCCTCCCTTCCAATAGCTCGCTGAGCCCACGTGGCCATTAGAGCAGCAGTGATTTTCCAGGGAGACTTTAAAAAAAAACAGGTTTTCAGGTAAAACCAAAGCATCCTGTAAGTCTGTTTTGCTCTGCCCGAAACACAAGGGAAAACTTCTCGGGAATCATAACTGCTGTTTCACATCAGGAGGTGAAGTCTAARTTATGTGCATCTACATATCTTTGTAATAAGGATATTGAAGGCTTATACTTTGATAGTATTTTTATAGTCTTACACTTCTATGCTTTCTAATTTTTAGAGTGTTATTTATATCTACTGTAACTACAAAATAAACCTTCTAGTTTTCCTGTAAAATTGTGAGCTTTTAATACCCAAAAATGTGTATAAAATAATTACATCTCAGGACAAAATCAGTTTTTTCCCCTCTAAAAAACACAGAACGATTGAGAAATCATTAAAATAAAGTCCTTAAATAGCAGAAATAACTAAAAAAGAATGAACACAGACACACCTAACCTTTTTTTGCTCTGACCCACGAGCAAATGAATCACTCACCTCAAACCTCAAAGCCAGAGAGCTGTACCCATATCCTAGTGCCCAGAGGCACTGTACACAGCCTCTGAGATATCACTTAAGTACCTAAAAGCATATATAAATGGGAAGTTTGATTGATGTGCACCTAAGGTTTATGCCAACTAACAAATCACAATTCCTGCAAGCTGACCTAACCAATCTCATCTTGCAAAACTTCTCCAACACAGTATTCCTCTGTTTGGTCAGGAAGGGATGCCTGGAGGACAGAAAAAAAATAGATGTAGGAGAAGGCAGCAAACCCCACCTGAAGATCCTGTGTGGGACTGCTGTAAATACCAACAACTGATCAACACACACTGATAGTCCTGAATTTCCAGAGATGCATTTTCTAAGCCCTCAGGGAATGGAGAAAATATTTATGACAGACAAATGTTTTTTTTATCTTAATCTTCAGTCTACTTAGAATGCTTTCACGGAATTTTTCTCTGTCACATACCTTTGTACTCTGAGAAAAGAAGAAATAGTCTGTGGCTTGTTGGTGCTGACTTTCTTTTAAAATAAGTGAGGGAAAAACACAAAGCAGATTTTAAATTTAGGACTTTCTAATCAAGGCCAAGCACAATGTTTTCCCCACAGAATGTCCAAGATGTTCTTTGCAGACCACCAGAAAAACTGAAATTTCTCATGGTTCTTTCTTCCTCCCTCCCATCCTCAAGTCAGACCTCAAGTAGCAAAATTTGCACCTAGTTGAGACCCATTACCTTTTACATTACTCTTTTTACACTACAAGTTCCTTTTAATATGATCAAGCCTCATTTCTATTTAATAAAGGTTTCAAAATATATTTGTGTTGCTTATTATGAATTTAGGGAACCTTATCATTTTAATGCAATGGTACCCACAAAGTCAGCATTCCTGGGGACATGCAATGTGGCCTCTGTTTGAGGTGACTTCATAGACAGGTCATCTAAAATTGACTTTTGTAGAGTACAGAACAAAGTCCATTACACTAAGGCCTCAACAGCCAAACTGTGTCAGAGAAAACAAAAGCCCAGAGCTCCAGAATTACATCTGCTCTTCTACAGAGTTTTGCTGCGGTGTGCCAAGTCCTGTAGCCCAACAGAGAGGCAGCTGCTGCAGCTCTATGTTCCCAGTAGGAAAGCTGAGCATGTATTCCCAACAGGCACGTACATAGCCACACACACATAATGCAACACGTATATGCATATACATATGGCCAGCCACAAAGATCAACAAAGACAGAAATGCACAAATGCAACCACCACCAATGGTCTCATCCTGTTCCTTGCTCCAGCTGATCAGGATGAAAGACCTTAAGTAGAAAATATATATTCATATACAGACATACATGCAATGTGGATTCCTTCAGTAGCTGGACTTGGACACTCAGTCTATCCAGTAACTGTCACCCCCGGACCCCAGGTCTGCCCTGTTGCTGGCACCTGGGCTTGTGAGGTCCACAGCCCCACTCCAGCTGCTGGTCCACAGACTGCCTTGCACACACACACAACCACCCCCATCACACCCAACACACACCCACTATGGCTCCCTCCAGTTACTGGCCAAGACGCTCAGCCTACCTTGTAGCTGGCCCTGGATCTTCTCGTCACCAGTTGCCCAACGCAGACACACACACATGCAGACAGGTCTCTTGGCTGGCCCCCAGACCCCACAGTCTGCCCACTAGTTGCCTTGGATCTCCTGCTCCCTCCAGTAGCCAACTTGGAGACCCTCTGGTCTCTCTAGTATCCCTCCCAAAATTATGGCTGATTTGGTACCTGGCTCCCAAGCCACTCATCCTGCTGGCTGGTTTATATCTCCATGCACACAGAGACCCCCTCACCCAGGACAACAGTTAGAAACAGAGTTTAATAAAAAGACAGGACATGTACTGATGACGTACAGGGCATGGAGAGACAAGCGTACTGACCTGCAACCTGTTTACAGCCAACTGGCCTCCTTTAACATCTTACCCCTCTCCCCCCCGTTCCCCATACTTGCTCTTTCCTAGACCACCTTGATCTCCCCCCCCAGTCCCTGTCTTTGTCTCTTCCTCTACTCATCCCAAAGTAAGTCTTGTGCAATCCCAAAATGTTCTCCCCCCCCCCCCATCCCATAATGAGTCCCATAATTCTGTACACAGCTGCCACCACCACCACTGCACCATAAGCTCTGGAGAGCTGCTCCTGTAACTCAGTGATGGTTGTCATGGGACAGCTCTGGCAGGGGCTTGTTTCTCTGGGTTCATTATTGGGATTGCCCCACCTTGTTCCTCTGTGCTCCTTTGTGTGTGTGTACATGAGACTTATCACGTAATCTAAAAAGTTAAATAGAGCGTGGACAGTTAATAAGTATCTCGTGGCCCTGCTACTTAACCTGCATGAAGACACAAGGGGTGTATAGGTTCACTGTAACTGAGGTTTCCAATCCAGGGAAAAAGTGATAACTTAAGCCAAGTATACCATTCTGCCCAATTTTGCCAAAAATTAAAGTTTTCAGCTTACCACAACTTTAAGTGATTCTGCCTCAGACTCCTATCATATTTTTAGCTCATCACTCTCCTGCCTCACACTGCAAGTTGCAAACAGCACTGCCTCTAAGTTTTCAACAAGTCTCAAGGGACTTTAGGTTTCTTTTTATCAGCAAACAATATTCACAGCAGTGGAAGCATAGCAGAAATATTAGAGGAAAATATTTAAAAATAAAGGCAAACTTTGCAGGGGATATAAACCTTCCCATTTCCCATATCACTTAACTCTTTGTTGCAGATTTCATGAAAAATCTTGTATTTAAGACTGATGGAAACAAGCTTTATTCTATTCAAGCCATTAGCATACACCAACCTACGATGCAGTATGGCAAAGTACTTATGACATTTTTTTTTCACCTCATACAGAAAACATTTGGGAATGCAACATCCAGCTCATCTTGAAAGTGTAAGAAGACTTGCTTCAAAGTTTTATGGTCATCCCAGTACATTCTGGAAGTCTGGCTCTCAGTTTCAAAAGTGTCAGAGGAAACGATACCAACGCACAAAACACCTTTGAATGCATGAGGCTGTAGCGAAGCAACTAAGAGCGTAAGATCTACCTATCTAGGTTTGTAGACTAAAGGCCAGATCTAAAAAAACCCAAAAAGACTGAAGTATCTTCCTGCCAAATGCTGTCACACCTACAATTAAAGCACATCATCTCTGAGGTGGAACTTGCCATCCTGAATTAGGCCCCCAAAAGTCCCTCTCCACTAAGTGGGATGCACAGTCATCCCACCGAGTGGTGCCAGGCTTGAGTGACCCAGTAAAAAAAATAGCAGACACAGGTACAATAAAAAAAGTTTTTCTCCTGAATCCGGACGCCTGATTGCCACTTGCAACAAGTAAATAAAAAAAAAAGGAAGGCCTGCAATTTGATTCTCCTTCCATCTTTGAGTGCCCTAACGATCCAACTACAGCATCAGCTTTTTTTCTCACCCATTCTCCTTCTGCACCYGTTAAACTTACATTCTTGGCTGCACAGTAGCTCAGTTTCAAACAGAGGTTTGGAGAGATTTCGTACACGCGTCTCCTGCATTACCTGTCACAGCAACTTGGTAATACAGCACTCTGTTCAGAAATTGGAGATGTGGGTTCAAACCATCTAAAACTAAGGAGATTAACCTAAATCTCCCACTTCCTGGGCAAGTGCTCTAACAATCTGATTTATAAGCAAACCATATCACTTATGTTTCAGCAAAAAATGTGGTTGCTGACCATATGTCATAATTTGTGTATTAGTCATAGCCTAAGCATACTTACTAAACCAGATTCTTGAAGCAAGGTGGGTTTGAAACCCAAATGATGATAAGCGTGAGAAATACCTGTGTTCAGCTCTGCCCAGATGGAGCACCCCAGGCACCTTCCTGGGGCCGTTCAATCCCCTGAGCATCAGCACTTAAAGACTATTGATTCCAAAACCCCAGGCAGGAACAACAGAGCAGGCTACTACTGCACCCCAGCTTACAAAAACAAGCTGTGGCGAGATGCAGCTGAGGAAACATTTAGTCTACAACTACAGCCTTGAAAGTTACCATTACCACACATTTACAGTAGCAGGATGKTTTTTTAATTATAGAAAAATCACCTGACAGTGGCAGAATCAAATTTATGAAATATAGGCAATAGGTGCAAAACCATTAACTGATTTCCCCTTCTACTTTGTAGACCTGTATCACTGTTACCTCCAGTATAATTAAGAATGCATTCCAGCAGAGCAAAGCCGCTACATAAGCCTCCAAAATGGCTGTTTGCTTCTGAGGCTGTAAAATAACTCTCATCTGGATCCGGACACTGCATGAAGAGTTACTCCACTAGTGGATACAAAAGACTCAATTGAAAATACAAACCCAACTTTTCAACATGACGGGGACACTTTAACAAAACACCTGCAATTAAAACGCCAACTAAATTTTATAGGTATGTAGATATTAATCTTTAGGCTGAAAGAACCAATCATTAACCTTCAAAGCTGTTCAGTGCAGGGATTTTACTATTCTGTGTTTCTCTTCCTTAGATTGGACTTCAGCACTTTCTGACAGACCCTTGCGACCGTCGTACATTCCAGTTTCCTTATCTGCTGACAGGACAAAAGCAGGAACGAACAGAAAAACAAGAAATGCTGAGAGTTCTACCAAGGTACTCTCCATGGGCATGCCAACGTACCTTTCCCCCAAACTTCTCCAATGCTCTTGCAACAGCTCTGAGAAATCTTTCCAGCCTCACCACAAACTGTATTTTTACATCGATGCTTACAAGTTTGAGCTTCAGTTGTTTACTTTCTGCAAAAGCAACATAGCTATTCTAATCTGCATCGCATTCTTCACATTGTTTTAGGATCAGTTATCCTGGATTCTGGTTTTTGTAAGGCAGCTACCCACCAGGGGGGTTTGATACTCRCTGCTTCCTTGGACGAGCTGTGCTTTCATGCTGAGAAAAAAAAATTCTATCAACTTATTCTAACAGGAAGAATGATCTCCTGACCTGATCTTTCAGCTAGAAAAATATAGTTATAAACAGCCCCAGGAGGGGTGGCTTAGGAACAATCAAATATACTGGTATCTTCGATCACCAATATAAAAATATGTATTTTATCAAGATGCCTCTAACAATGTGAGCCACTATACAAAAGCTGGAATATCAGCACTAAACTACTTGCAAAAGCTGCAGCAGATTACTGCAGTGTGATCATTGCAAATTTCTATGAAAAAAAGGTATGGACTCTTGTTACCTATATTTGACCAGCTTTAGGAAAATTCCTATCTTTTTAAACTGTGTGCTAATATACATATTCAAATAGGAGTTAATAGTGAATTTAGGAGTTAATAGTGAATTAAGGTTATTTGGTGTGCATAAGATGGTACCTTACAAAAAAAAATTGTGAAAAGTAAGTTTTGCATTATTTTGTCTGGCTTTTCATTTGTTTCTAAGAGTGAATTTTCATAACCAAGGTGAAGTGTATTTATTTACATGCTGAAATATATAGACTCAGCAGTTTACTTGGGCTTGATTTTGTCCTCCTTACCTGGAGGATGAAGTTTTGCACACATAATATTAATAAACACACTCGCTTTTACTGCAGCGTGTAAACATCCAGATGCTAATCTCCCACACTATATCCATCTTGAACACCACACTTCACCGTAAAGAAAACTAAGTCATGCATCTGCACAACATATGCCTTCCAACCATTTTCCATTCCCGGTTTTTGTTTTTTAAGAGAGACCTAATGCAGCTGGGGACTAGTGTGCAGGGAGTAGAGATCAGCAGAAATTCTGCTGTTGACACCACCAGGAGCTGAATCAAGCCAAAGGTGAGAGCATCTGGTGTCTACCAGTGCTTTCCCTTATAACTCAGCAGAGTCAACTACTGTTGACCAAGTAATGGAGAGTGAACTGCTGTTGCTCACTAACTTCAGGCTCGCTAGGAAAACACAGGTTACTGCACTTCGAACAAAGAGGATGCGTGAGATTAAGTTATTCGCAAAGCAAGAACTCGCCGCGCAGCGTTCCGGTATCCCGGCTGCAATGCACCGGCCAGCCCCACGTGCAAAGAAAGAGAAGAAAACTTTCGTAAATTATCTCCATTACATCCTCATGCTACCTCTGCCTCATGCCTGGAAAGTGGTTTTGATCTCCTCTCGCCCCGCATAACAGAGCTTAATCTGGTTTACATTAGCGACAGCGTGAGGCATCCTTCGGGTCTGCCTGCTCCGCTCCCTTCTCCGGAGCGGGACCCCCGGAGCTGCGGCCCCTGCCCGGCTCCCGCCGGGACAGGGGCCGCACTGGGGGCTCCGCCGCCACGGGGCGGGCGGCGCTGGGGGCCTGGGCCGCCCGCCAGCCCTCCCCCCTGCCCCGGGGAGCGGGGCAGCGGCCGTGCCGCCGGGGCCGCCCCCTCCCCCGGGTTTCTGCCGCTCCACAGCGTCTCTCGGCTCCCACAAAGGGAGTGGGCGGCCCCGGAGGCGGCCGGGCGGAGTGGCCCCCGCCGCCGAGGGAGAAGAAAGGGCTCCAGGAAAGGGGGGAGGGCGGCTGTTCAGCGCGGAGATGAGGAGAGGAGGGATAAAGGAGGGGGGGGGCGCAGGGAAGAGCGTGGCAGCGAGGCGGGCGGCACTGCCGGACCCCAGCCCGCCTCCCCCCCTCGGGGCTCCCCTCGCAGCACAGCACGGCCCACGGCACCGGCTCTGCCCGGCGAGGGCTGGGGGCACGCCGCCAAGGCTCCCCCAGCCCCGCGGGGGCGAAAGCCTGCCCCGGGACGCGGCGGGCGGCTGCAAACAAACTCTGCAGGCGTTGCATTGCACTGCGCTGTATTGCAAGCAGTACGCACCCCCGCGAGCCCCGCACCCCGCTGCGCTCACCTCGGGGTTGGCCCTGCCCCGGCACCCAGAGCAGCGAAGCCACCGCCAGCAGCGCCGGCAGCCGCCGCCCGCCGCTGCCCATCGCTGCTACTGCCGCCGCCGGGAGGAACGCTGCCCGCCCCACCGAGCGCGCCCGCCTTATACGCTCCCCGCCGCCCCCGGCCCGCCCCGCCCCGCGCCCGCACCGCCGGGGGCTCGCTCACACGCACACACCCGCTCACACGCCCGCTCACACACTCATACGCTCACCCCGCGCCCCGCACCACACGTGTCCGTCCCCGCAAAACCGCTCCCGAAGCACTTGCAGCCCCGGCCGCGCCTTGCGGGTGATGCGCGGGGTGCGACCAGCCCGAGTCCGGTGCCTAAAAAGTTCTGGAAAGCTGTAATTAATGAACTGGGACTTTTGGCAAGGAGGGGAGAAGGGAAAGGTGAGTATGCGAAATAAGAAGGTGAAAGTGCGCGGGGGGAGAAAACATTGCTAAGCTAATTCRATAGCAGCTTTCCCATACGGCTGATATTTTCACGTGTTTAAAAAAAATTCAGCCGCTGAGGCTTTCCTTGTAAATGCGTCATCCCCAGCTTTGAAACATCATGCCCGTGCCGATGCTTTTCGAGCCTCCGCTCCACATCAACACAGCAAATCAGCCATGTTTGTAAATGAAAGGAGTTCTCTCCTCAGTTAGTAAACTAAGAGGTTGACTACTTTTGTCCCATAGGAAGTCTTTGCAACTTTTTAATGATCAGCTACCTCTTGAAACCCGCATAAACACAACAAACTGCTTGTAGAAACTCCTCAAGGTAGTGATGTTTCTCTCATACTTCAGGAAAGTTAATTCCCATTAGGCTTTCCTATTTTAAGGTTTGTCAGGTCGCAGAGCTCATATCTACAGTACTCCTTAATGAATATTTCAAGTAAGTTGGAGCAAGGAATGATGTTTTCCTGGGAAAAGAACTATATGCCCAAAATAACTTGGTTGAGGTGGGGGAATTTTAGTTAAAAGATACTGTCTCTCAAATGAGAAACCCCACTGACAACGCATGCTGCTTATTTTTTAGAAAAATATTGTGTTGCTCTGTAGGGTACTGCATTTAAAACCATATTTCAAAATACAATAATATATATGAGTTGCACGAGCAGAGTTAGGCTGCAAGTGCGTTCTTCAAATTGGGGGCAGCTGTTTGCGGAGTTCAGACTTCAGCTTGGTTGGCCAGTTGTTTTATTGATCGGGGTAAAGAAATTCAGGAAAAGAATAGTAATTTACATATTTTATATAAAATAAAGCTATTTCTTATCATGTAACTCCAAGAGTTATGAGTTATACTTGAGAAGGCATAGCAATGTTTACATTCAAAACATAGACAAACAGGAAAAATCTATGGGTCAAGGAGATAAAAAATGAAAAATTTCTGCCATAAAACCTTATCAAAGGCCTTCAAGCCTGCAAATAAATAACCCTCCACATCTGTCCCTTCCAACAGATCCGTCCTTTGCTCACACCAGGAACTTCTTAAATTTCAGGACAGGCAAGGAGGAGGAAAGCAAAACATCTGTGGAGAGAAAAGTCAACAAATTTCAGGAGCCAAAGTGTCATTTGTTCTAAAATCATAGAGGTCAGGTTAAGGAATCCTCTGTGCAGGATCGCAAGTACCAGTTGGGAACTAAGTACAAAGGAAAGGGAAAGAGGGAGCATCTGTGCAGGATAAAGTCCTGCCAGTTTACAGCTTTATAATCAGTTTAACCTTTTCTTCAAATTACAGCAAGCTGAAGAGTACTTTCTTACATCCATGCAATGAATAAGTGCCAGTTCATTATTACATGCATTTATCCTCATCAGAATATTCCACAAGAGCTAGAGAATGTATATTAAGATCCAGCTCTGGACTTTATCATCTGACTCGATTATTATAGTTTAACTAAACATCTCTATACAACTTGTAACTGAAATACATACATTGAATTAGTCTGCAGGACTACATCACAGTTGTTCAGTGTCCATTATAATAATTCCCTGAGAAAACTGACTCTCCTCAAATTGTACCTCTTGGAGAAGAGGATTACTGTGTTTTCTGTCGTTCCTTTTTCCACAGTTCATTGCTGGTATTACGAAGTACCAGGCAATCAGAATGCTCCCTGGTTCAAGACATAGTACTAGTAATATAATTCTTTCCTAATCTAGGTTTCTAATGAGCTTTGAATGATTATGCCATTAGATGAGAATCTCAGCTTCTTAAGCAAGTATAACTCCACTGCACATTTACACCGAGCAAGTGCATCGGGTATTGTAAGTTGAAGATGAGAAATTTCTTAGTCTTTGACAAACTAATCCAATGAGAAAATGGAATGCTGTGGTACAGGTAAGATCTTGAATGAGTCAAGAAATGCGCGCGAGAATGAAAGCATTTTAGGGCACTGCACTTTCTTGCATGTTTATACAGTCCCCGAAAACCATCTGCATAAACGGAAACCCTGAGCACTACTGTATCATGTATGCTTAACATAGATAGTAGCACTGCAAATTAAAATAGCACAGGAGACTTTTACATTGTAAAACAATTAACTTGCTACTGCTCCAACCTCACTTGAAAGGAAGACAGAGATGGCACAAACTTTAAGAAGGATAATTTCTGAATAGCTCACACTTATTTGTTTTGCTAATTAAAATTTACTCAAAAATAAAGCAAAAAAATAATCTGCGATGTAAGACAAGAAAAGAGTTACTGTAAATACCCAGAAAATACTCAGAGATGTGGTTATAGGGAACTTCTTAAAATCTTGTTTTCTCTCTCAACAACTTTCATGAATTAGAATTGCCTTAAGGACTGTTTCAGTTGCAAAGGAATGGAAAATCTGAATATTTAGGATGATGTAGCACAAAGTGAATATGTTAATCTAGCCATCTGTGCATAACAATCTATTGATAAAAACATTGCCTTTGGCAAAAACAGAGGTTTGGGAGAATTCAAACTGGAAAAAGCCCAAATACACAGATTCTGAATGGAACCGCTCTGCTATCCTGCACCTAAGTAAACTCCAAGTGAACACCAAATATGTTTTTTCAGCTTTTGTCTGTGTTGCTGTGCTTAAGGCAGAGCTATTGTGTTAATGGCAGGTTCCCTTCAGGCCCCTCAGGAGCATTAGGTCACCTCCTGACCCTGGAGGGCAGCGGGGCCACTCATAGCTGTCAGCGGTGCCGAGCTATTCCTCATCCGTAGCATTTAATAACTTGCACGTCCCACCATCCCACCTTACCACCCATCCCACTCTCAATGATCCTTTCTCCTCGCTGCCTATCGGGGCATTTCTACACTATGAACACCACTGATGCAATATCTGCTGGAAGTGGGGTAGGGAATTTGGAATAGTAACCAGGAGGTACACTGGCATAACCAGTCAATAATCCCACCCAGAACTACATTTAATGGATAAATAAGATTTTTATCAATAGCTGTACTGTACAACAAAGGGTCTCTAATTTTTAGCTGTTTTTTGTTGGGATTTTTTGCACACACTTGTTATCCATTCTGCATCTCTGCCTTATTATCTCATAAGCACCACCCAAGTGTTCTGAAAAAGCATTCTGGAAATAATTATCACTTGTAATCGGAGGAAAAAAACAATACAGTAAACTGCCTGTCTGCCTCTAATAAACATTCAGCTGCTACTAAAAGCTGGTTTAGATAACTCTTCAGTTGTTCCCCAGAACCCTTCAAGTGCTTTTCTCCCTCCCTCGGAAAAATACGTCCAGAGGTTAATAAATCTGAGCTGTGACAGACCAAAGAGAGGAGTAAATTCAAAGCAAAAGGCCCTTCACAGCACACCCTGCCCACAACTTCCTCTCAGCAGAGAAACCACCTCTACAGCTTGATGGGCTGGAAGTGCAACCCAAGGAAAGAGGTGTAGGCCAGGGCAGCTCCCAGGTCCCTCCTGGTGTTCCTTGGCTGGTAGCCTGACGCTCCGCTTCGGCAGCAAAAGCCTTTGCCCTTTCTATTCCTGAAAGTGATTTCAAGCTGTAACTTGAAATTTATGTTACCATAATTTGGCTCTGAGATGACAAAGGCTTCCATGAGGATTAAAGGAAATCTGCTGTTTCAGAGGAACCTGGGAAACAGCTGCTCCAGGAGCCTGCACGGAGCTGTCACGGGGCAGGGGAAAAGGCACGAGTGGATTGAATGCCTCCTGCCTGGCCAGAAAAGGCACCGTGCAGGTTGGCCCCCAGGCGCAAGGTCCCTCAAGGGCTTGCCTGCTTTGCGGTATGGGCTTCGCTGACCTCAGGAGTTGCCCGGACTTCAGTGCTCACCAGAGAGGAGGGCTGGCTTTGGAGAGAAGCAGGCGCTCTAGGACAGTCTGGATGCAAGAAAGGGGGAGTGGAAGAAAGAAAATGGGAAACTGTGTAAATTCCTACTCTGCTCCCAGAACAGTAAGTCCCATAACACAGAGGGTTTTTAATGCTCAGGCTATCACCCATGCCTGGTACATGCCCCCATCTTCATGCACCTCCACATCCCTCACACTGACAGCACCTAGGTTTAGTGGTACCCTTCCCTCCAGGCTTTCAAGGGGCTGTGAACACCCAGTCACCCCCTCCTATTACGAGCCATAATCTAGCCTGGTGCTAAGGGCAGCGGGTCCAGCCGCCTCCTGCCAGGCTGCTGGGGACAAGGCACCGGGGGCTGCAGCAAAGAGGCTGAAAGCTCTGCCAAGGAGATGTGGGCAGGAGTTAGGAGAGCACAGGAGCAACATCACTGGTTGTTCTTTCACAGGGGATGTGCAGGGTCCTTCCCTGATCCCAATAAGAAAGGCACAACACCAAATAGTGTAATAAAAGTGCTTTAATAAGATACTAATAAGAAGAGGAATATAGATAGTGAGTAATTCTTAGATCTCTTCATCCTGGGAACCCTGCTTTCATGCAGCATCGGATAGACCTGATGCAAGCAGCATAGTTGCCCCAGACCCCCTGTTTTGAATTTAAAAATGGAACTATCTCATTATATTGTGGTAAATATATCACATCTGGCTCGTGCCTAGGCACCTGACTGTGAAGACACTTCTTGTAACTCTTGTCTCTTCATGGCTACCAAAGCAGAAGATGCAGGTAGCAAGAGATAGCGGGTAGCAGGAAGCCATGCCTGCAAGGGGTGGCACCGTTTGGAAATAGGTTAATAGAGCTGCACTGGTTCCACATTGCAAAATAAGTGGTGATGTTTTTCTGGTGATTGGTTTCTGCTGTTTTCCTACTAGAACTGACTCATTGACATTAATGGTGTCAAAGGCAAGACTCAACATGTTTTCTGTGAACAGCTCACAGGCTGGAAATTGTGATTGTTGTCCAACAGGAATGATTGGATGGTATACTGTATTATGGCGAATATATTCATCCCCAAAATCACAGTGAACTCACATTAATTTTTCTTTTGTTGAAAAAATGGAACCATTGGCAGTAGGGAATACAATGCCATCACTGCTGGTGATCAGCAGCCCTTCCATGATGCTGTTCCCAGTCTGGGCATGGGACTTCTCCTTACATTTTGATTAAACTGTTTGCAAGAGGTTGAAGGCTCCAGTAACCCATGCAGGCAAAGGAACAGCCACAGTTAAGTCCATGACAGACATCTATAACCTGAAGAACAAGTGTTAACAGCAGGAAAAATCTTACTGATCATCTCCAAACTGATCTTGGACTTGTGGGAAGGATTTGTGGGACTTGAAGGATCCAAACCCATCACTTCCAAATTTGTATTAGGAAGGGGAGAGAATATAACTTGGCCCTCACAGAGATGTGCAAGCTGAATGGCACTTAATTTGTGCTCCTAACATCTTAGATAGTTCTGAAGGGATAGAGAATTTATAAAATAATTTAGCTCATACTTTTAAACACAATTAATTTGTGAGAGCGGATTCAAGTTTGTGACTAATTTTTGCTTCCTTATTATTTTGCAAAAAATACTAAATAGGAGTTAATCATATCCCCTGGTCTTTTCTTCAGTGAATTTGCATTTCTTCTCAAGTGTAGTTGGGTATGCAGTTGGGAAGAGATCTGTAGGATGTCAGCGTTGTTCCAGGGGTTGAGCTTTTAACAGCAAGTGCCAAGATTTTGCTGCCCAGCGACATATACCTGTCTATGCAAAATCTGTGCTAAAAGAAGGCATCTTGATGTGAGATTAGCAAGGTTTCATCACCTTTTTTTGTAGAATATCTACAGATAATGCAAGAAACAAAACTTCAAGAAAGCAGAAGATGAAAGCCAAGAGCTTAAATGTGACCTTAGTCCAACTTGTGGAAAAATGAACATCTCCAGTTGTCTTCTGTAGCTTTTAAAATGAAGTCATTTRTTTATACACTTAAACATGAATTTGATGTCAGCTTTAAGCTTCTGTTATAAAAATTTGCCATAGAATCTAATTCAAGAGGCAATTTAATTTTATTAATGTGGGAGGAAATATGCGCATAATGCGAGCTATTTTTTAATCTTAACTGCCATTCCTGCTATTGCAAGAAAGTGCCTTACACCTATCTGGAAAGCCATTATTAGCAAACTGAATAATTTATCACTTCCAATTTTCAAGAATTTAGCCCTGCCTAAGACTGAAACCAGAAGCCATTTAAAAAATAATAATAAAAAATCTATGTCAGGTTCCTAATTTGAGGAACAGTAAGAATGTCCTAATGTGAGGTTCAGGGAGCATCATTTCAAAACCAGCACTAACTCTTCCTGTCCATAAAAGCAGGTGAATGTGCCTTCCTACTACCTGATGGGTACYCTTACATGTATTTCAACTGAATTTTCACAAGTGGATAAAAAAAGGACAATGTAGTCTGGAAATCTCTGTGCTTCACCTTTCTAATGCTATTTAGAGATCCTCTGCTACCATTAATACATAGAATGGAAGCAGAGCTAACACTTACATTTTATCTTTAAAATTAACTCTGCATTATTTGAAGTGTATGATTTTTGAATTAAATACACTTACATTGAACTAACTACAGGTAATTATGGAATTGGTCTTTAAGTTGTGTTGAAAGAATAGCCTGACTTGGAAAATAGGGGAAATCAGATGCCCTATTAATTCATAAAGAAATAAATATGGGCAAAAGGACAAAGTTTATAGGGCAATCTTATTTTAATTACTGTCAAGTTAAATTGCACTGACTAGAACTTTTTTTCTGATTCCCTTTCTACTTACGTATCTATCTACAGTGCAAAGTCAGTGTTAAATGCTACTGAGCCTGACAGTAGCATTTGCTGGCTCTTTTGTGCTSTGTAAACAAACGCTCATCAGTGAAGAAGCAGTCTAACATTTTTTAATATATAGCAAAGTATCAGCTCCACTTTAAAAAGAATTATAATTAAAAATTCATGCGATACTGGAAATGTTTAGAATCAATTGCATAGGAAGGAGACAACTGTGTCTATGTAAATATTGTACATTTGATGGATGGATCGTCAGGCTGTATTTACTAAGGTAGTGTTTCTGTGTAAACTCCAYTGCTAATTAAAGGTTTGTTTTGGAGAACGAACACAAAGCCAATCAGCTTGATGATGGGAGAGCTTAGGAGGTGAGCTCTCTATCTCGTCTTTGACTTCAATCAAGAAATGCCTGTGTTTAAACAGATGAAAACATTATCAAGCTTTAGTCAATGGTTATCTGCAGTGACACTGCAGCGCTGTATTTACTGTTCCTGGATTCCTCCCTAAACATTTCTGGTCGTCTGCAAGGAGCAGGCAGAGGTGTCATCCTACGAACAGCAATTAAAATTCTTCCCCATCTGCAAAAACTCCCTTCTCCTTCCCCTTTCCCTTCCACTATTGTGCAGCCCGAGGTGACCCCACCACAGGTACTCCCAGGAATGCACACCTCTCGGGCAAGAGGCACCATCAGCCTGAAGATAACATTTGTATCTCATCTTGAGCTGTCCATTAAGCCATCGGTTTCTCTTCTTTTTTCAGTTTTTCTCATTTGTAAAAGTAGGGGGAAAAAAAAAAAAACTGACTGGTATTGCATGCACAATACGACCAAGCAAACTTTTTTTTTTTTGGAAGACTCTTTCATGAATGCTATCAAGGAACAGGAGAAATAGCTATTATTGCTGTAGGATTTTTGATAAAATATCAGGAACTGCAGAAGATTGAAAGTTGCTCTGTCAAAGAGTGACTGAAAATGAGCCAATTATAAAATAAACAAGTCAGCACATAGAGTTTACACATTGATTTTTGGTGAATACTTTATATTATAACATTTCCAAAGTACTCTATAAACTCTGTAAGCTGATGACACAAACAACATATAAGATTCAATTAATTTACATGACAATGAAGCCACAAACGCAAGACCCTACAGGAAAAAAAAACAACTTTGAATCCCAAACCAGATCACTAACATGTAGGTTAAGAATTTCCTAATGAGATTTTTTTTTTTTTTAGCACGGGTTCAATTTTCAGACATGGCTAAGTTATTTGCGGTGAGGCTGTGCCTTGGTGGATTGTGTTCTTACAGGTTATTCAATTGGGTTTTTAATCAAATTTTTAATACTAATACAAATAATACATTTGTTTTAAAAGTAGAGAAGTACTTAAAACGTATTAGAGAGTAAATACTTGTAATAAAAGGTTAATTATTAAAAACAACAAATATAAACTACAGTTAATGAATTTAATGTAATTTCACTTTTAAGACCTATGTTCGGTTTCATTCAAATCTGAAAATCTTGCTACATAGTGAAATCTTCAGTAAGCTCCGAGTTTTCTAGCTTTTATTCTGCAGTGATTTAAAATAGTCACTGGATGGCACTGTAAAACCGCAAGTCAAAACCTTTCACTCCTTTCCTACTAACACCCACTTCAACGGGCTGATGAAATCAATGCAACCTGTATTCGCAAAGCAGAGCCCACCAGCTTCCCCTTTACTGGTAACTTTTTGCATTTCTCACACCTTTCACAAAGCAAATCAGAAAACCCAGGTTCAGTTTTACACAGACCCTGCTGCTGGCTGCTGCAGACTGGGGCTTTGTGCTGACGGTACCCGGCAGGAGGCTGGCCAGCTCTGGATGCTTCAGGCGGACAAAACAGTCACTCTGATGGAAAAAATGATGAGACAGGCTGTCTGTAGGGGAGTTTTCCTGTTCCTGAACAGTTTAGCATTAGCTTATTTCATAAAGCATGAGTTTTATGCGTTTATTTTTCACCTGCCTTGTGTAACTTATTGGCTGCATGAATGTCCTGAGCATGCATATAGTGCCTGAAGATTGACAGTATCAGGCTTATTTCACACACTGTTCTCCTGATGGCATTCCTGTAAGAGGCAGAGTCCAGAGAAGGTTGCAGAAGTGTGGGTGGGAGAGGGGTGCGGGTGGGTGCAGGAGCTGATGCGCGAGGTTGAAAATTAATGTGAGTACAACGGGTACTTCTTGGCTATAGCATTTCACTACATTTAAGGACATAATATCTATCTTTTGCTCCATCTAAATGCCACATTAGCCTCATCTCTTTGAAAAACAACTTTCATGGAGCCTTTTGTTCCCTGAAAATTTCTGATATTGAGTTCTTCCTGGCACCATACTGAACTAGCTTATTTGCATTTGACAAGTAGGACGCCTTCAAAGTTCATGGGTTTAATTGCTTTGCCAAGGTAACGGGTTTAACTTTTATATATTTTGTGTAATATGGTGTAATACTGACAAAATAATACATTCCACATCCCTTCCTGAAGCAAATCTCTCATTAAAGTCARTTTGAACTTTACCACAGAAAAAAAAAGTGAATAACTGAGCCTGGAATTTGGAATTACCACGTGCCAGACTTTGCAGCAGCAACTGCAGCGAAGCCAACAAAATCCGAAGAATTTGGTTGAGATCAAATCTTTTGCTAGCAGTAAATAATTAATAGGCAATTGTTACTAAAAAAGACTATCTAGGGAAGCTAATTACTGCTCAGTTTAAATTCAAATGTCTTTTTTTTTTTCTCTGATACATATTTTAAAACACTTCTCTTAAAATAAAGTTCATTCGTGCCCATGCGAATTGGCTACGTGTTATGAAAGAGCCTTTCCAAGAATGTCTGAAACATAACAGCTATCATGACAATTTTCAATAAATCGTTCCTGGCTGGGAGTCTCAGAGGAAGAGAAACTAAATGATGATTGAATTATGCTTTTATCTCTAAAAGTGATCTTTCTGAATCAGGACTGAGGCACCGTGAGGAAATGGGTTTGGAGCACTTACCTTTCTGCTATCATGACTACCCCTGTTCTCTGAAGGGCCAACGTCCCAAATTTCTACTTAATGGCCAGTGACTCAATGAGAGGATTAGTGTACAGGGTAGCGGTAGCCAGACACCAACCAAACTCCTCTTGCAGAAATGCTGGAGATGCAGAAGTGCACCTGGTTTAAAACCAAAGTGGGAACCACCAGTGTGACATGGATACAGGGCACATAAACCGGGAGTTGCACGGCTAAACCAGGAGTAATGCCTCCGAAATAAAGGTTTCAGGTCACAACAAGTACCCAACGGCTCTGCTCCCAGCTACCAGGTTCCCAACCACGTCTCTGCCACTGGGCAGAGCATGTCTGCGCTGCCTGCTCTCTCTTTGCCCAGGCTTTACCTTCGTCACCTCCAGAGGCAGAGAAGGAAGAGGTGGCTGTAATCGGGACACGATTTAAGGGCAGGCCAGATGCTGCTTGTGGAGCTGAATGCAACTCTCTGGCCAGAGCACACCCGCTCAACACCTTTCATTCACAGAGAGATGAACGTTTTATTTCTGAGTATGTTTCCAAATGGCATCACCTGTTTTGCAAACAGCAAAGTAAGCACATGCCGTGGCTTTTTAGCTTTTCAAAAAAAGGCATGTGGCCATGCTTCTTAGGCAGTCCCCGTCCAGCTGGAAGAGCAAGGAACATAGAGCCAGTGGTGGGCAATGCCCTAAGCCACTAAGTGATGCTAAAGGTCCCAGTTTCAACATCTCTCCGAATAAAAGATATTCTCACAACGCACCACAGTATTATAACTGGCTTCAAGTCTTATTTTTTCTAATCTGAATATTTGAATATTTCCTGAAAACACACATCATTGGCATATTTTAATCACATCATCATTTGAGGCAATCAATAAAATCACAACTACTGAACTGTACATATGTTTCAGTATATTTAAGTAGCTATTCTCATCTAATCGATGAAGTATTTCAGTGGCTCCTTCATGCTCTGCTAGGGTGCTCAGTGGTTTAGAGAGGAGAAATCTCACAAACAAATCTTGCCTTATACAAAGGCTGCTTCCTATACTCCAGTGTCATCTGCATGTTCCTTAAAAGTCTTTGAGTTAATACTTTAAATATTTATACTGTGACTCCTTTTCCTAGCTTTTGTCAGGAAGTTATGGGCTTTCAGTTAATAAATTGTATCATGCACCTTTAACAACTTCAGCAGTGTGTGCAAATCTCTGTTCAACGAAGATGTAGAGACTCACACGTTTCTGTCTTAACTGCCACAACAACTGAACAAATTCCATGGATGTTGTAGAGTTATTTGCCACTAAAATATCAACAGAGAGTTTAAATAAAAGGAAATTAGCTGTTCAGGCATAGTTTTCTATTAATCAGTAGACAGAGCTCTTTCTAGTGTCAGAAGTATGGAAGGGATGCAATGATGTGATTGTAAGAGTCTGTAAGAAAGCTCCCCCATTTTTGACTTTGAGATAGGTGTGAATGTTTAAGATGCAAAGCCAGTGGGTCACATTCCAGCTGAGAATTAACAGGTGCGACTACCAAAATAAACAACGTTGACTGACATTGATTCTGAATTTGGCCTGTTGTTTAGAAAATATTTTTGTCTGGTTAATGCCCCAGAATACAAAATACCTTCACACAGTCACAGGTGTTCTCAAATTATCTAAATGCAATGGATTGCATAAAAATGTTATTTAATTCTAGAACATAAAAATTTTAATAATCGTGCTGGAAATATACTGTGTAGCTCTACACCTTATGAAAATAGTGGCCACCTACAAAGAGACATAACCAGAGGTCATAATAATACTTAGCACTATGGTTTTTTTTTAAAAAAAACTTTTTTTCACTGTTTCACTGTATCACCTATATTCTTCATGTCTGAAACAAAGCTCGTCTGTCAGCACTTGTGTTAGAAGCCCCCAAATTGCCTAAATGCCTCAGGAAGTAAGTCTTCATCAGGGGCCACTCTTGCCTTCAAGTCAGCACAGAGCAGGAACTGGAGCTCTGCCGTCGCAAATGCGGTGCTGCCAAAGCTTATGCCTCAGCTGAGCTGTGCAGTGGCAATTATGGTCACGGGTGGCTTGAGAACATCACRGAGCACATCAGGAGGAGGCTGGGGGTTATTGCTGCAGTGTCTTGCCTAATTCTATTTCCTTTTTTTTTAAAAAAGCTGTAATACTAAAAATTAATACTTCCCACAAGCTGTACATATAGTAGTGGGCTTGCATCAGAGAGTACAACCGCACTTCAGAAGCTAGTTAGGAAAAAACTGCCTCTGTAGCACTGTCAGACACCACTGGTTCTGTCCTGTGGTAAAAACACAGAGGGAATCAGTGAGGCTTTCCTGGGAAAAAAGTTTGCCAGGCTGTGAAATGAGAGAGAGACTGTTAGTCTATCACAGCTGATACTCTCACAAATCAGTGGTGCAGAGCTGTGCTTATTACATAGCAACAGAATCTCTTACAAAATCAGTTATCATTTTTGCAGCAGATGTTATATGCTGCACATAGACAACTCAGATGACAGTCCCTCTTCCAATGCTTTTCAGTGATTGCCTGGATAGTTCAATAAGTTATCCGGATACCACTTCTGCAAGGACATTTTGTGGTTGAATACCACTGCTAATGGAGAATTCTCTTTAATTTATGACTTCTACCTTTACAGCATTTTTTTTTATTCAAAGCATTTATGTGAAAACTAATAAAGCATGTAAGCATTATAGTAATAGCTGAGATTTGTTTATGAGATTTACTGGGGAGAGTTTGGGCTGACACAAATAACATCCATAACTAGTCAATTATTGTCCTTCCCAGAAGACTGATCCAGGAGAACATCAGTGATTTATCAATATTAAAAGACAATGTTCCATGTCCAGTGGTTTACAACTTACCCACATCTATACTTGCACACATCGTTTTGTTAATTAGAAACAGAAAAAAATACATCTGGCATCTGGGTCTTTCTGTATGAGACCTGGCTGGTGCACAGTCCCTTCAGTCCTGTCTTCAGCAGCAAGGTAGCAGCAGGTGCCTCGGAGGAAGGCAAACTAAAATCAGATTGGCAGGTCCTTAGGCTGTCCTCCAGTTTAGGTTCCTGATCCTCAGCAGCTACAGCCTGGCTCAGTCCCTGGGGCCTGAGATGTTTTCTACAGCCTTTGATAACACTGGCAGGTGAAATCCTCCCAAAAAATCTACATAATTCTTAAGTCTATGTGTTGCTCTATCCAAATTTGCGGCCTCCTTTTTGCCGCGCCTCTCTGTGTGCTTCTTTCTTCCGGCGCTTCTTACAGAGTTAGCAATTTACAACAGCTTTGAGCAGCACAAAACAACTCCTTCCCTGTTTAAATGCTGATTCAGAGTAATTCTTGCTCTTGGGTGTGTGTAATTTACGGGATAATCATGCAGCTTTCTGTTGCTTACATTTACCTTTTCCCTCTTGTTTAGGAGGCAGCCTTGTTCAGCACAAACATTCGTACAGCTCATATATGCAAGGGCATATCCTTGACTTATCATCATCTGTGATTTTTTTCACTTGACAGGTTGAAAAATGCGTACACCTATTTTCTGTGATGGTTCCCTTATCACCGTGGGCCTTCCTGAGGCTAAGTCTGCTCAACCATTCAATTTCGATTCTGGAAGCAATGTTAAGGCCATTAGCTGTGTCCACATAAGGATGCTGTTGTAAAACTTGACATGCTTATTAATCATAAATTCAGTAGATGTTCTGCTTCAATCTTTCTAGGGTCTGCTTATACTTAATTTATGATGTAAAGTGAGGGTTTGGGGGGAAGGTGGTGTATTTTTAGATCAGTATTTATGTCAGGTAGCAGACAATGTTCGGTATTTCCATATTGGTTTCCACCCAAGGAAAAGCACGTAGCTCTTTTCCACTTGTATTGAACATAGTTTGCTCCAGAGCGAGACAGTGAAAAAGTGCAGTTAGAGAAGTTCAAGAACAGGTGGCTGCAGACAAATGTTCACTCTGCCTTATCAGTGGGGGAATATCGCTGTTCCTTTGTCACCATATATTACCCGACATTACTCCAGTACCATGACACCATCATTTGAGGGGTAGGTAAAAACAGCATATTAAGAAATATTTTTCTTGCTGCTCCATTCCACCAGTGGCTTTTAAAGTGAAGCTGCCAAAATCTATATTCCTGAAATGTTACCTGTCTAAACCCATAGAGCACTGGTGGTTTCCAGGCTGCTAGTTAAATATACCTCACAAAGATTGTGCGTGTATATTCATTTCTGGATTGCCAAATTGACTCAAGACATTTGCAATGCATTGTATGTTCAGCCTGGACTCCTGAAATGGCTTAGCCTTGGAAAACTTGAATATGTTTCCATGGATGAGGGAGGGAAATAGACTGTAACCCTCTGCTAGCATCTGCCAGCACGTTGCTCTGAGCCCACCGGCCCAGGTTATGTCTGCACCCAGCCCTGGCTACAGATAACATTTCTTATCACTTGGAAAACAACTGGCTGCAACTCTGTTATAATTGCATTTTCCTCTGATTGCCTACATTTGTTCAAATCCAATAAACTAAAAGTGAAGTGCAGTGAGGCAGAAAACGTGTAGATCAGCACCAAAGATAATGTGAACGCAGTGGCCTGTGAACCAAGGCTCCTGAATTTTGCACGTGTAGGGGAGCTGAAGACAGCAGGAGAGGTCAGATTTAAGACCACAGCATGGGAAGAGACAATATGGATCACCAGGTCTAGTCTCCAGATCTCACAGACAACCATATCATAGAATGCCTTTCATCAGTTTATCGAGCTCTGTGTGTAGTAAATTTTCATGACAAATGCACAGGCTGGCACTGTTGTTTCAAGTCCTCTGCAAATATCGCTTGTCATCTGCCCAGGTCCAGAAAGATAAGATTAAAAATAACATACTCGAATGCCTTGCCCTGCTCACCCCAATCCAACCTCCTGTTTTAATTTCATTCTTAAATTTCGGTATTGCCATTTGCATTCCTTTCGAGCCACACCTCATTTCCCGCCTTTTCAAAAAAGCTTGCCTTGTTGTTAGCTGACCTGGCCACACATCAGAGCATCAGTGCTTACCTCCATGGCTGCTGAATATGCCGTTGTTCCACCTCAGGTGGAATCATTAACTACAATATCCTGTCTTCCCACAGTCCAATAAGTGCTGAAACCCTGCGGTTGTACACCGCAATTAATCTCTTGTGATGTTCGGGTACAGAACAGATTCATGTTTGATTCTCTCTATTGGGAAGTTGCTCATTAGAGGCTGTAAAATAAGAGAGATGACGATTATGGGTGGGCCTTTCTTCTCCTTTCTTTTTTCTTTTGCCTGTACTTGAGCTTGAAGATCTTATTTTCCCTTTGATTTGCTCTATTTTATTAATTTAACATAATTTTTTAATGCAAGTTGCTTTTCATGTGCTTTTTTCACCTACTGGGCTATATCTTCTGCCTCTGGGCTGTGCTCTGTGCGATGCCCTTAGCTCCCCTTAACTGCAACTTGACTCAGATCTCACCAGCCTTTGTTTGACCATATAGTGACCCATATTATTTCATAAGATTTCAAATATCGCTGTCATACTAATAATACCTAGATGCATTGCTTTACTGATTGCTTGAGAAGTTTTATTTGTTCATTCAAGCCCTTTGAAGCTAAGCATCTGATATGTTTCCTTAAGTCAGAGCTTGGAAATTTAAAAGTCAAGCTATTAATTGTCAGCATCGAGTCTTCAAATGTCTAGAGGGATGTCTGCTCTTTCATTTGATAATGTCTCTGATAAATCCCAAACTGAGACACTGGTATGCGTTTTAGGGAGTTTTAATTAGATTCTGCTTTATCATTTATCAGGCATATGAAGATAAATGCAGAGTTTCTTCTTATATCAGTAAAATTTGTGTAAGAGTCATGGATCTGGGATTAAGGCTCCACAGCAGCTTTGACTGAATTATTTCCTAAGTTCTTTTTTGCAATCATTATTGTAATGGACTCTGGATGGAAATACCTAAACCCCTTCACACTGGGTCACATTGATTTGCAGTACTGATTTGCCAGATTTCATGAGGACTAAGATAAAAAGGGCTTGTGGTTTCCATTGGAGAAGCATACATTTATTTTAAACACAAAATCAGGCATGAAAAACTGGATCATTTGGTGTTTGATTTTATTTCTAAAACAAGTTTACAACTTCCCTCTGGCTTTGTCCCTTAAGACTTTATGATACAACAGCATTTTCAAACACACTTAAACGATTAGAATAAAAAAGAGGGGTATTGGCACAGCGGCAATGAACTTCAAAATACATAATGTTCAGTCGCCTGGTCTTTACTGTGGCATGCAGAACCCCATGGAGCCAGGACACAGACACATTGACATTAACAATGCCTGGAGAGAATTACTTATTTTAAAAACAGTCTATCAAAATCAGCATATTGGCAGATTGAGCAGGGAGAGTCTGTAAGACTTTTACTAGATAATGCTGAATTAATGGTCTAGCTTAAATCCCATCTGTTGCTAAACTACAGGTACAACACATAGGACCCCATGGAAATGCTTCTCTCTGCTCGGGACCCTGAGGGTCATCTCTGCCTTTTGTTTCCAGAACAGAGCATGGATTTTCAGATTCCAGAAAAGTAGGTAACTACGGTGACCCATTGAATGTAAAATACTTAAACAGTCTTTGGAGAAGGGACTGGGAGTTCTGCCAGCAGACCATAAAGTCATGCTTATTTTTGGACTGTCTGCACCCACGGATGTTTAAGAAAACCCTGCTAATTTGAGCAACAGCTTTAGGAGAGGTGGGGATATTCCCTCATCCCAGAGTGACGCGTAGCCCCTGGTCACAGGATGCTTCAGAGAGCTGGGGGTTGTACACCACAGTCAGCTGAACTGAATCTGCTCTGGGGACTGAAATAAGTCTGGGAGGAGTTGTAGTCCAAAAGAAAGACAGAAAGAAAGAAAGGAAAGTATCGATGCATTCTGCATGAAGGCCAACCCAATAGGCATGTGATGGACACTTAGATGATCTGACTCCTTCTGTGAGACAGGCCAAGAAACACCTCTTTTTAGATCAGATTAGATTTAGGGAAGGAGAATTCAGGCTCTTTCTTCTACTTGCCAAGAATTGCTGTTTTCTTTCTTACGATGCATTCAAAATGTAACAAAATGACCTTCAGGAGCTCTGCGAAAAAGAGTACCTGTGGCAGAGGTGATGTGGCAGCACTTATACCAAAAGCTACTTCATCCAGTTTGGAGAATCTGTTCCAACTTTTTTTTCAATTTGATTCGGAAAGCCACAGACCACAAGTAGCATTTAGCAAACATCCATATTGCTAACAGGCAGGTACAGGCTATTTTATGGGTGTTTATGAATGTAGATGTGACTGTTCATAAATGTAGTGATGAATAATAGAACAGCGAATGCTTTCTATACTGCAATGTTATCCTCCACATAATGACTTCAAATACATTTATAAATGGTATCAAATCTGTCACAACACTGGCCATAAGAGGAGGAGAAGGCTGAGACACAGAGGCTGTGCACAGATGACTAAATAAAGCAGGACAGGGCCCTCGGTGTACTCCTGCAGGACGGTGGTGTGCCCTAGGGAACGTCCACATGCTAAACTCTCCTTTCCCTGCAGAGGAGTGGGCAAGCACCTAAGGCAAGTGGTTTCCGGTGGTGCCCAGGAGAACTATTGTGGGCACGGGATGAACCGGTGCCCCAGAGGACACGGGTGATACCGCAGTGCAGGATCATGGGTTGCCTCTGTTTAGTATAGCCAGACAGACCACCTATTTGGCTTGTGTAGACACGGGGAAATTGTGGCAGAAGAAGGAGCTGACCAACCAGTCATTTATGCATCTTCTTGAATTTCAAAATACTACTGCAAGTTTGCAGAAAAGAAGTAAAACTTTGTGTAATTCCATGTAACATGAGAGTCGCTGCTGGCCGCTGACTACCGGCAGGAATCGAGCCTGTCATTTCTAGTCTACATACACACACAACCCCAAATCTCTCTCTTTTTATTCCATACTGTGGATAGTTTGAGCTTGCCTTCTGTCAAGAGGTCTGCAGAAAAACTTTGCCAAAGCTCTTGTTAAATGAGCCCCTGCACAGGCAGTCATTCACCTCCAGGTCCAATTCTTCATGGGTCAGGCGATCCAGCAGCTCCACATGGGACATTAATAAAACATTCCAGGAGAGCTCCAGGGACACACAGGCATTAAAGGCTGTTAACAGCACCATAATTAAAAACAAATTAACAGGAAATCTGAAATTGCCTTAAGAATTGTTCCTGTCTTGTGTCACATCTCATAAATCTCAAATTACCTTTGAAATTTGACTTAGTATTTCAGAATAGCTGCAAGATCAACAAACCACTACAAAGTAGTTAAAAACCTACAAAATTTTCTTCCTTAGCACTAAGACCGGAGGATATCTTTGACAGTCTGCATGGCACTGACACTTTTAAAACCCTTTATTTACTTCAGAGGAAAGGAGCAGCACAAGAGAAGATGGTTCAGTAGCTGCAGTTGTATTTGTAGCGAATATTCCTCCGGCATGACTGTTGCTTTCTGCTGAACTTGAAACAAGTTAACCCTTTTTAGCCAAAGCATCCTTCCTGTCACAGGAAGGGTTAGGTAGTTCCTGCATCCTTATTTAGCCAAATGTTTATTATAACACTTAGATAATGAATGAAAATGAAAATTTCTTCCGAAAGAGTATGGGTTGAACTTCCCAGCATTTTAGAAAAGGATATGCTTAAAGATTTAAACTATTCCTTGTTATATTAATACATTTTTTAATAAAGCTGAGCCACAGGAACTAGATTTTGACTCCATAGAGAACATGAAATTTGCTTCAAAATCAATTATGAACCTATAGGTATATGCTGATGAAACTATAGGTATCTATTGTATGCCCACCAATTTAAAAGACAGTGATAGAATTTGGTTTTGCAGGAAAACAAAATTTAAATTCAGTGTGTCAAGTCGGCTATGGTTTCATTAAAAGCCTGATGCTATCAGATATTTCTTTAAAAGCTCAAATCCTATTGAAAAGTAATTATGTGATGATCTCAACTTTTATTTAAAAACAATGCAATTGTCCAGCCCCCCAGCCCAGATGCAGAGAAAAGCTTGAAAATGTTTCCCAAGTGCATTCTAGAGACTCCAAACCTGCACGCAAATAAAAGAGCCCATAGATAATAGACTTTAAAATTCCAGGTCTTTGTGAACTCATCTTACAGTTTTTTTCAGGGCTGACAATCCTGCTTCCTTCAAAAACAAAAAATTTAATCATTTGCATTGTCAAAGAAAGTCAGAAAATATAGCTTGTCATTTTTGTCAGCTTACCAGTTTTTTATCATTGCTAAGAGTGTAGTTTCTCTTATTATATTAGTTAGACTACAAAGTTCTTCAGCAAGTTTTAGGTCATTTTTTTCCCTTGCACACTAACATTTTTGTTTAATCCATGAAGCAATTATCAACTRTACTGTACCATGTAAATCCCACCGATCTGGCTTTTTTTTTCCCCTGCCAAACTTGTACACGTGAAATTAATTTCTGCTTTCTGCCAGGCTGTGTCGACACAGGTCAGTGTTTGACCAGCCCAGCTACCTAAGGGAGGCTGGGAGGAATCGGTCTGTCCCCAGCGCACAGCACCACGCGGGGCAGGGCAGGGCAGCAGGCAACTCAGAGAAAAGGGAACTGAAAAGTCTTTGAACAAAACCAGTCCAGGACACCAACAGATAAAGGACTGTTTTTGTTCAGAAATTTAGTTCCTGAGATGTCCAGATGAGGCCACTGTGGTTTTATTATCCTGTTTTCAAGAAAGGAATTTAATTTGGTTACCTCAGAGTTTCCCGTCTCCACAACTGCAAGCGTGCTCAATAGCCTGTTTTTCTGTTGGAGAACAAAGAAAAGGAAATGGCTATTTTTTTTCCTTCGCGCGGCAGTTACGGTACTCGCGGAGGCAGGAAGGGAACCGGACGATGGAAGCTGTGGATGTGGAATTTCTTTTATAAATCCCCTTTGCTGCTGCTGCTGCTGCTGCTGCCTGACAGGCAGTGGAGATACGGCAATGCAATAGCAGGAGATGCTGTGAGACTGAAGCAGAGCAAGCATTTTCGTTTGATAGAGGGCCCCGGGTGAAGCTTTCCAACAGCCCGACCCAGACTGTACAGGCTTAGTTTCAAATCGGCGGCGTGATGCAAAACCAGGGAAGGGTACAGAGCACTTTGGCTGAGTCACGCCGTTAGGAAATGGGGATTTCTGTGGTGAGAGGCCGGACTGGGCCCTGCCAAGTCCCCAGGCAGTGAACTCTAATGCGTTTTGGAGATGGGGACAACGTTCTTATCCAAAAATATCTGGCCAGCCAGTGTAGGGGACTGTGGCTCAGGGAGACTGTGCTTCCTTTGTGTTTTGTTTTCGTTCGTTACTAAAAGTGACCTCCAGAAGGAAGAGCTCTGAAGCAACCGTGGGGACGTGGGGCGCATGCGAGCCCAGGCACAGGGAGGGCCGCTGGCCGCTGGGCAGAGCTGCGGCAGGTTCCTCGTTCCAGCAGTGTGATTAAAAGAAGGGAAATGCCTAACTTTGTAAACGCTCTCTAAAAGGCTTTTTTCTTCCCTTTGCGTTTGTCGCTGCAGAAGGGAATGCCCTGTTCAAATCCATTTAGGCTGTCTGATAATAGGTGCATTTTTAACAGCAGCTGGGCAGACAACCCAGAGTCAGGACTCGTGAAAGGCTCTTGTTCTTGCTTCTCCACCTACTTGGGCTGAAGGGCCACATTTTAGCGTTAGGTCCCCCTGTCCTGCAAGGCCAAATTTGGCCTGAGCGTGGCCTGCCATTGGGTTTCCTCTCCCCCACTGAGCAGCTCCTCTGCCTACAGCAGCAGGGTTATCTCTGCCACGCTGGGCAGCGCGTTTGGATGATGGTTAACAAGAACACTGAGTCAGAGCTTATGGCTGCGATGGGATTTAATACAATGTTTGTATGTAAACTGACAAATATTGGCAGAAAGTGCTTGCAAGGGAGGGATCTGTGACTCTCAAGTCAGGCTGCCAACCCGCTCTAACCAAACAGCTACAACTGGCCTCAGCCCTTTTCAGGCTCATCCAGGCACCCCAGGGAATGCAATATTTCAGCCTCAGGACCAGTTGTTTTTATGCCATGCAGCCCACATTTTAATTGCATGGCTTGCTCAGCTCGCCACCATCTTGCGCTTCTCGCTGTGGTCCTGGCTGCTCTCCTGTTGTAGGACCCCGCTCACCAGACACAACTGCAGGGATGCCCCCTCCCTCCCCTCTCCTCCCAAGCAGGTGCAGCTCTATGAGGGACCCAAAACTGAAAAGAGACTGAGCAGTGCAGTAAGAAGGGACTGCGGGGATTGACTCCAAAGAGGTTGCTGGAGTGCCCTGACTCCCAGCTGCAGCTTCATGCATAGTCCTTTAGCATCTGAGCTAATGTGGGGTTTTAAGGTGAGGGTCTCTGAAATGAGGTGGTGGAGAGGGTACACTCATCACCATCCCTGGAAGTATTTAAGAGACATGTAGACGAGGCGCTTAGGGACATAGTTTAGTGGGCATGGTGGTGTTGGGTTGATGGTTGGACTCGATGATCTTAGAGGTCTTTTCCAACCTTAATGATTCTATGATTCTATGAGTCTATGATCACTAATTCTCTCAGGCAGCAGCCAAGCATCTCCATCACCATGGATCCACTGGAGAGAAAAAGCCCTGAAAGTCTTGTAATATTTGCTGCAATTTTCACCTAGTTTAAATGGTGCCTGAAGTTTTTGCATATCCTTTTTAGGGTCCCTTTGAGTTTAAACTCACTGCATATTCCTGTAGCAATACAATTTCCTTTCATCAGCAGAGCTAGCTTCAGCTGTTGTCGGGTATTATTATATCTCACTGCTTCCTTCCTCTCCCATCAGTCCCTCTATCCCAGAGTTAAATGTCATTTATAGTTCGAGCTATTTGACTGCTAGTCCCCCTGTACCCCAGAATAGCCCAGAAAGACAGGAAAGTTCACGGGGAAAGGGACATCAAGTGGTTACATTTTATGCAGCACAAAGAACCAGACCACAAAAATCTCACTGATAGATATGAAAATAGCACAGGACATTTAGGACAAAGTAATTTGGGCAGAACTGCGCGGTATGACTGCTCACACTTGGCGATGTGGGTAGCAAGCAACCATCCAAGTGGGCGCAGATACCACTGGAAAATGTCACTGCTGCAGCGAAGGTGGTACCCTTTCTGAAAAGAAAGAGGCCTATCCTCACCACAAAGGGGATATAAAAGCTAACACTTTTTACAAGCATTAGCTTTTTCTCTTTTTTTTTTTTTAACCGAACAGAAAACAAGGACTCACGTGAAAAGCCTTTACCAGCATTTTTGCAGCGTGCAAAGCTTTCTGGTGGACTGGTAAATATTTCAGTGAAATCAGAAACATCAAAATAAAAATGATTGTGAAAATGTCCTTTAAATCTGTATTGAAATGATGGCTTCTTTGTTTGCTTGTTTTCTTCTATAGCTTGCTTGTTTGTTTTTTGAAGTCACTCTTGTTAATTGTTCTGCAGCCATGGTATGTACCAGATAGCCAAGAAAGCTGACATGGTGAAGTTATATACAGCATCCCTGTGACCTTTTTGCAGTGAAGATACATATCTGTCCAATAAAGCCCAGGCCAAATGACAGTGACAGCTGCCTTGTGGCATTCAGTTTGAATTGAACAGGTTTGCTCACAAGTCAGGAGCAAGTATTTCATTACAGACTGTGCACCAAGACCAACATAAGCCCCCAAAAGTGAAACTTTCCCTCAGCAGCTATGGAAACTGCCCCGGTGGACTGAGATGCACTTCACAGGCTCCTCCTTGTCTCCTTGCTTTGACTTTCCCGCCTCCTGCAAGCTGTCATCCTCTGTTGGCATTTGCACGTTGGTGTAGCACTTGCAAGGGAAGGAAACCTCACTTCATCTCTCAGGAGGGATCCAGGGTGTTATGGGAACTGAGCACTCGAAGAACGAGGGACGAAGGAGCATGATTTTTCTGAGGAAAGGTCCAAAGCTGCCTGCATGGGAAGATGCTCTTCTCTCAGGGAAAGAGCCCAAGTCACTGCTGAAACGGGGATTGCGTTATATCAGCTTGAGCCTCATAATGAAAGGGATGACCAGCGCGCCTGACTTCTTGTGGGGACTGCCTGAGGTGCAGAAACTGAACCTTTCACGCAACCAGCTGGTGGTGATTCCTCCTTCGCTTGGGAAACTGGACAGGCTGGTAGTGCTGAACTTGGGTGGCAACTGCCTCAAGTGTCTGCCTAAAGAGATTGGGCTGCTGAGGAACCTGAAGGTCTTGTTCGTCAATATGAATTGCCTGACAGAAGTGCCAGCAGAGCTCAGCTTGTGCAGGAAGCTGGAGGTTTTGAGCCTCTCTCACAACTGCATCTCGCAACTGCCTTTGAGCTTCACCGACCTGACAAGTTTGAGGAAACTGAACCTCAGTAACAACCGCTTTGTGCAAATTCCCCTCTGCATTTTTGCACTGAGGAGCTTAGACTTCTTGCACCTAGGGTGCAACAGGCTTGAAAACATCGCAGAGAGTGTCCAGTATCTGGTYAATTTGCAAATCTTTATCGTAGAGAATAACAACATACGCACACTGCCACGGTCTCTCTGCTTCATCACTGCTCTGGAGTTACTAAACGTCGATTACAACGCCATACAGAATCTCCCGGATGACCTCTACCTGCTGCGCCGGCTGCCACGCATTGCGTGGAACCCGATGGACAAAGGCCTCCACATCGCCCACAACCCCCTGTCCCGGCCCCTGCCCGAGGTCGTCGAGGGGGGCCTGGACGTCCTCTTCAACTACCTCAGGGAGAAAAAGGAGCACAACTGAGTTTCCGCTGAGCTTGGGATTAAGCCTGTCATGAAGACTCAGTCGTACCAGAGTGCTTTCCTGCACGGGCATTTCCACTTCATAACGTTTGGATTTCGAAGACTGTGGATGGCTTTAGTAACTGTTGGAGGAAAGCAAGTAAAGTATGATGGTCTTGATTAAGTGTGTGAAGAGTAAACTTTCTAAAAATAGCCACCTCTGTAACCTTCAGTGTTGATGTGCTTGGGTTTTTTTAGGGAAAAAAACCCCAACAAACTTGTGATAAAATGTTTGCTCTTCGTTTGACAGAAACAAATTAAGGCAGACTGCTAGAAGTGCAGAAACGTGTATTTGCCAGCTATTAGGTTGGAGGAATATTAATATAAATTGGATTTACTATATGTGATTGCAGTTGCACTTTAACTCCTGCTCACTTCTTCATACGCAGATAAACCACTACATAAACAAACAGTGCTATCTAAGTGAATCTCAAGGAAAAAGTTTAATTTACTTTCAGCAGTGAATATATCCTGAGCTATATTAGCTCACAGACAGTATATCACTGGCCAGTTCAATAGCATTTGTTGTTTACCCCACAGCTGTGTGCTGGCCTCTATAAATTACAGGTAAAGATTGCCGTCGATGAGGCAATTTCCCAGTTCTTTGGAAGAAGACCCCAAACTTCCTCAAAGCCCCTAGTTCCCCTCCTGAGACACGCAGCCTTTCCCGCGGAGCCTCCTAGGATGCCGGCAGCGGTGCGTCACATCAGCCGGGAGAAGCATCCACATGAAGCAGAGAAATGAACGTGGGTCCTTATTCCCTCAAACGAAGGCTGTCAGATGAAGTTGCTCTTTACTAGATGAACAACTGCACTCCGTTCCCTTTCCCGCATCCCTGCAATCAGAGCCGTGGAGTACTCAGGAGGCAGTACGTCTCCTATGGGTGAAATATTTCTTTCAGAAAAAGCAGCATCAAACCAATCATAGACTTAAGTAAGAGCTTCAAAAACAAATACTTATTTCTGTGATTTTCGGTGTCAGCCAGTAGCATAAAAGTCAGGTCTTATGTGGTTTCTCATATCGATCTTCTGTGAATGTCCTTCATCAAAGTTTTATCTGGTAATAAAGAGGCAGTATGAAAGAGCTGTTAACAATTTATGCAACCTGGTTTTTTTGTTCCCTCACACCAGTGTAAAACAGAAGCAACTCTGTTGAAATCAGTTAAGGTAAATGCTTGTAACGGCAGCCTAAAAGAGGAACGAGCCTGTAATTCTTGAGCTAATTAAGAGTATTCAAAGCCACTTTTAAAGTGCTTCCTATCCTATGTCAAATCGCAGGAATCAGTGATTACTTTCTAAAACATAATTTGCTCGAAATTATGGAAGGCTGCGGAAGGCTGATCCTGCTTCTAGTGAAGTTAATGGACAACCCCTGGCTGGGGGAAAAACTCTTCAGCAGAGGTAGAAGCAGCCTGATAACAGCAGACAATTATGTAATTCATAGGTACATGCAAGCAAACGCAGCACCTTTGGCCACGCTAACGTTATCAGTGCAGTATTGAATGTAGCAATGAAGAATCGGCGCTCACAGAATATTCCACTCCGGGGCTGCCTACCCTGATATTCCATTATGCTGGATTGTTTTGTGTATCGTTTGTTATCTTAATCGAGAATTTCAGTTACGCCCAGGAATCACAGTTTCCAAGTGTGCAGTCAAGGACAAATGTTATGTTTCTAGCAAATGAGAAACCTTTTTGAAGGGCACATTTGCTCGAGCATTAAGCAAACAAACAAACAAAGCAAGTAAACAAACACTAAAGCACAGTTATTTTGTGACTTTTTTTACTTAACATATGTTTCAAATGCAAAGATATTTTATGTGTAGCTTTACATGTATTTATTTCACCTGTGCAATGAGTTTTATAGCAAAGTTCCCAGTTTTTTAATGAACAACATGTCTAATAAATTAATATGTGATTCAATTAGCGACAAGAAATAAAGCTGCAATTATTTATAGAAATACTAACAGATAATTCTTGGAGGGGATTAGGCACAGATTATTAACTTTTCTAAATGTCCATTTCATATCCCTAAGTCTGGCATTCACATAAACACTGCAGTCCCGCAATAGTGCTTTGCAGGAAAATTAGATGCCTATGGCATTAATCACCTGAAAAGATTTTCCACATATCAGTATCCAGGATTATATGACACCAAATAGCCTCCAATGTGATATGACTAGAAGAGGTATGCACAGTAATTTACATGGAAGATGTAAGACTGGACTGTGTGTGTTCATCAGGATACCACTACAGAGGGTGAGAAACAGTGCATGATTCAAGAAAATGGTCTCCAGACAGGGGATTAAAAGGCAAATTTGACATAATCAAATGCATCTGGAAAAGCAGTTATAATATGAAGTGCAATACCAATAATTTAAAATTATTCAATTATTCAATTGAAAAATAATAACCTTTTACTCAAGCTAATAAACCTTTTTAAGCATACGAAACACATAAAAGTCTCTGCCTTTTTAAACAGAATAATAAAATTCATTGGATAAATGGTACTTTAATGTATAATTCAGATTTTACCATTAAGAAGATAATTTCTACTGAATTTCTACTGAACTGCTTTAGTCTTTTTCATTCCTCGATCAAGACCCTTATAAATAGCTTTCTCAGAGATACAGAAAATGATCTCACATGACTAAAGGTAGTGTTCTGAATTCTTCCTGTAAAAAGAAAAGACTGTATATCACTGTTAGCGTATAGAATATGCATGAGAGGTAAAGAAAGATATGTGTATTTGCATCTGAGAGGGAGCAAGATAGAGAAAGCAAGCAAGAGGTGCAGGAGGGAGATAGAAAGCGTGATGTCACACGCTGGCCCTAGTTTTGAGCAGGACGTTAGCAAAGAATTGGTGGATCTCAGCATTGTTGTCTGATATTAGCTGTACAGATGACAGGGAAAAAAGGAGCTGAAACGCTGCAGGGACTATAGTCATATTTCATAATATACGACGACAGTACCACTTCTATGTGTATATTAAATGATACGATTTTGACTTATAATCTTTCAGAGAACTATATGTGGAATGTTGCATTTGTTTCTAGTTCCTCACTAGGAATTTTTCTCATCCTAAGCCTCACAGCAGCACAACTTTTGATGCATCTATTATTTCTGTTGTTACTGGTGGTGGTGTTCTTCAAAGGAATGGAAAAAGTGGGACCCACTCATGGAAGAGGATACTCTCTTGGCAGGGTGACTTTTCTATGGCTATCGCTCAGAGAAGCTCTCAAAGAGCTTAGAAAAATTCTTGATGTGGACGGAACAAAGGGCAAAACACAAGAACAAAGTAGAAAGAACATAGTCGGGGTCAAATGGTTGGGATAAACGTAATATACAACAGGACTATACAATTTGTTCCCTAGCTATCACCAAATACACTGGTGGTACATTTGGTGAGGTGAACAGATTCCATCTATTTTTATTTTAAATTGAAAAGAAAGCTGCATTCTGTGAAAAGTTTAAAGTCTAATCAACAAGCAAAGCCTCTGAAAACTGGAAGGTTTCAGGCTCTTGGCCTAACCAAAGTTAGTGACTTCAACCTTTGACTGAAAGGAAAACATTGTAATCTGAAGTGTTGCTGTAACTCCTCACTGGAAGTTAAAGCTGAAGTGTGTTGTACCTACTGCTCTGGGGCTACTGGCCAAACCTGCCACGTGGGCAAACTTCCTCACGCCGCTTGTGACTGGTGACTTCCCAAAATCCGTTGCAATGTCCCAGCAGCCCCGTGGGGCACCCATGGGCACATAATCTGGCCAGGAACACCAGCCCGTTATGTGAGCGAAGCAGCAAGAACCTGCAAAGGCCCATTTCCAAGATGCATTGGGGTGGTATTTCAAAACAGAATTTTTCAGATTCCAGCTGAATGCTCTTGAAATTCAGATTAAAGGTTTTATGATTATTATTTTGGTTGAAAAATATGTCAACATTTTTTTTCCAACTTGCCAATATTTTCTCTGTACTCTTCTTCATTTTCATCAAAATTCCTCTTTTTTGGCAAATTCAAGAACAGTTTCTGGGCATTTTTACTATAAGAATATGCATTCTGCAGTTTAAGCTTTTTAGGATATAAATACATTCATTTCCTATTACTATGCTGTATCTTTGGGAAACCATATCTTTCAGTTAATATTTTTAAGAACTTTACAGTCATCATTTAAGTGAAGGAGGATGCATCTAAAAAGTATTGTGTTGATCCTGGAGAGATTTGAATACATTCTTTACGTTGCTAGGCCAGCACATTACTTGAAAACACAGCATATAATTTCCACAAGTAGAAAAATGATTGATACTTCAGCTTATTTCCTTAACCATAGAAAAAAAGAAGCCTCAAAAGTCTTCACCACATGAGAGTTAAATAAAGGTAAACAAAGAGAGTCAAAGAAAGAAAGCAAAGAAAATGAACTAATCTGGACAGTATGGTTTCACCAAATACCAAGGTTAAATTTGCTGCACAACCTTCAGACAGCAGTTCTTGAGTGATTCAAGGAGTGTTTCAGACTCCTTGCCCAGTTCTATTAAGTATAAGAATATGAATGAAAATAATTTTATAAAAATAACAGTATATAATAATTTCTAAAATATTGAGAAAATATGCGTATTATTATGTCACATGTGCTTCTGCAGTCCACATGTGGCAGCTGAAATCCTGAAACAGCTACAGCCAGAGGAAAACTTGCGCTGACCGTAGAAGGGCCTGTATGAGAATATATACATTTACCATTTTGTGTATGGCAAAAACAAGATTTAAAAACTCAGTAGATGTTTAATGGGTATGAGGCTTTAGATATATTGGGACAGAGGTACACTTTAATACTCAGGTGTGGAGTAAGTCTGAAAATCCTTTTATAAAATTGCATAATCCTTCCTCTGTACGAGTAAAAGGCAGAATAATAATTATAAAAGATGAGAAAAGAGACACTGAAACAGCTCTCCTTAGAAATGTATTAGGTTATCTGAACACCCTGAATATCCCAAGAGGAAATCAAATTCATATAAAGATTTTTTAAAAGTGGAAATTACATAAGAAATGTTTTTTCTCCCTCGCAGCAATCCAGAGAAAAGCAGACTGCTGGCATTATTAGTTTTAAATTCTTTCATTTTCCGCCACCACTGATTCCATGCATTTATCTGTGGTGCAACAAGAGCCAACCAGCCTTCAAAAACCAACCCTCAGCACTGTCTTCTGCAGCCCAGCGGTACCGACAGCGTCCTGCACCGGTACGGCCGCCTACCTCACCAGACTACTTTGCAGGGTTTAGCAGCAACGCCCAAAGTTTATACTCCAATGTATGTGGAGTCACGTCATACATGGCTAAAAAGGTGGTTTCCAGTGAAGCAGGAAGTGTAGCAACAGCTTCAGAAAAGGTGACTGCAAATTATGCTGCCTCATAAAGTGAGCTTACCCAAGCAGATTGAAAAGGAGATAAAGGGCAGAGCTTTATGTTTTCCTAGGGCTCAGAGGAGTTTCAGATACCATAAATTCATTGATGGATAGACTGTTTTTAATTTCCACTTCCCAGACATTAAAAAAAAAATTTGTCTTTTCTTTTTTGATACAACTCTTTGAGGGAAATATATGTTGCTCCGTTTTCTTCCTGATCTCCAGCCTTTGCGTCATGGGCGTATTCACAGAAGCAACAAACTGCTTTTCCCCTCCTGCAAAGCCAGTGTTGCCAGGTGTGGGTGGGCGTGAAAATGTACCGAGGGTCCGATCTCTCACCCACCACGCAAGGAGGGCAGGACGGGGGAGGCTGGCAGGCTCCACAACCACCGGTCATGAGATGGGTAACCCACCCAAAACGGGTGGTGTGCTCACGACACCAACTTTATGCACCTGCCTTAGAGGTTTCACACAGTGGTTAGTCTCCAGACACTGTTTCCATGGTTGATAGAGAGAGATGGATGCATTACTCCCGGGAGGCACCAGGAAAGGAGTGTTGCTGAAGTGCCCCATGTTGTCCCGGGGTCTCACCCCGCTGGCCAGAGAGAGCCCAGGACATCTGCAGCCTAATTTAGGCATCTGAAGCAGGGTCAGCGAAGCTGTAGGGCACAAATACCTTCCTTCACCTGGCCTTGCCTCTGCAGCATGTGCGCACAGGACACGAAGCACTATCTCTCAATATAGTATAACATTCAGACTTGCTGAGAAGGGTTGGAAGATACATCAGAGAAACACCACCACACCTACAATGCCCTGTGCCAAATGCTTTCAATGGCAGAAAATCCTTTCTCCCTAGCTATTAAAATGCTCCACCTCAAAACAGGGGTAAGCAGGACACACTTAAAAGAAGCCTCTGTAGTGTTTAGAAATGGCATTCCAAAATCAGCTAAAAGAAATTACCAAGTGAGTAACAGCAAACTGTTACAGTAAAAAATCGCTTCCATCTAGAAAACAAAGTTATTTTCATTATACTTTCCTTGATTGTTCTCTGTCCTTTTTATTTTTAAAAATGTAATGGAAATCTCTGTGTGTATTTATGGGGGTTTGTATTGGTCCATGCATGTATACATATTTTCCCTATAGAGGACAACAGAGGCTATTAGTGGTTCCTAAATTGTTTGCCTGTGTAAGCAGACAAGTCTCTCTGGCATAGAGTAATATGGTGCCCTGTGAACGGCACTGATGGGAGAGCTGATGAATCCAGAAGAATAAAACCTTCACTTTGGGAAATTCATTCAATCGAGTGTGACTTGGTTAAGATAATGCCTTTCCATAGCCATTTCTGTGCACAAGGGTCCTGTATATCTTTCAGCACACTTACCTTCTCTTTCCACTTGGAAAATAACACTGTAAAGAACAGATTGTAATGTGGTGTTTGTCTTCTGTCCACATACAAATGAAGTTACAAAGATACTAACCTTGAATTCAATTCATTAAAAAAAATCCCTCTGAGCATGTGTGTGTGTGTGCATTTGTGTGTGTGCATATGTTTGGAGGTATTTGGGAGGTTTTTACAAKGCTTTGCAATGTAGTATCTGAGGAACACGTGTGAGCTGACTGGAAAGTAGCATATTCCACTGCAAGTAAAATGCTGATAATTTAGCATCAAAGCAGGACTTAAAACACATGGTGGTAAATTACATTTCTTTTGAATTTCTTGTACATTAGTTTTTCTGGGTGTTTTTTAGTGTTAGATATCACAAAGTTCATTCGGACTTTTATTAAGCAATGTGGGGATTTAAAATATGGAAGAATTCGGATTTGGTTTATCTTTTTATTGGTCAATAATCATACAAGCAGATACATTCATTTTCTGTTAGTCACTAAAAGTTTAGTAGCTCTTGCAGTGAACTATTTGAAATGCATTCTTTAGCCCATCAAAGAAAAGAAGTTAAATTCTACACAGCCTGATCTGTCTAAGAAATTTTATAGATCTGACACCAAACTGAATACTTCTGAGGTTCAGTTTGGCCCAGATATTTGTAGAAGGCTCAAATGGAAAAGTTTAGAGAATTTTCACACCCAGTTGTGTGGGCTACTCCTAGAGACAGGGAGTGAAACACAGCTGGTTCAAAATTTAGTTTAACTTCAGAAGAACTTCAGTAGTTCATTGTTTATCAAAAGCTGATGTATATGTTTTAACCCTCCCCTTCAATCTCCGTATTTTATTTGGATAAGTTAATACAACAGTCTTTACCTTGAGTCTTAATAGCCTCCGCTTACACTGTGTCAAAACGTGAAGCCAGAGTCTCACAGACTTCAGGTACTACATTTTCGAGTCCTGGAGGACCAGAGGTTGCTCTGGTCTAAATGATCCACCAGGGCTTGGAGAACAGAAAGCAAATGAATGCTCTTAGTTAGACTTGGTAAGTTTTCAGTTTCGCAAAGCCTATATAAGGGGTAGGTTTGATTTATTTCTCATTTGGCTCAAAGTTACGAATTTACAGCAGTTAAGAAGTTTCTTCTTCCTTGGACTGGCATGCAGATATTAGAGTGCATAGGTGAGAAAATTCATCCAGCATGTCCAAATCCTCATAAGGACTAGCCTTAGGGGAGGATGTGGAAATTCACCAGGAACTCAGAATTCTCTCTGGTGTATCAGGTGTCCATTAGAGAGGCTATTTAATGTTCTTTAGCTAGGCTAATGTGTTGCAAAGCAGTGACATTTCAAGACTTATCCATGACGCTAATAGCTCTTTTCAGTAAGTCATCTTCACATTTACATCAATTTAGCACAGTCTAGATTTGGATAAAGATAAGCATCGCTTTTCTCTTGCCAGTGTTGCCAGGGTGATGAGTCACCGAACTGGGATTTCTGCAACAGTCCCCCCTCTCTCTTGTACTTCCCAAACCAGCAGTTGGCTGTTCTGAGCAGGACCTAGGCTTGTGTGCATATTCAACAAGAAATACACAGCAGAAATGCCCCATGTTTGCCTTGCCGCAGTTCATACTAGCAACAGTATATTTTAAAATATCAGATAAATAATAAATATAAGGAGGGCAAGGGGGAGAGAATTGCCATTTTAGAGGCTACTGCTAGACATCTAGTCACTTTAGTAAGAGGCTAGGACAGCTGATGTACAGTTTCTTCTATACTAGCTATCTGCATTTTCCCATTAATTCTGTTGCCTTTTTCTTTTCATTTGTCCTTCCTCCTTGTTTTATTATGTTCTCTCTTTTCTATTGCTACCCAGTCTCCTTCCTTTTTTTGTTTTGCCTCTTTGTTTCTTATTAACGAGTTTCGACATTTTTAATTAAAGTTGACTGCTTGACTGATGCCAGTTCAACCCTCCTTTTCTGAGTTTGCCCTCCAAAACAAGTTAATCATTAGCAGAGGCCTGTCTTCATCAACTACACAGGGGGATAAGGAAAAAAAAAAAAAAAAAGAAGAAAAAAGAAAAAAAGAAAAACACCAAATAGAATAAGTGAAAAATGGGGAACAAGTCTCAGGAAGCAGTAACTAGCCTGAAGAGCAGAATATACTTTGCACTTAGTGGCATTTTTCTGTGCCCCTGTAGCTCATAAATCCTCAGTCTCCAATACGATTCTAGATGGACATTTATGTTAACCAGATACTAAAGGGCTATTGCAAATGTTAAAGACATAGGAAAGAGTCTATGCACAACTGCGAACAAACAAGAAGTCCTGTCCTCTCCTGACTTATTCTCCAGAGGTCCCCTCCTGTTCCCAGTGAAGCTCTACATAAATTCAGTTACCTGTATTTTGGAAGTGAGGAATTTCGGTCCCCCTGGTTGTTATATTGCTACAGAATGATTTAGAAACATATAAAAGCAGGAATAGATTCTCTTGTCTAGCCCCAGATTTTGCCATGTGCTGTAGACGGTAAGATTTATGTCTARTTCTCCATTTCTGCTGTAAAAATATGCCCGCCTCACTCCCTTTCACCTGTGTGTAATACACTCCTACTCTTTGGTGTCAGGCCTCTAAAAGGGAAGCTGCAGTCTGAGGCTGGAGCAATGATGTGTAGCCACAATTACAGAGAGCAGTAACAATTACGCTGTTCACAGAGAGGTACTCACTTGAACTTCAGGACAGGAGGAAAAAGGGTAGGATAAAGAAAGGGAAGACAACAGGATCCAGTAAACAAGCACAAAGTTGCCTGCCTGGTTTGGACTGACCTAGCTGATGTGCATGTGTGGTGTGAAGCTCAGCACTGCCCTGCCATGACTGTCAGGTGATTTTTTTGGGGGTGGCTCTCCTTGCACGGGGTACTCACCCCAGCAAAGCAGGACCAAGGGAACTGCTCCTACAAGCCTCACCTCCCATTGAGTACAGTGGGAACTGTAGGCATGCAGAAATGAAGAGGGCTGGACCCAGTGTACAGGGTATTACGGTATAAGATACGGTAACAGCATAATAGTATAATTTATCCACTAGTTCTGGAACGAAACAATCAGGGCTGAAAATAATGTTGTTGCTTACTGCTGCGTGCCTGAAGGTGCATCCAGCCCCATGGAAGGTGGTGCTGCATCAGTTTTGCATTTAAGGGAAGGATACAAAAACTCTTCTGCCTTCAAGGACAACCTCCTGTTTCAGGATCCCTAGAAACTCAGAGATAGATCTGAACTGGCTATGACAATCAGTTTTAAAGTCCTGTCTCAACCAAACACTACCAAACATAAATCAAACCACTATACAGTATCATTGAACAAATGCAGTTAGAGTCTTATTACATAAAAGCAGGCAAATAATATGACTAGAAGGGCATTTTAATACATTACAGTCGTTACTTGGTAGTTTGATGTCAAATATAGGAAATATTAAGCAAGAAATAATAATCCCTCTAGTAATGTAAAAATGTTCACATTTTTAATCTAGAGATCTCACTGATGAGGCATGATTGTTCAACATCCTAGAAGGCAGCTTTCTAAATTATGCTATTCCCCATGGCAAGTGAAGGACAGATCACAGACTTAATGGAAGGAGCATTTTCGTTTTCCCTCTTGAACAATGGGATTTACATTTCAGCCCTCCAGCAAGCAGAGTTACTCATGATACCTTCTAAATTAGTACCACCTCATAAGTTGCACCCAGGGTACCTCCTAAATTAACAAGTAATACATTTAGGAGTCCCTGAAAGGCTTATTATCTCCTGTCTAATATATCATTAGCACTGTATATAATTTCTGACACAGTGTGCCCACCCCTTCTTCTAGTGAAAGTTTCCCATAGGTTAAATAGGGCATTGTAGAGGTCCATTTCTGGCTTCCCATTATACTTCTGTATCTGCAGAGGAATTAAGGCTAACTGCAAAAGAATCATTCCCCTGGCCTTTCAGTTTATCTGCTTTCGAAGCCACAGAGTAACAGCAGAATTGCAGGTGCATTATGTTATCATTTCTATTTGATGGTATAAAAGTAAATGCTATATTCATAATCCCATCTCCAGATGAAAGAGAGCTGTCATTCCAAGGTTAGGATATTTGCTTCTGTATCCCAAGCCCTCCTGGCTGTTTTAGATACCTACGCTTCTGCAGTCATCTTTGAGCTGCTCATGCACCTCTGTGTCACTGCTCAGGATAGCGGCAGGAAGCAACACAGGGAGAAGAAATGCTGATACAACAGTTCCGGTGGGAAGTAGCTGCTCATTAATATGCTCTCAGGCTGTCATACTTTGAGATGTTGGTCAAAGGTGTTTGCAAAGCTGGAAATCAAGAAATGTTCACCTCTTCAGCCTTGTCTGCACTAAGAATTTAACACATCAGCAGCTGGAGTAGCTGGAGCAGCGCTCACGCAGATTTAGCCAGAGTACAGAGATACTGCTAACAGCTTAATACATCCCCCCACAACCCTCGTCTGAGTTCCCCCAGCGGAGGCCTCGYTGAAGTTCAGCTACTTTCCCTCAGCAGGTGTAAGGCAGAGCAAATACTGAATCTTCTGACTTCAGAAGGAACGTACATCACTTTATTTATTTAGTTTTTATTGCGCTAGCTAGAATAACTTGCATCTATGAGCTTTTAATAATGTTCTTAACTGTAGCTAAGAAGCATGGCACAAAGATGCCCATCATCTTCTTGGAAATGGGTGGCCAAGAGTTTACATAATAGGAGRGTGGGGGTTTTTTCAGACTCACACGAAGACATATATTGTATTTCTCTCTGGAGATACCTTCCAGCTACTCAGTGAGGTGACAAAGAAACAAATCCATCTACAGACTCTCTGTCACTTCTTTYGTGAATAGCCACCATTTGCATTATAAATATTTTAACAAAGACACATTGAGCTAAATTTAACCCTATGACTTTGATGAGTTTAGTCCATTGACTTTGTGGAGGAAAATACAGAGCTGAGTCTTGTTTTTGATTAAGCTCACGAGTACAAAGAACTCTCTCAAAAATCGCCACTGTGGGACCTCAGCCAGCAGAGGCCCATAACCAAATAATGGGAACTTGTTATCACTCTTTGATTATAAGTATCTGTTGGCTAAATATGCACAAAATGAGTATCTCTTATTTTTAACAGATAATCTTGTTGCATCTGTTTTTAAAGAACAAAGACTCCACTCTCCATTTTTGAAGGTCCCACTAACTAACTTAAATATGGTAGATTGAATTCCAGAATGACTACATTTGATTTGTAATGAGAATCAGATCAACAGATTTTTCTTATCTCAATGCAAATGTCCTTCATCTATGTGAATTAGGAGTCTCAGTCAACTCTAAGTTGACTCTCACAAACTCCCAGAATTCAATTTCCTGAGCAGGAGACAGTATAGATTAGTTTGATTTATAATAAATTTCMACCCTCCCAAGGTAGCTACTGCCAGCAGTGTCTCCTCTTTCAGAGCTGTAGATCTTAAAATATAGGAGTCAGATACTGAGGTTAATAATTAATGTGAAGCCTCCAGATCTTATAGCTATTCCAATCTGAAGTAATCATATAAAGTTCCAAGAAGCCAAAAAAGAGACAGAAAGAAAGTCACAGGAAATGCATCCTTGATGCAGCCTATGTGCGCTAAGGCAGTGATTCAGGTACTTTAGTGATGGAGCGTGTGTTCATTCATTACCGGTAGAGACCAGGATTCATATTTTGAACCCATGTAGGAGCTGACTTCAGTTCTTGGAGTTCAGCTCTCTTCATAGCACACACTTCATCACAAGTTTTATCCCTTTCTGAAATTCAAATTTATACCCTTGATTGCAAAGATCAGGTCTGCAATAGGAAGCATCTCTGAGTTACCGCAGAGCATCTGTTGCCCCAGAATCCCACACTGCCTAGTTCCAAAAGCCTCGCCTCCACCCGTCGTTAATGAGTCTAGGAACAGTAGCAGAGGACAGCTTGGAAGTCTGCAAATTAACAGAAAACTGAAGTTTAACACCCACAGCAGACAAATCGCAGGGATTCTGTAGCACATGTGCAAAAAGAATAGGTGCCTGAGCAATGGTCTAACAAGGAAAATGGGTAGATGCTGGAGAATGTCAAGAATAGCCTTTTGCCTATAAACATTTTTAAAGAGGGATGTCCTAGTATGTGGAATTTTTTTTAATGGGACCTATTAAATATAACACCACCTGGGCTAACAATGATAGACTATCCACCCTGCAAAATGTCCTTAAGGAGTAAGTTGAGCATCCAGAGGTAGGTCATAAGACAGACTTTTGGGGACAGACTTTTTAGCAGGGACTGTTGCGAGAGGACAAGGGGGAATGGTTTTAAACTGAAAGAGGGTAGATTTAGACTAGATACAAGGAAGAAATTTTTTATAATGAGGGTGGTGAAACACTGGAACAGGTTGCCCAGAGAAGTTGTGGATGCCCCATCCCTGGAAACATTCAAGGTCAGGCTGGATGAGGCTCTGAGCAACCTGATCTAGTTGAAGATGTCCCTGCCCATGGCAGGGGGGTTTGGACTAGATGACCTTTAAAGGTCCCTTCCAACCCAAAATATTCTATGATTCCGTGATTCTATAACAGGGAATCACCTTATCAAAACTCCATTCCTACTCTGTCCTGGACATGTTTTGGGGGAACTCTTTATAAAAATAAGGGTGTTTGAGTAACAGCTAAAAATATTAGATGCATTAACATGGATGTGTGGGTTACAGACTTAAATCCACTAGAATTGTGCACAGAGTGGCTACACCTGTATTTTATGAGTTCTGTCAGGTTCAAGCTTTAGAAATGAGTTTTGAGAGCTACTGATGAAAGGCATTATAAAAATTCATAATATTGATTAGACTTTTCTGTTATAATTGCTGTGAAAAGGACTGTGCATAAAAATATGGATYGAAACCGACACCAGATTTGCACAAGTAACAGAAAGCCCTTTTGCAAGGTGACAGAAATACATCATAGAAAAGAGATTGGACAGCAGCTGTTTGGTTGTTTGCACATTCACGATGTATGTCTCACTGATGGACTGCTTTATAGTGGGCTGAGCCTTCACTGAGTGTCTGAGCATGGGGTCCTACTATGCCAAGAGAGAGAAAACCTTGGGTTTTTAATGGGCAATGTCTCTAATAAGGACAGTCCAGAAATGTTTTTTCAGGAGGCTTGTATATACCATTTGGGTACAAAGGCTGGGCCGGAGGAAAGTCTGGGTTTCATCCTGCCCTCCTCAGCTCAGTGTTACACGGAGGCGCTCAGATTTGCTGCCATCGCTGCAGCAGAGCAGGAGACAGCTAAAATCAGCTTGCTTCCATAGGGGAGTATGCGGCAGATGGCACTGTTGCTTCAGCAGTCCTGCATCACTCTCTTTTTTTTCCCTTTGTAGGAAGTCCCAGGTACATTTTTCCTTCCTACCCTCCCTCCTTCTGTGGGATTTTACCCCATTTTCTGTGATCAGGTCCACCCACACCCGAGCACGATGCTGCAGCGCTGGCGTCCCTCGGTGCGAGCATTGCCTCCTGGGCAGCCCTGCATCCACCCCACTCCTTGCTTAACACCACACCGACTTCTAGCAGTTGCTTTATGTAGGGAAAACCTTTCATTTGCATAATAATTTAATCCCATTGGTTCCCTTGTATGCCCAATTTAATTAGTTTGTAACATTTCAGTAGTGTTTTCTCAGATGTTAATAGCATGTTGGGGAAGCTGAGCACGTTTCTGCCATGTCTTTTCACTTGCAGCACACACAGACTTTTATCTCTTTCCATAACTTTGTCTCAGTGATTTTTTTTCATTTGGTTTTTCATGCTAGATGCCTTGATGCTTATCTCTGTTCATTTTATAATTCTTATGCCAAACGATTTTTTAATAGACTAATATTTCTGGGTTTCCCTTACCCCTTTATCATCAGTCATTTAGATGTTAAATTAGTTTAGTCTTTCCTAGATGTGTTTTAATTAGAGAGATACTTGTTTATTTACCACTAGCTGCATATGCATGAGCTGGCTTTTTAATGCAGTCCTATCCTGAAAGCTGTTGAAAACTTCCACTAAAATCAACCAGCATCAAGGCAACTGGAAACTTACTGGAGATGTAGTCATTAAAAAAAACTGAGGAGTTGCAACCGCTTTATGTCTATCCTGGCAAATGCTTACCCAAACAGGACTCTGCCCTGTTAAAAAGCACAGGCTTGGTGCCAAAATGCGTAACCCTGAGGTGCCTGGCCACCTACGTGGAAACTGAACCCCACCATTTGGCACCATTTCTGCAAAAAAAGAGTTTGGTGTTTCAGATCAGGGAGGTGAGCGTCCCACAAAGGGAATGGGAGCTGCCTAGTGCAGTTAATAGGAAACCCCGGGCACAGAGGGGTGTCTGGATCGCACCCCCCAGCTCAGGTCCTGTTGCCTGAACCAAAGTTGCAGGCAAGATCTGCTGTGCCCCTGGATCCGACAGGTAGGACTCTTGTCTGACAGTAGCGACCCACATTTCTTCTTTGCTTGAGCTGGACATGGATCATTGTTTTTCTCTACAACATGGGAGGAACATGAGGTGTGGGTGCTGGCACGTACTTCGTATTTGTCCAAGAAGTAGGAAACCTTCCCCCCAAGCTGAGATTGTTCATACCTATTTTTACCTCTTCCTGTGGAATTGGCACAATAGTAGAGAARTAAAAGTGACTTTCATGGAAGACACAATATCAAAGCAAGCCTGACTTGAAATCCTGGAAGTTAGGGTCCCCTCGGGCGGTTGAGGCATTGCTCTTCTTTGGACCCCAGCTTCCCAGCACTTTGGGTCAAAAAGGAGGTACTTGGTAAAGGTGCCACCAGGATTAAGTGACTGTTGAGTGCCAAGTTCACAGTCACAGTTTTGAAATTAGGCACTAAATCCTGCTTTGGTAACTAAGGTTATGTCTACGCTGTGGAAGTCAGGAGTTCTTCCCACCTTCTGTTGTTGAGGAAAACCATAATCATGTACTGCTGCCATTTTGAGACAAACCTTGCTGTCCATCATCCTTTTGCAGAGTCCCTTTGTGCCCTGAGTTTCTTGGAGGGTGATGCAGTGAAATTCAGCATACCCCAGTCTAGATCTGGGGGCACAAGGATTACTGAAAGTACTACCTTCCTCATCACTTTTGCCTTGTAGATTTGAGCTAGAAGCATATTTGAGCCCCAGCAATTTAAGATAGATTTTTGTGTCTGTCTGAAGCTGACATGTCTTCCAGAATTGTAAATCTAAATGAGCCTTAAGGCAAGAATGATAAAACGTAATCCTTGGGGATGTACATGGGAGCAATGGACTGGCTGAACCAGGAACGCCCATGACTGTGGGTACAGGGGCTTCCTGGCTGCTAGGACAACGGAAAGTACAGGAACTACTAATTTGGCGTGAAATCCTAAAAGTCTGTGGTGCCTTTTTGTCATCCTGTAAATGTTCGGTCCTTTTGTTTGTTATAGGAGTTAATTGACATTAAGGGATTTAGAGAAYGAAGGACCTATCGTTAGATCCTCCCTTCAGTTTTCCTACAAGTGCAGGATTGTTCCTTACAGCACAGAAATGTTCATCCTCTTTAGGCAAAAAGCGTTGCCCTTTTGGTTTGTTTCTGGCTGCATTTAGCATAAAAATTAATCTTACTATGAAAGCAATCTCAAGAAAAAATTGTGTGTGTGTGTTTTCTAAGAGAACGAACACAAACATTTGCAAAATAAATGCAAAAACTGTAGACTGAATTATGTAATCCTTACTCACATGAATATTAACTGGAACTATCCGCATGAGTAGATGTTGCAAAAGCAAATCAGTATCTCATAGGCTTGCTTTTCATCATAGAATCATAGAATAGTTTGGGTTGGAAGGGACCTTTAAAGGTCATCTAGTCTAACTCCCCTGCCATGGACAGGGACATCTTCAACTAGATCAGGTTGCTCAGAGCCTCATCCAACCTGACCTTGAATGTTTCCAGGGATGAGGCATCTACCACCTCTCTGGGCAACCTGTTCCAGTGTTTCATCACCCTCAGCATAAAAAATTTCTTCCTTATATCTAGTCTAAATCTACCCTCTTCTAGTTTAAAACCATCCCCCCTTGTCCTGTTGCAACAGGCCCTGTTAAAAAGTTTGCCGCCATTTTTTTGAAGACAGCTTTTGTTTGAAGACAGCTGGAAAACAATGTATTCTTTAATGACATATGTATGTTAATACAAATTGTATACTCTCCACTAATCTAATACTCATGAAATGAGCACATCCATCATGGAAATTAAACAATATCTTCTTACTTGAAGAAATTCTGCAATGAATACGTTACAAAAATAATTAAGAGATAATGTCAATTGGCTAGAACTTTATCATAAGAGAATGTTCTCCATTTGTGAGATTAAAAAAGCCCAAGACAAATCATGGACAGTTACAAAATAAACTCATAGGCATGTTTTTTCAAACTATGAGACATATTCTGTGGCAGTATTTTATTATAATTATATTGTTTCTATTAAATCAATTGATTGAGGGATACTTTAGACAGCTGACTGACAATTGTTCTCTAAAATTTTGGAAAATCTGGGTCTTGATTAGCTTCAAGAACAATTTTTTTTTTCTCCTAGTCAATAGTTAGCTCTATCAATAAAATAATAATTTCTTATTAACATGCTATATATTTTTGAAGAAGGAGGCTATTTGATTTCTTTATATAGCCAATTAGACATGAAAAGACATGCTTTGAATACATCACCACCCACTCATTTCTTCAGCAATGTCCATAAGAAAGGAATAAAAGAGTTTTTTTCAAGCATCAAAAAAAATCTTGCTAATGTTTGGTTTCAAAGACAGGAAAAGGTTGTTTTGGTTCTTATTTAATCTCGAGCTTTTCCTTGGGGCAGAAAACATTGATATTTTCATTCCTCTTAGGTATACTAGATTTTGCCACATTTTCTTCATATTGGCTGAATAGACTGCCTCACCTCCTGCTCTGCAAAGACAGGCAATGTTCTGCAAAAATACAAAATGCCTAACAGCCTCTGGGAATCTGCACAGAGCTGGAAGCCAGTGTTTAACTCCAAATTCTGCCAAGTCTTGTTTATGTTTCCTAGTAGTTCCCAGCCTTTGTTTTAGACCTACAGCTACCATTCTAGGAGGCTATCAGGTTTTAGTCCCTGGTTTTGCAAATAATTTAAGAGAGAAGTTGCTCAGGTTTACTCCACATAGAGATGGAGCCAGAAATCCATATTCAAATTGTTGAAAGCCCTTATGTGATCAGAAAGTATAACACCATGCAGAAGTCAGAGTACTGGCTATGAGAAACACAAGTTCATCTCTCTGCCGTAGCCTGTGAAAATCAAGCTCTAATTTTTCATCTCACAGAGAATCCTGCTACATGCTCAATTTAAGCTGATTGCAGGGAATAGCTAAGAAGAAACAAAGCTGGAAAGCCTTGGCACTTGTTGGTGCAGACATTTCATTTTGAACAAGAGTTTCACGCACCTGTGAGAGCCATTAGCAAGAAACCTCTTATGTAGGTTCCTTCACCTCACTTCTAGGTGACCATGTAGGTGCTTCTGCATGTAAAGGTGGGCTCTTTTGTGCTCACTTTTCATCTTCTAATTTCTTTTTGTGTGTGATGGTATTGCTTCAACAGCAAGGGGAAAGGGACCTTCCACCCCAGATTAGTTTATGAGCTAGTTTATGAGCTAGGCCAATCACTCCTTTATCAAGGTTACAGCAGAGGAGAGAATTGAACCTTGGTTTCTAATTTTCAAGGTGAGAGCTTTCAGCCTTAGGTATACAAATGGAAAGGGAGCAGCATAATCTCTTTTTAAGGAGAACTAGTGAGTACTCTAGGTTGTGTAGACAGGCAGCTCTGGCTAATGACAACTGGTACTTTCAGAGCCCATTTACCGCATCAAGCTCCTCACACGTGGGGAGCTGGTAGGCACAAGTCCCAGCAGCTTGCAGAGTTTTGATGTCTCTCAGATCTGATGAAGGTGAGCCCCTGCTAATTGCTATTTGGACTTAAATCCAAGCTGAAGTTTAGATCCAAGCTGCAGCAATTATTACCTTCTCCAGATGTTGTAAATGTTCTGACTGAAGATATAAATGCCATTAGCAATAAGGACTTTTGGTTTGGGTGGGTTTTTTTAGATAGCAGTGGTAGTTGTACACAATGAATTATTTGACTCATTATTTTTACTTTGACATTGTCATTAACTGTAGCTATAAAAATGCATTTTACCTCTTTTAGAATACAGACCTAATCTTGCTTTCATTTAAGTTAATGGCTAAATTGCTATTGACTGTGGTGGGAAGAGCTCTATGCCCCTATATATTTAACGGCTGTAATGTAATTGCTTCACTGTATGGATCAGTGTTTGTAATACAGGATTTAAGTTAATAATCCTTTTTATATTGCTATATATGTGAAGGGCAAACTTATAATACAGAAATAATATGGTCAGTGCTGGCAATATGAAAGATTAAATCATACAACTTACATTTTCCATAATAAACATGCAGATTCTAATTAGAATTAGAACTAAAGTGAGCACTCTCTATGGATTTATCTTAACTCACAAGGATTATCTTCTGCTTTATAATGTGAATGCAGCTTTTATAAATTGAAAAGAAATAATGAAYTTCCAGGTTGATCGAAGCTGTCAGAGTAACTGGGGCAAGTTAGAGCTTGAAACCCATTGGCAAAGTGGGTTTTAAAAATATAACCTTGCTTCCCTGAACTCACATTCTGCCTCATTTGATAGGCTCAGGGCTTCACCTCTGCGAATGAAAAGATGTGGTACATCATGTTTTGAAGAACATAAGCAGATTTGATAGAAGTCTGGAAGTAAGGACATACTTTCATGAAAATGCAAATTTAAGACTGCATAGATTTCACTCCCATCTCTTAAGCAACCATCTTGGACCACCTTCTTTTGGAAGAAACATCCATTGCAGGTAAGTTCATTGTTATCAGTTTGGATTCTGAGTTTTCTTGAATCAATAAATATTTCTGAATTTCTAACAAGCATGCAAAATATTTGGTAATGTTGCACAAGGCCATTGCAAAGGGGCAAATCAGTTTACACAGTATTATTTGTGTAGTCAGAGCAACCATATATTTGGCATCACAAACATCCTGAAATAATTTATTATTGAGGTCATAGGGCATTAGTAGATCAAGTGTCTGGTAACAGAGCCAATATTTCTCTGTTCAGTTTGCTACATAAGTAAATAAGCTGTCTAGTAGCTAAAGTGGAATCAGAGTATAATCTAGTCAACATAAAAAAACTAGAACACACTAGAGCTAGTTATCTAGAGACTTCCACAGCTAAACCTCCCATTTCATGAGAAGGAAGCAGGTCTGGTTTATGCTGCCACTGCCAAAATATAGGACAACGACACAACACTGAACTACTCATTAGCACAGGCAGCAGTTTACCAGCAAAAACACTCAAGCACATATTTACTAGGGAGTATCAGGAGCTATTACTCCCACCCTTCTTCTGTAGCACATGTTCAATCAGTGCTGCAGTTTCCCTTGTGCCCTGCTCTGGGGAATACACCCGAAGAAGCACCCTGAAGAAAAAATTTGGTTGTACCTGTGAAATGAATGACCTCCTCCTCTTGTCCCTTATGTAAATGTAGAAGGTGAAGGTGCCATGTGATCATGCAAGGGTGGGGTTGCTGGATCTGCTCCCTGTATACTTGAGCTTGGGGATGCTGGTTTCTGTGAACATGCTTCTTAAAAGTAAAACACATCTCTAATACTCTCTGGCTTGCATATATGTCTTCGAGTAGGTAATTACCCAGTCAAAAACTGGTAAGGACCACAGAGCCAGCCTTTATTAGAAGTGTGTATGTCTAATTGCAAAACATAAGCCTCTGAGATGTGACCAAACCAAATTTCCTCCCTCCCACCCGCTTTCAAAAAAAAAAAGMAGCTGTTTTCTCAGCAGTTGAAGAGCTCTCACAGCAGAGTTGGGATGCCTCCCTTTCCCTTCCTCCCTCCCTCACAAAGCTGTAGACTGACAATTAGGGCATGTCCTAAGACACGAGACATTCTTCAAGCTTGGGGGTGGGAGGGAGGGTATTGCTTTTGAGAAAGCATCTTCTGCTTCCACAAAGAGCTCGCTAACCTCTATGCTAATATATAAAGAGACAATAAGATAAGAGTCCTCTGCCTTGCCTAGCTCTTTCTGAAAGAAAGACTGTCCATACCCACTTTCAGATGGTGGCAGGCTGTAAACCCTGTGAGAAGAGGGGAATATGAGTGCTCTCTATCCATTTCTCCTGTCTCAAGGACTGCAGACCTAAGGCACAGCTCTGCTCACAAAACTCTGTTCTGTCTCCTGGCATGGGTGGCTCTCTTCTCAGATCCCAGATCCACATGCTTATTCCACTGAGAGCCTACAGGCAGCTCCTCACTGTATTTCAAAGAGTAAGATGGAATTAGGGCTCAAATTTTCCATGCCCCAAGCCAAACTGTCAGGATGCAAACCTGCACTCAGACACAGCATTTAATCAATCTCCAGAGACTGACAGGGCAGAAAACATAGATGTCCCCTGCCTCCCAGTGCCTGGAGTGACCCACTCCATACTGTTGCATTAAACTTCCTTTCTGGATCTGGATCATTATCTACTAGTCTTTGGAGTGCTTGCATTAGCTAAATTAGCTATATGGATATGAATCAGGAGTTTAGGGCAGTGATATAGAAACAGTTTTCTAATTACAATTATTTCTGCTCAGTTTTATAGGATTTTGTAAACTTTTGCTTTTCTTTCATCCTGGACAGTTCAATTTCCCATGCGAATAAATCATTTCAAAGAAGTGTAGTATCATAGAGATCTTATATCAGAAGGGACTTTTGGAGGTCAACTAGTCCAACCCCCTGCTACAAAGCAGAAATAATTTCCAAGTCAGATCAGGGTTGCTCAGGGCCTTTACCTGTCAAGCTTTAAAATCCCCAGTGGTGGAGCTTCCACAAACTTTCTTGGCTCCAGGACTTAAACACTTTTGCTGTAAAGAAAAACTTTTTTTATATCCAGTCCAAATTTCCCTGGATGCAACTTGTTATTGTATTTCACTTTGTGCCTCTGAGAAGGGTTTGGTTTCCCTTCTCTATAACTCCTCCTTAGGCAGTGGAAGGCAGTTAGCTCTCCCCTTGACTTTCTTTTCTGCAAACAAAGCAACCTCAGCTCCTTTTCCTCATGTGTCGTGTCCTCCAGCTGCCAACCACCTTGATGGCCCTCCACCGAACTTGGTCCAGCTTGTCCATGTCTCTCTTGGACTGGGTGGCCCTGGACTGAGTACGGTATTTCATGTGCAGCCTCTCCAGTACCATGTAGAGGGGAATAATCATGTTCCCCACCTCGCTGGCTATGCCTGTGCTAAAGCAGCCCAACAAGAGGTCCACCTCCATTGCTGCAAGGGTGCCTTGCTGACTCCTGTGCAATTTGTTGTTCACCAAGGCCTCATCTCCTTTTCTGCAGAGCTGCCTTTCCGCCAGTCCCTAACCTGTGCTACAGCATAGGATTACCCTGACTTGGGGGAAGGACTTTGCATTTGCCTTTGAACTTCAGGAGGCTCCTGTCAGCCCATTTCTCCTGCTTGTGGAGCCTCGTGTGAGTGTCACCCGTGCCCTTCAGTGCACTGATGCTTCACCCTAATTTAGCTCTAGGCATGAGCTTGCTGGTGGTGTTCATCAATCAGGATGGTGATGGACATCATTCAGGGCATGTTCAATGGTGTTGACCCCAGTATTGTCAGTTTACTTCAGTTAGACTTTCTCACATGCCAGCACAATGCAGCTAAATCTGAATGGGCTCTTTTTTCTTTGGTTTGGTGGTGGTGGTGGTGGTTGTTGTTGTTTTATCTCTACAGTTCTAGCAGGAAATCCCTGGAAGTGTTTCTGCCATCTTTATGATTTATAAAAAGCCAACTTACTTCTGCATCACATTTGACCAAAACATCTGTTTAGCAGAAACATAGTAGTAACAGTAGCAGTGCTAATGCTACTGAATGAGGTAGTTGTTATTTCCTTTAACCTCTGTGTATGCCTAAGTACATTTCAGTGCTTTCCAAGAAAATAAGCAAAAAAGCTCCCTCCTTACTAAAATGGAACATGAGGTATTTGTGGAGGGAAAGGCATTCAGTAGAGGCAGCTAAAATGTTTCCAGAGGAAACATTTTCCCATAACATCTGACAACTCCTGTCCAACTACCCTCTCTATCAAGATCACAGCAGTACGGTCAATTGCATATTGCATTTTGTATGTATTCCTAATTCATCCTGCAAGCACACACACATGCATGCACCCATACATGAGCATACATATGCACGTGTGCTCACACTTCCCTCTCATTCTCTCTCCGCCCCCGTATTTTTTGTTTCTTGCAATTGCCCTCATATATGCTGAATTGTAAAATGATTAATTTTTTCTGTTTAGTGCAAAACTACTTTCCATTTAGTCTTACTAGTCTATTCAAACCTTTCAGTTTTGGATACAGGGGGATTTTAAGTTTAGTTGGTTTTTTTCAAGTTTTTGTTGTTTTGGAGGAAAAAAAAAGCTTCTCGCAAGCTATTATTTTCAGCTTTTAACTATATAATAATCGTAGGGTTTACTTTTTTAAATCAAAAGCCTAAAGCTTTTTTCTGATTTTGCATAAAATAAACTTTCTGCTTTCTTCTCCCTCACAAAGGATGAGAACTGCAGAACTCCAAAAGTATCCTCAGCTGATATGGCTTTTGTTTTCAGTTTTCCTCATTCAAAGCCATCTGCAGACTTCAGCATCTTTATCACCCACATTTCAGAAACTCTTACTGCTGTCTCTAGAGGTTGTCCCCATTCTCACCGTGGGAGAGTTAAAAGGTATGAGAAATCATATACCATTAGCAACAACGCAAACTCTTTTTTTGCTGAACACTTAAGAGAGAGATCGCTGAGGAGGAGGAGGATGCTCTCAGCCATTTCTGCAGGTACCCAAAAGAACAGCAGAATTGCTCAGCACAGGCTGCATGCTTTGTGCTCTAATCGTACTGAGCGTGCCAGGGCAGTATCCAAGGCTTTATTTCCCCCTTTTTTTTTCTGTCTGTGGGCATAAATGATTTAAGGGTTTTTTTGTTTCCAGGAGCAGGTTTGAGATCCTTGCCAAATTGATAAAGCCAGCAAGATTTCTAGGCAAGGATTTCCAGCAACAGCTCTCGAATGCTGGTTGCTGACTGTGACCATCTTGGATCTCCTCAGCAGCTGCCTCTTCCCAGTGGACTGCTCATTCCGAGAGCAGGAACGTGGCTTTTGCAACATTGAAAGAACAAACTTCCCCCTCCTCCCCTCCCATCATTTATGGGAATTTCACAATGTGGTATTTAAAGGCTGAGAGACACTCACTTAACCCTAATGAACTGATTTTTGTAATGGTTTTAGTCTTCCAGATCGCTTTTGCAATAGAAAACACTGATGCTATTTTAGACTGAAAGATGAGACTTTCCACTGTACCTTCAGACTGAGCGTGGGTAGCGCAGCCAGAGGGTTTAGGGGCATCAAGAATGCTAGCAGGAAAAAGATGGCATGCAGCAACAAGTTTTTATAACCTCCAAAATCCTACCTTCTTTTCTGATTTGCCCTCAGTTTACTAAGAATGGGAAAACATTACTGCTGTTCTAGTAAACACCCATCAATCAAACCATAAGGGCAACACATCATCAGGTCAGAATATACCCTATTAAAAATTAAATAAATGATGTCACTATCCTGAAGTCATAGCAAAAGTTGCACATTAAAAAAAAATACCCCAAACAACCAGACAACCCCCCCCAACAAACCAGCAACGTCCAAGCAAGTTAACTGTTACAGCTGCTGCAGATACATGTGTTACTACTGCTCGGTTTGATTTACATGTGGGACTGCAGCAAATTGAAAGGAAAATCGCATCAGGTTATGGTAAGTCAACCGGAGAACTGTATTGTGTCTCCTTAAATGCATCCTTTCTCCCCCTTTCAGCTGAATAGTACCACAGCTGTTCTTATGCTGTTGGCAGTGCTATATATGTGTTATGCATTGACTTCTGCGAAGTGAGTTACCTTGGAGGAGCTGCCCTTAGAAATGCTGATCTGCTGCTAAATACTGAGCCCCTCCAGGGCACTTCTAAGTGGTTGCCCTGAAGGTGGGAGACCAAAATTGCAATAAATCCTTCTGGAAATTCAGGGCAAGTATAGCACTGTCAAACGAGAGAGATTGAGCCAATTTAAAAGTATTAACCTGCTTGCCATTTGTTTTGTGAGTATATAAAATAGTATCATTAGCACTAATAAAACTGTCACGGTTACAAGGTTTGTGATTATCTACTATATGTGGTATTCGTTTATGTACATTATGGAGAGGTGCGGGAGTGTTTACAAAAGGATTAACGTATTACCAGCAGTGACAGCTACACTGAAAATTGTCTTTTATCAGATCCAGGTTTCCAGTTGCGTTTAACTTTTCAATCTTTTAACTTTTTTTTTATGCCTGAAGCTTGATTTTGGGGGTGGGAGGGAGTAAATATTTCTGTTACCAAGCTCAGCCTTTGACAAAGAGATCAAAGGAAAAATATATTTCTTTGCCCTAATTAAAATAATTTTAAAAGCAAGTTAACCTATTCAGAAAGTAATAATTCTATGGAATACTCAAGGTTCAGACCAACCAACACATAGGAATATCCACTGAAGGGCTGGATAAAAAAGATGTACTGAAAATCTATCCACTGAGTGACCTTCCTTCAAATGCCTTGACTGAGACAAGGAACCAAAGGAAAATAGTATCTGACACATACTTAGAGAGTATGTTGCAATGCATATAGAATCATAGAATCATTAAGGTTGGAAAAGACCTCTAAGATCATCAAGTCCAACCGTCAACCCAACACCACCATGCCCACTCAGCCATGTCCCTAAGCGCCTCATCTACATGTCTTTTAAATACTTCCAGGGATGGTGACTCMACCMCTTCCCTGGGCAGCCTGTTCCAATGTTTAACCACTCTTTCAGTAAAGAAATTTTTCCTAATGTYCAATCTAGACCTCCCTTGGCACAACTTGAGGCCATTTCCTCTCATCCTATCGCTAGTTGCTTGGGAGAAGAGACCAACAYCCACCTCGCTACAACCTCCTTCCAGGTAGTTGTAGGGAGCGATAAAGTCTCCCCTCAGCCTCCTCTTCTCCAGACTAAACAGTCCCAGTTCCCTCAGCCACTCCTCATAAGACTTGTGCTCTACACCCTTCACCAGCTTCGTTGCCCTCCTCTGGACACGCTCCAGCACCTCAATGTCCTTCTTGTAGTGAGGGGCCCAAAAYGGAACACAGTATTCAAGTCCCGGCCTCACCAGTGCCAAGTACAGGGGGACAATCACTTCCCTACTCCTGTTGTCCACACTATTCCTGATACAGGCCAGGATGCCATTGGCCTTCTTGGCCACCTGGGCACACTGCCAGCTCACGTTCAGCCAGCTGTCAACCAGCACCCCCAGGTCCTTTTCCGACAGGCAGCTTTCCAGCCACTCTTCCCCAAGCCTGTAGCATTGCATGGGGTTGTTGTG